>LS491524.1:430317-457674 GCA_900490845.1 Pristionchus japonicus
ATTGAAACCTGATCTCACCTATGCAGGGGCGCCTTTCCCACGGCGTATCCCGCCAGTCCTCGTCCTTTGCCGATGAACTTCTATTTTATTCTATTTTATTCACCAGACCTTAGCAGAAATACACTACTTCTCCCATCATCCCCATTATACAATGACTGATTGAAACCTGATCTCACCTATGCAGGGGCGCCTTTCCCACCGCGTATCCCGCCAGTCCTCGTCCGTTCCCGATGAACACGAGCGTGCTCATCGTGTGTACGCGACCGAACACACGCGTCATGTTCGACGTGCGCTTCACCTGCAAAGAGGAGTGTTGCTATTGCTGTTGTTTGTGTACACTACCATGTTTTAGTTCCACATCCTTTACATATTAAATCATTCATTTGTACTAACCATCGACGATCGAAATGGAAGAAAAGATTCCCAGAGATTACTCAAGTTTAATTATCACCACAAGACTCCTAAATACCGCTAGAAATTAATGATCGGTCTTCGTATCCGAAGAAAAACATTGCATTCCCCCAGATAGTACAACAGGAAAATAACCAGAAATCATCAATTTACAATACAATTTCATCTTAGCTAAACAAACAGTCTGGAACTACTCGCGTTTTATTGTTACTATAAGACCCCTTCAGGTGTCTTGAAATTAATATGGTTTCGTTAAAGATGGAAAATTTATACAGCTCTCGACACGCCCCTACCAGCACGTCTCCAGACCATGTCCCTTCGTTTTAATCGATACTCTACTATAACCCTCAAAACCGTACCTCCAGACAGTAGCTCTCGAAGTCGTCGAACGTCGCGGAGTCGTTGGGCGGGGGAGGGCCGAGCTTCTGTCCGACGATCTGCGTGCCGGAGAAACCGCGCTCCAGCGGGTGCAGCTTCTCACGGTTAGCGCGCTTCTTGCTGGAATTGTTAATTCATTAGCTAATCATTAAATGCAATTCATGCATCAAGAAATGAACATTTTTAAAATTTTAAAATTGTCGACAAACGAATCATGAGGAAAGAGAACATCACCAATCACCCTAGTTCGTCTGCATCAACAACGAAATGCAACCCATCTACAAACTAATTGCCCAGAAGCATTCGCATCTCAGCGCTACCACAAGAAGAGAAGATTACCATGATGATCAGTGGCAGCTGAGACGCCGGTGGAATGAAAAAAATATTGCATCTAGCAAAGGTGTGATCTGTCATTTCAGTTGGCGTCACCACCTATCGGAACAGGAACGTTTCAGTCTCAGCACAACAAGAAATAGCGAGAGTTTAGTGGTACTCCAATAGTCCTCATAACAACGAAATTAATCCGGATAGCCAAGCACTTCATCACTCTGTCCCAGAGCATTCACTCCACCCCTGTCCCAGAGCATTCACATTTACCGTATACTCACACATTCTTGGCCTCCAGCTCCGCCCTCATGGCCGTCTGGCCTACTGTAGCCCAACTGCACCGTAGCTCAAGCTTCGCTACCGTACTCCTACCGTACCCACCTCTACCGTAACCCACTGTCTACCGTACTCACACATTCTTCGCTTCCAGCTCCGCCCTCATGGCCGTCTGGCCGCTCTTGAGCTCCTCCTCGCTCTGCTCCACGATGCTCATCTCGTGCGCCTGATTGAAGGAGAGATTAAGGTATGGAAGAGATACGGTAGGATTAGATTATCGATTTTGATTTACATGGGAAGGTGGTAGGCGGATTTTTGTGTCTTGTGGCACGATAAATACTAAAGAATTGCTGGAGACTGCATTATGTAGCGGGGAAAGAGGGCAAACAAAACGCCGACAATATAATTTATTTTTTAAATAATAAAATAAAATAAACGAACCTTGCCGGGCGTCTCTGTGATGGGCGAGTTCAGCCCGGGGAACTGCACCTTCATCGGACCTGCAATAGTGGGAGGTATTTGACTGGAGTAATTGGTTAAGGGCGATTAGAATTAAAAAGGAGACGCATGGCATGACAAGAATCATGCTTCACCGTTACCTCATAAAATGTTAGACCAATTTTCAACGATCGGTGAGGTGTCGTGAGACGAATAAAAATAAAGGCAATCGCGACATTCGTACAACAGCCCAAGAAGGCTCGCGCTTCACCACTACACTATCAACCCCTCTTCCGCAAAAAACGATCGCATCATTATTGCCAGACGAAAACCTAACCAATACCTATCCTACAAGCGAATCAAAACAACAAAAATCAATAACTAACTGGCTCCAATGCGGTAGAACCGCTGCAGGTTCCTGATCGGCTGACGCGTGTTCTTTCTTCCCTGAAATAATATTAATACAATATTTATCGCTTTATAGAGATCAGGATAGTCTTTTTTCAAAGGTGACATCATCACGTCGAATTTACGACAGCTTTGAGGTTCTAGTTCCATAACAGCTTTTGAGCTAATTATATATTTATTAAAATACTAATTAATTAATCACCTTCTTCATTCCGGACTTGGACACGGACGTGAGCGTCTTCCACAGCTCACCCTGCGTCCCTGCAATGCGAGATTAATAAATATTGTTGGGGTAATAGGTAAAAACATTTTCCCGTAAAATGTAGTTTTCGAAAATCAGAGTGAATCGTGTTTCACGAGCATCTAAGAAGCCGAAATTTCGATATTAAAACGATAGAATCGGGAATCCCTCCTGTTAAAAAAAACAATGTCAATCGAAAGTAAGCCGATAAAGTAAAATATTTTACTTAATAAAAACAAGCTCACTTCTCATGAAGAAGTTGACGGTGTTCGTGCGGACTTGATTCCATGGAATCAGACTCGCCATCTTGACCCGATCTGCAAATCGATAATTCAATCTCGAGGCTTTACTATAGCCTCCTTTCAGTATACTGACATGCTATCGAAAATCTTCTCCAGTTCAATGGCATACACGAGTACAGGTATCACACAGCGCACCGAACGCCATTTCTTACTCAGCACATTGCAAATGAACAGACTTTATTCAAATCTTTGGCGAATATTCACTTGAATTTCATCTGACTTGCAGATTAGGGCAAACTACAGGGTCGAATTGAGAGGAAACAATCCAATTTCGTGGAACAACTCTACTCGAGATAGATGGTGGGATCACAGACGGTAAATAGACGATTAGCATAAACATCAAGAGCAGACGAGAATGGTGGCAACCTTACCCATATTTATCAATAGATTACAATAATATCGATTACTAGTGATCTCCATTTAGTTACACTCCCAATAATACAACAATACGATATTTGAACGAAATATACACTGCTTTTCTCGCATAGGATTAATCGGAATTAAATTATTACAAAGCTACAACCTACGCGTGTTACTTAGGCACATACTGAGCAGGGGGCAGGGTGGCATAGCGTACATAAGATCAGTTGGTGATCGGAAATCGCATATCGATTGACTACCGTAATCTCAGGGGATACCGTAACCTAATCCTGGTGCTCGTGTTGTCGTCGGCGCTGTCGCAGCACGAGCAGCACCAGCAGAATCATGATCGCGACTGGAAAAGAATTATTGATTTTCATTCGATAAAACATAAGGAGTGAGCTATAAGCGACACTCCAAATGTGGCATAAACAGTGCGTGAAACTATGATGATCATGGAGCATATTTTGGTATTTTTTATAGACAAGGTCCGAACGTGACACTACTTCCTGAAATCTAAAGGCTATATCAGCTGGCAGTGAAACCAGTATTCTTGAGGACATGTGATCAAGAAGGGAAACTTACCATATATTTCGAAGATCATAAGCTACTTAACTAATTAATTAAACTAATCCCTCTAATCATCACGCACACGACGCCACTTCCATCACGTAGTCTAATCATTTAGCCACATTTGAAACTAATTAGCTAATTAATTAACAACTAATTAATCATCACGCACACGACGCCACTTCCATCACGTAGTCTAATCATTTAGCCACATTTGAAACTAATTAGCTAATTAATTAACAACTAATTAATCATCACTCACACGACGCCGCTCATATCACGTAGTAGTCCCACTGTCTTTTTTAAATATCGAACTAATTATTACCTCTAATTAACACTTATTCCTAACAACTACTCATTAACTTACAGCCTAATTTGTGTCTCATTAATCAATTAAGCACTAATTAGTCTCTCTCTAATCACTCACACGACGCCACTCCCATCACGTAGTAGTCCCACTGGGCGTCGGCGCCCGCGTCCACCGCCGCTCGCCAGAGCAGCGTCTCTGCAAATGCATTAGTTATGTAAAGTTGGTAAAGTTAATTGGACGGAACGCAGTAGTTCATTGAAGCACTCAGACAAACTAGCGTAAATCCTCGCAATTGGAGAACATGTTTTGAATGAACTGTGTGATTTCACGTCACTCCCCTGCTTTATAACAAGGTATCACACAGTGTTTCAATATTGACCATCTTAATGCTGAAAAAACACAACGCCAGCCTGTCACCAGGTGAACTTTCGTTTCGCTCACCGCTAATCTTGTGCCCGGCGAACACGAGCAGCAGCTTCGCGAGGGCGAGCGACGACGGGACGACCGCGTCCGGCGAGTGCTCCATCGCGCTGTCGTAGTACCGCTTCGCGAGGTAGAGGTCCTGCAGGGATTGAGCGGGGTTTTACGGTAGGCGAAGTATTGATGGTTTGTATCAACAGAGAGCAGTCAGGAGAGCAAATAAACTGTGAAATTTTTTTGAGCCGAGAAACAGATTACCAATCAATAAACCCCCAATCCATCTGAACTAAACTGAACGCTGCAACAACGATCTTACCGGTGTCTGCTACCAATTTTTGTTAATTAAATTTTTAAATTACGTTATTAAAATATCATAATCACCTGTGCCATTCCCTCTCCCCTCTCGTGCATGTATCCCAGATCGTCCACTATCACCCACTCCTTTTATCATTTAAATACATTTTACAACATAAATAATTAAATAATTATTACCTGCGCCATGCCCTCGCCTCTTTCGTGCATGTATCCCAGGTTGAACATGGCCTGCGCCGTCAGATGCCTGTCCGCAGCGATCTTGTAGTGGTGTGCCGCCTGGAATTGAGATCATTTAAAAAATCGATTCCGGACAGCATCTTCAAGTTTCACCGGCATGACGAATACGCGTACTCTATTGACAACGCGATTCGCATGCATCATCTATTATCAATGAACGAGAAGCCCCAGGAGGCACTCGCTCATCCTCGGTGATTTCATGCCCAACTCTTTCACTTTCAACAAGCGCTCCCGGCATCATCAATCGCGCCGTTGGACTCAGTTCAAAAACAATAACCAATTGTGCATCCGCTGTGGTTACCCCTCCAACACCACTCCCTCCTCGCTATTTCTCGCTCTAGCTCTCACATATATCGCTCCTGTCTTGGAAAGTTTAATAGCATTGAAAAACCACATTTGGCTCCACAGTCAACTATAACCATTCATACAACCATCTTCTACCGTATCCCATTGTAACCCTCCCTACCGTACCTCTAAGTAGTCCGTCTCCGTATCCAGTTCATAGTAGAAGTTACTACCGTACCCTACTGCA
The DNA here is from genome assembly GCA_900490845.1 of Pristionchus japonicus. Lineage (NCBI taxonomy): Eukaryota > Metazoa > Nematoda > Chromadorea > Rhabditida > Neodiplogasteridae > Pristionchus > Pristionchus japonicus. The sequence continues at coordinate 435,843 of LS491524.1, forward strand.
GCAACCTCGGATCAGTTTTACCGTATCCTTCTCTACCGTACCTCCGAGTAGTCCGTCTCAGTGCCCAGTCCATAGTAGAAGTAGTCGCCCAGCTTCACGCGCGCCGTCGGGTACTCCTGGCCGGCTGCGCGCTTCCACGCGTGCAGCGCGCGGGACAGTACCTTAATTGGGTTAATTAATCAGCTGATTACTTAGCTAATTAAGTTACGTATTAGCTAATTAATGGCTATTTAATGATCTCACCTCCGATCGCTCCTCGGGGAAGAGCGGGCCCGCCTCGTCTGCAAACATTAGATGATTTTTTTCCCTCCGAATTCCGTGAAACAATCATTTCCCAAGCCCAAAAACGTAATGTATATCATCAGTGCAGCAGGAAACACCCATTACAGTCCAAAAATGAAAAATTATCTTTCGAAAAACAATTGCGATACCATGACCGAGCATGTTTCAATCGGTATTTACAATGCCGATCCAATAGATCGGCATTCCCAACGAGAAAAAAACACATTTCGAAAAGTACGAAGCTTCATGGCATCCTAACAATCCCCAAAATGTCTCACCCTTGTCCAGGATATAGGCGAAATTGGTCTGCGCCTGCTCGTAGCCCAGCTCGGCGAGGAAGAGGTACTTCATCGCAGCTTCGGAGGGTCTGGAATTAGAAAGGATCATTGGGTTTCACAAAGCAAACATATTCCAAGTCAAGAACAATCGACAATTTTTGAGAGGAATTGAATGCAATTGAACAACCTATTTTACAACCCAATTTCAAGATACCGTAGTTCATCCCTGGCTACCGTAACCCTCCCTACCGTAATTCTTGCCCTTATACGCAGTGTAGCGAGGAAGAGTTCAAGGCTTACGCAGCGTAAACTTGCATCATCTTCTCCGTCTCCCTTTTCCACTATCTCTACCCCGGCGCGTCTCGAGTGCATCTTCACCTCTTGTCCTTATACGCGGCGTACGCTTGCATCATCTTCTCCGTCCATCGTCCCCTCTCGGCGACGTTCTTGTAGAACTCGACGGCAGTCGTGCACGAGCGGACCACGCCCACGCCTTGAGTAATTAGAGGTTATTAATTCTTAGATTTTTAAGGAATGAGGACGAGCTCTAATTGACATGAGAGTCCCGAATGACTATTCAGCATCTGCCAATTCCAGGAATCACCGGGAATACAACTAACACTTCGAAGCACATGTCCAATAATGTGATAGGTCTCCCCAAACTATAAAATCCCCATTAAAATAACCAAATCCCCTCACCGGTCGAGTGCATGTGCGCCAGGTTGTAGAAGGCGAGCACGTGGCCGTTCTGCGATGCCAGCTGGAAATATGATAGTAAGAGAAAACAAAAACAACACCGAGTCAAAACAACAATAATATAAAAACGACATAGATAACAAAACAATAACAAAAAACAAAGATTAGATTATTACCTGGAAGTACTTGAGGGCGGACTTCATGTCGCGCACGGTGCCCAGACCCTCTGCAATTAACATGATAATTAATTTTTAAATTGCCTTTTGTGCCCACGTGTTCCACCTTCTCATTGAAAATGAAGCGAGTTATGCTTTATAGCACAACTTCGAAACCTCAATTACAAGAAGTTGCAAGGTTGTTAGAGATAATGTTCGTTGTCTTGATAGATAGGGATTTATCAAAGCACGCAGCAAGATCTGGCAGATCAAGTGTTTGCGAAACCTATATTGGATGGTATCGCCAAATTCTCACTGGGATGAATTTCGAATGAAGCATCCGGAAATAATCGAGATAAAAACCGATAAACCCATTAATAAACTATTTATTGATTCACTATACCCTGAGTTGCGTTTATTACATACCATGAATCAATTTTTTTTAAATACATTAATATTAATAAAATCAACTCACGGTAGTGCATGATGCCCAGGTACAGCTGCCCGTCCACCCAGCCCTGCTCCGCCGAGAGGGAGAACAGTCTGCAATTGTGGTCAATCAATAAACTCATTATTCGTACAGTGTATTTTCTTCTCCACCACAGTCCGAGACTCCATCACGCCAGCTGGATTTCAGAAGTATTGAGGTACTGCAAGATCGGCGATTCACCAGGTCAACAGATTTTTTTTTAAAATCCGTCTTTCCAATATTTGGAAAGGACGCCTTCAACAACTCAAAACTATAGGAACCTGCAGTACTTTATTCTCAACCTGCACGACTACGGCAGACTTCCTTTCCTACCCTCACCTGAACACCTCCGCATAATTCTGCCGCACTCCCCGCTCTTGCTGGAACTTTCCCAGCCTATCGCATACAGTACCCCTCTAGTCTCTCACTGTAGTAGACTACCGTACCCTTCCATGAACACAGTAATACTCTCACCTGAACGCCTTCACACCTGAACGCCCCAGTAATACTCTCACCTGAACCTGTCGCACGCCTCGTCCCCACTTTAACTTACCGCCTATATCCTACAGTATCCCTTTCACCTAGACAACGCGGTAGGCTACCGTACCCTACCCTGGATACAATATCCCGCTCACCTGAACGCCTTCGCGTAATCCTGTCGCACGCCTCGTCCCTGCAGGAACATGATGCCGAGGCCGGCCTGTCCGATCTGGTTCGACTGCAATTGGCACGATTCAAAATTGTCGACGAGCGATCAGGTACATATTGGTGAAAGCTTTTATGAGCTGCTGATATGATATAGTAGCAACCGATTGCGAGGTGTCATTTCATTATTAATATTTGTAGAGTAGCTGCATTCGAAGTACGACTATCGCATTCGCCAGCTTCAAAATTTCCTCAAGCTCGTTGCAGTTTCAGCGGCCGTTATATCCATTTGCTACGTCATGTTACATTTTATTACTATCGACAAACTACCGCCAAGAAACTATCGCATCCAACCACTTCCTATCCTTATCAACCCCGTGCAGCGCCAACACTCCACGTTCACATCACTAATCATCAAGTTCATCAAGTTCACGCAACACCAAATACTCTAATCGAGTAGCAACTTCGCCTACCATATCGTCAGAGATCAAAGATCAAAGACCATTTCTCACCTTCTCAGCGCTCTTGAGGAAGAAGTGGAAGGCGGTCACGTTGTCCTGCGGAGTCGCGCCAGTGCCGTCTGAACAGGGAGAAAATAAATAATTGACCAATTGGTAGCCTGCCGTACCCAACCACTACCGTAACCCTGCCGTACTCACCCAAGTACGTCTTCTCTCGATACACGTGACTATTTATTTACTATACCCTCCCATCAGCTACATGAATCAATAACTACCGTACTCACCCAGGTACATCTTGCCCAGGTACGCGTACGCGGCCGCGTTGCCTGCCTCCGCCGCGGCAGTCAGGTATCGATTGGCCTCATCAAAGTTCTGCTCGACGCCACGGCCGCCCGACAGGAAGAGCTGCCCGAGACCGAGCTGCGAGTGAGAAGATCAGATCAATGGTCAGAGGATCAGCAAAATTATTGTTATTTTTTACCAACCCAAAAGCCCAAACTAATGAAGCACAGCCAGATAATCAAAACGCGATACCAGATTGGGCTCGAGAAAGGAACCGCGACACCGAAGGAAACCTTTTTTTAATTCATTAACAGCGTACGAGCAACTGATCTGAATGTGAGCGAAGATTCCATCACCTATCGTGAGCAGCGCCTTTTATTTATTCAAGAATTAGCAAATATTTTTTCAAACAAGGAAGCCCTGCAGAATCAAATAGATCGACCCTACCAATACTATGTAGCCTATGCGAGACAACACTCTCACTTGCGCGACACGTCTTTTATATCTAATTTTTGGCGCTTCTGTACTTTTTGGCCCAGCTATTCTCAATAGAGTATTACATCTCTACCCTTCTCATTCCCCGCCTCCCTACTCAAGCAGAACGGTCATAGAGAGGGAGACCCTGGGCCAAAAAGTACAGAAGTTCCTAATTTTTTTAAGGACATTTAAGCAAAAAAGGATAAATTTTGCCAGGTCAGTATCGCACACCCCTCTCCCAACTGCGACTACATTACACAAATGATAGCAATGCTTCTCGTTGTATTCCTAACGATATGAAACCACAGCTACGAACCGATAGCAACTGTGGCTCATGTATCCACATGCTCACTTTGCCTGCCCGACCAACAACGGTGATATCAAATTGCAACTAACGAAACAGCATGAGTACTGAATCTGAAACTCATTCCCACCTGCGCCGACACGTCTCCCGTGTCCGCCAGCAACTTGAAGTACTCCAGCAGATTTCCTCCCCTATACGCCGCTCTCCCTACGATCTGTGACCCGGCGCTCCTAGCGCACACCCACTCCTCAAGGAAATACCCACCTGCGCCGACACGTCTCCCTTGTCTGCGAGGAACTTGTAGTACTCCAGCAGGTTGGCGTCCATCGGGTGCGCGGAAGTCTGCGAGGTGCTCGTCGGCTCCTGAAGAGATTTCTATCTTTAAACTATTTTTGCAAAATTTATGAATCATAATTATCATCATTCGCTCGCTTTCCAATTAAGTATAGCCGAGAACAGTTGGTTTGACTCCTCATTGACAACCGTGTTTTATCAGTACTACTTGACTGTGGCTTTCGAAAACAGATCAATCGTTTCGCTTCTGGATAGCTAGTAAAAACAATATAGCGATTTTGCGCCGCAAATAATGCGCAAAGTCGTGTTGAATAAAAAAGGCCATGCATGGCCTCGTTTCACAATTACTACTTGGCTGTAATCTTTGATTTACGCTCAATTTCTTACATATGGCCGCTATAAACTTTCAATAACAGCCTAATCAGCGCAAATCAAATCAAAGATCATTGCCCCTCACTCACCAGCTCATCGGTCAACCGCAGTCGCTGGATGGAGAGGCCGGTGGAGAAGCGCACCGAGTTGGCCACGAGTTCGGCCACCTGGAAAATAAGGGTTTCAATCGTATTATTTTGTTTGGATTTCTGACCCTACATCGATAGGAACGAGGAAAATCGAGCACAAGAATATGCCCTCTCAATCCAGTTTTTTACACCCTATTTTTATTATCGTTCAAAAAGGGCTCCAGTTCGGCCACCTGAAAAATCAGGCTTCACTCGTTTTATCTATTGCAAGTAATTGGCCAAGCAGCAAAGCAAGCTGCGTGAATACTCTCCAAATCAAATTCTGTTTCTTTTTTTTGTGTGCGAACCAAGGAAACCAGGGCGGCCACTCGCGAGTGGAGCGTTTCAATGAGGCTACATGCCGCCGACCACTGACCCTCATCAATTTGTTCTTCTTTCGGACTTCAAATTTAAAGGAAACAAAATTCTCTCGTTGAAGCGAAGCAGCTTACAGCAAATAAGAGCATCGCACTCAAGCATCGCACTCAATTATAGTCTAGGGAATGCATAGATACAGTAACCCTCGGGTCCTCCCATCCTCACCTTCTGGTAATAGTTGAGCGCCTCCTCGCACGACGCCGGCACGCCCACGCCCGCGTAGTACCGGTAGCCCTGAGGGGGTTTAATTAATTAATAAATAATGAATAAATACAATAGTCTACTCATACAGCTCAAATGATTAATTATTTGAAGCGAGCAAAAAGAAGAAATCAGAAAAATGAAAACCAGCAGGCTCATATCCACTTCCTGCCACCCACACTCACCTGGGTGCGGTATTCAACCTTTCGCTATTTTCAACAAGCTAATAAAATATAATTTAATTTAATTAATTAGCAAACAACTCACCATGGCCATCTGCGCGAGCGGGTTGCCTCCCTGCGCCGCGAACGAGTAGTACACGAGCGCTTTCGCCTACAAAGAAGAAATTTAATGAAAGGACATCATTTTGTCGTTAAACACGATGGGTATCTACGATCTTCGCTAACACTCCAGCCTGCTAGCAGACGATTATCGCAAATTCGAGCCGCGTGAAATTCCGGAACGAATCACTCGTTACTTCCGCGCTATTTAGATCGCTTATCACTCGTCGTTGCTGGATGGAGATAATACCATGTGCGCTCTCAGTAATAACAAACTAATTAGCATAAAACTAATTGGCATAAACAACCCATACCTGGCTGCTCTTGGGCACGCCCAGTCCGGTGGCGTGCATGAACCCGAGTCCGAGCGAGGCGTCGGGCGAGCCGGCCTGCAATGGATAAGGGGTTGGGCCAGTATAGCTTTTTTTACAACGAGTTCGTTCTAAAAAAAGCTAGGTAGATACATAAAGGTTAGGTAGATACATAAAGGGTTTTCAATAAATATGGTTTTAGACAACTGAACCGAACACGTATTGAAACAGCCCACAAAGCCAGGCTTTAACAGAACCTCCGCAACGCCGAACATACAAGCCATCCTAGATTAATCACCTTGGCCAGTCTCGTGAACAGCTCCTTCGCGTCGTTGATCGACCAGCGCGCGTCGTCGCCGAAGAGATTCGCGAAGGCTGAGACGAGATATTGATTAATTAATTAGCAATCTTATTAATTAGCGAATTCTGAATGACATATTTGTAAATTCTCAGCTTATAATACCCGGCTGCTTTACGCTTCTTCAGGTATTCATAACTACTGGGAGATTCAAAGTAACGATAATACCTAGCATGGTAATGAAAACAATTTTTTTGATAAGCGACGAATACAGTGAATCTCGAAGCGATTCATCCCCGACATCTGATGTTGTGCACCCGCTAGATTCGCACCCCAACACCTGGTCATCAGGCTCAAGTTGTCAATGGATTGATTTATCGGACTTTTCCAATGGTAAAAAATGAAGTTGCAAGCAAATAGATAGAAACTCACCCATCACTTTCATCGCGTTCTTATGTCCCTTCTCGGCGGCATCCGCGATCAGCTGGAACGCCGCGTTGCGCGCCTCCTGACCCTGTTAATTGAATTAATCACTTAATTAAAATAGTAAATATTCCTAATTAACTGTCAGGACAATCTACTAGCTATAGCAAAGCAATTCACGTTTCCTTTTATGTTATAAAAGCCTCGATAGCTCCATTTTTAATGTGAGTGCGACTCCTGAGACAAAAAAAAACTAATCAACCAACCTGTGGTCGTCCCCTCTCGAGGAAGGCCAGTCCTTGCAGGTACTGCTCGTGCACCTCGGGAGGCAGGTTCTGGAAGTTAATTATGGTAATTAATTACGCAAATCGAATGAGAGTTCTGCTTCAATACGCTTCAATAAGTTAATATAATAGGTAGCGAGCAGCTAGCAAAGATTCTAAAAACAGAAACATACCTCGTCTTCGACTTCATTCACGAATTCATCGCCGGGCGTGAGCACGCGCTCCTTCCTGCCGCCGTCGCCCTCGCCCAGTCGCGTCAGATCCGAATCCGAGATGCCCAGCGACTCTGCAATATTACATTTTCGCTGTAAACTACTGCATAAATATACGCTAGGGGATGCATGAACATTTGTGTTTCACAGTTTGTTGAAGTACATTAACATGGAGTAAAGAACAATTTTTCGGCTGCAGAGAATGCAAATACATCAATAATAACTCACGGAAAGCCTTCCTGTTCTTCTCCATCGTGTCGGCGTCCTTGAGGCTGGACACCTTCTTGGTCGTCACTTGGGCGGCCGCCATCGTCGAGAGAAGCAGCAGACAGGCCGCCAGTGCCGCCCGTCGAGTCACCATGGTTGTACCTGCACCGAATCGTGTATTACTGAGCAAGTAATAATTACAAAATAGGTCAAATCGATGCGAAAACGAACGAAAAGCAAGTTTCATCCACCCGGCACTTTTAGGCTACGTAAAACTACTATAACTGCGTCAGCAGTGAACTTCCTTGCGCGGTCGATTCATGCGCAAGCAATTGGCGTTGGAGCAGACGCCCGGTCAGTTTGTTGATTTTCTCATTTTAGAATATTTTATTTTTCTACATCAGTTTTATTTTATTTTTTTAAATGTACATTTCAATCAAAAATACAATGAAATAGAAGAAAAAAAACATCGTAAACGTTTTGCAGGACAAAAATGTGCACTAAACTGAGCCATCTGGCACTGGAGCTCTTCTTTCCTTCTCTTCTCTCGATCATCAACTCATCGCCAATGAATACTCCATCCATTCCATATGGCAGCTCCTCCTATTCTTTTCATCTCTTCAATCTTTCCTTTCGTCGCATCCTTTTTACATCATTCTTTGCTGCATAAAAATGATTGTTGAGTAGATGAGAAGGATCGCATGCAGAGGATAGATGTTCGAATTAGTAGCTCGAAAGTTGAATTAAAATCAACACTTCATCATTCGGCAACATCTTTCCACCCTATCTCTAACGCTTCCATCTTTTGCAGTTCACACTAACAGTTTCACTCAAAATCTAACGCAATGGAGCAAAATTCTAGTTACAGACAGTTTCATACAGCTTGAACGGAAAGGTGGCCCAAGAGGTAGAATCGTCATTTCACCATTCCGCCTTTCCACTGTTTTGTACAAACTCTCAAATCGAGTCTCTTGAAAAAAAACTTTCGAGATTCTGTCAATTTCAGAAGGCAGAAACGAGCTGTGAACTGTTTAGGCGAAAAAATAAAATGACGTTTCACCATTCTCCTCCACCTTTCCACCCTATCTCGATCGTTTCTCTCTGTACACACTCTCGGCTCTCGCACGCGCGCTACTTCCTTCATGTTTATGCCATCCCGCCATTGCCTTGCTGACCTACTTTGGCACATGGCCTTTCTGCAATTGTTTATGCATAGTCTTTCCCCGATTGACTGATCCTATGTGCATTGATTTGGTTATGGAGGTAGTCATTCTGCCTATTATTCTCCAGTTATCCCTTTTTTTTCTGAATCTATCCTTTTCCTCTCATTTTCGAACGATTCAGCCTGTGGACAAGTACATTTTATCCTCGAATTAAATGAGACCGGTTTGATTCCAACAGTCCCAATACATCCAAAAATCCGTCCTGACCCACACCAGCGTAATCCAATCTCATCAAGTGTTTTTCATCCCAGTAAGTGCACATGCCCTAATGCTTCCAGTCTGTCTGGCCTCTCTTCATTCCCCACGACTCTCTACTTTCAGACAGCGAGAGAGTGTGTGAAACTGAGAGAGCGCAGACAATGCCCAGCACTTTTTCCAGCGTAAGTGCCCATTACCCATCTGCGCACACACACTACATCGATTGGTGTCTATCCATGGATGGGAAAAGGAGGGGTGGAGGGGGGGGGAAGGGGGTTCATGCCCCCCCCTCCCCATTCAGGGGTGTTGGGGATGCATAGTGGTCTAACCTGCGAGAGATCACGGGAAACGAAGAGAGTCCAGACGGTCAGACAAGCCGGCTGGCGCTCCGTGTAAGGAGAGAGTGAGAGAGGGCGCATGGAGCGAGAGAGGCAGACGAGAGAAAATGGGAAATGGTGAGAGTCAGCCCGAGGGATGGAAATGGACAGACAGGGACAGATAGCCAGGGGCCATCGAAGGGCAAGCATTGCGCCCCTCTCTCGCTCGTTTATTCTCCCCCGTCTCCTTCTCACCCTTCTGCACAAGATTCATTGTTTCCGCCACGATTGGTCACTGAAAACGGCTCGATTTCACACGATTTCGGCTTCTTTTCACCACGTTTTTGCATGAAATGGAGCTTTTCTTGACAATTCTTCATGATTTTACTCATTTTTCGTGCACGCCTGCAGAGTGAACTAAGGAAATTGAACGGTTGATTGCATTTCTTCATAAAACCCAGTATTTTAGTCAGCGTAAACACTTTATTCATTGCAAAACAAAACGGTTGTCAGCTGCAAAACGGTTGTCAGCTTACCAAACACCGCAACTTCTTTTTTCCATGTAGTATTCGTGATTATCATTCTATTCACTCCTTAGTTCGTCATAATTCGTTGGTGAAACTCACTTTTACAATGCTGTTCATCCTGAATCACACTCGCTTTCCCATTCTCTTTGAAGGGATGCAGGCATTCTAACCCAAAAATCGTTTTTTCAGCATGTTTTCTCCCAATCTACTCCATTTCCTAGCTAAATAATGGACTACCACCTCCGCAATCTGATCCCGGATGCCTCCTCCCGTCCCAATTCCCCACTCTCCCCCACTCTGCTTTCCGTCGTTCATGTCATTTCGCGAATATTGCCTTTTCTCTTCAATTCCAGTCATGATGTTGACAAAACACCTAATTTTAGCATGTTTTCACCCCAACGGCATCATTTCCTATTCCAATAATGGCCTATCACCTCCGCAACCTTATCCCGGATGCCTCCTCCCGTCCCAACTCCCCGCTCTCCCCGCCCTGCTTCATTCGGGCGAAGCTCTCCCATGCGGATCTGTCCGATGACGCGGCCGAGCTGGCCCGGTTGATTCACAGGTGGGAGACCGTCTCAGCAAACCGTCCCAGGGATAAAGCGAACGTTCTGGAATATGAAAAAAAGTTGATCCTTTCTTTTGGTAACTGCATCTGGCTCTCAATTGAATTTGGTAACTCTGAGCTGGCCAGGTTGATTCACAGGTGGGTTTATTGTTGATGTCCTCATCCATTGGCTTTTGAAAGTCTAGCCTTGCAGTAAAGAAAGAATGTCGTCTGAATGTCTAACACGAAGGTTTTAATGTCCGATCTATGCCCAATGGAAATCCCAGCTCGTGCTTGCAAGAATCAATAGTCGATGCGATACCGTACATTCCAGGTCCTGCCCTCTCCCTTCCAAGGGCCACATTCTGCACTTGCCCACGCATGAGAGCAAGGATGCCGAGACTGGTTCGTTGATTTTTTTATACCAAGCTAGGGAAGCAATGAATTAAAACTCATCAGTGATCCAATATCAGTATTTTGAAACATAACCGAAGAGTGCTTGAGTGTCCGGAAACTGAAGTAGGATTAGCCTGGATTAGCGTACCAAACGAGACAGAATTCAGTGCTGGAGTGATCATGATAAAGCGCCGCATGTGACTGACACATTGCAACTCTTATCAGTACACTCACCCGTTTGTAATCCTTTTTGAGCGTCAATCAGCACCGATCGTGTCAAAACCGTCTCAGGGACTGTTTGAAAAATATCATAAAAAATACACAACACACAAACCTATCATTAGCTCAGTGAAGATGTGGCAAAATATCCAATAATTCAAATGTTATGATAACTCATGACTCTTCGGACCGTCCTTCCCTTCCCGTATGCCTCAAATTCCTCATTAGGCCTTTAGACAACTTTAATAGGCTATCACAACTGAATTATGCCAAAAAAAAGGAAGAGAGTGAGGCACATCCATAAAAAACTATCATTTCCAGATCGCCCCTCCCTGCCCGTCCGTCTCGAGTCCCTCCTCTCCATCATCTCCGCCCCGTCCCCGTTCGGGCTGCACGTGATCGCGAGGAATATCGTGCTGAAGTGAGTTTGGGATGAGCATCAGTACGGAAAATGCAAGATTAGAGAATTTTTGGACAATTTTCCTACATAAAACTAACCTGAGCGATCTGACAAGTCAATGAAGATAGCGTGAAACGTATTGAAGCATCTGCTAGTGTGTTTCTAATGGGATCCAGATACGATTTGATTCACTATCAGATAGTGCACTATCGTATACGATGTAGTATGTAGTAGTCTGTATGTAGGTCTGTATGTCTGTATGTATGTATGTCATCGTATGTAGCACTATCTTCCAGATACGGCTCGTACCTCCAAGCCGAAAAGGCGTGCATTTGAATAGATAATCATGACGAAACTACTTCAAACCCCGAACATCGCATATTTCATACTTCCTACCTTCCAGATACGGTTCGTACCTCCAATCGGACGCCCTGCCCGTCGAGAGTCTCTTCCCCGAGGAGGACACGAGGGAGAAGGACAAGGACAAGGAGGATGGGAGGGAGGGCGATAGGGAGGTGGGATAGGGAGCTAGCTTGCTCTCTAAATTCAGTAGCAGTTCCTTTTGAAAGTAATAAGTGGGAACGACAAACTGCTTTTTTCCCTAGTAAATTCATACTCACACAACCGACCTTCCATCTCCGTCAGTCCTTCGGCAGGATGGAGAAACTGAACAGTTGAAAATGTTGAACTCACTTGCACTCAAATAATGATCTTTGATCTTTGATCTTTCAGCCCTCATCGATGGCCTCCACCTCCGTCGAGTGCATGCTGTCCGTGCTGCTCCAGCTGTCGAGGAGGGATACGGAGCTGTGCGCACAGGTACGGTATCGTATTATGGTAGCTAGGTATTTGACGGTTACGGTATGGAGCCTTATGGTCGTTTGAATTGCAGTGCCATCTCTCGAGAGTCGTTCAATAATTTCGTTTTTTTCGACCCAAAAAAACTCAGATAGATCATTGGGTTATTCTCTAAAAGTAGTCAAAGCACGTGTGAAACACATTCAACCTTGATATTCTCAAAGCGCAAAAGCCAGATCTTTCAAAATCGTTCCGATGATTGAATAATAATAATACTTCAGGCCCTCACCGCCCTCCTCTCCAGCCTGCAGATTCTCAAAATGAAAGCGAGCGAGACGCCGCTGCTGAGGAACACCCAGCAAGTGTTGTTGGAGCTGTATCATGAGGGTGAGAGATAATGATAATTAGATAGATATATCTATGTTGACATATGTATATATATGTTGACGAAATTGTTGTTGTGAAGCCTCATTTTCTCTAAGAAACTTATGGAAAACCCAGCAAGTGCTGCTGGAGCTGTACCATGAGGGTGAGTGATAATGATAATTAGACAGATATGTTGAGGCAAATTGGAGTTGTGAAGCCTCATTTTCTCTAAGAAACTTATGGAAAACCCTGCAAGTGCTGTTGGAGTTGTATCATGAGGGTGAGTGGGATCGGTAGTCAGACTGATATTAACTTGTTTCGAAGCGTTGTCCGTAAGAAATAGGTATGGCAGCTAGTGCTGCTGGAGTTGTCCCATGAGGGTGAGAGGGATCGGTAGTCAGACTGATATGAACAGCTGACACGATTGTTTCGGAGCGTTGTGTGAAAGAATTAGCTATGGAACACCCAGAAAGTATTGTTGGAACTGTATCATGAGGGTGAGCGACTGACAATGAGTTAATAGGACTAATGAGCGAAAACGGGTATTTCGAGTCCGCCTTTCGCAATTGGAACAGCTTAATCCACATTTTAGTACCGGTAAAAAAATTCGAGGAGCAATATCTTGTGGTTGATTGCAATATTCTGCTGTCGAGTACCGTTTTCTGACCATTAATCTTTAATCTCTGATCTCTGATCTCTCAGGTCGCGGCGAGATCTCTTCCCTCGCCGGTTCCTGCCTCATCGCCCTGTCCATCTCCTCCTTCGACCCGGACATCCTCTTCTCGACGGCGGCAGCCTTCCTGTGCGGACCGTCGGGGGATGCTTCAGGGGCTGCAGGTTAGTCTTCTTTCGTGATTCGCTATTAGGAACGTTCTAATGTCAGAGAAAAATCACAAAACGGTTGCGGAGAATCACGTAACTCAAACATCCTGCGAGAACTTGGGAAGTGCAGTTGAGAGATTGGCCTCAACAAGTTGAAATGAGAGCGATTTTACCTTTTCCGATGCAGCTGTAGTCTATACTTTGAATCTACAATTCATGAAACTACCAGTTCCAGGCACCTCAACCTCTTCCTCCTCCTCCCTCCGCTCCATCCTCATCCCGGAGAACCTCCATCGACTCGCTCTCTTCGTGCAACAGAAGGCCTTCTCGGCCGGAGGAGCAGCGTGAGTTTCGAAATTAGTTTTGAAAAGAAAGAACAAGCTGATTTTCTTTCCTTTTCTGTTTCAAATCGCATATGTTTCACCACTCGTTCAATGTCGTGGTGAAGCAAGTTTTAGCGTTGCGTCGTGGTTACCTATGCAAGAAATAATATCTCTGTAATTGATTAGAAATGAAGCGTAATTTACCATACCTTAACTACCGTACGCTCCACTACCGTACCCCGACCGTACCCATTCCAGTTTGAACTGGTCTGCAGAGAGCACGCTGTGGTTGAATAGGCTACGGTAGTATTGATCTAGTTCTCACAGTATCCTGACATGTCGTACACCCACTACCGTAACTCTACCGTATCCTATTCCAGTTCCGACTGGTGGTCCTCATCCATGGCAGATCACGTCGTCCTCTCCTCCTTCGATCTCTCCTCCATCCCCTCCGACTCCTCCCCCGAGACGCCTGATGATGATAGGCGGTTGTACAGTGCGGTCGCGAGCGATGGTGAGTAATTGCCGGCTTTGGTATTTTACGGTTCTAGTAATTGATGATAATCAACGGCTGCAGTTCGGTCGCCAGTGATGGTGGGTAATAGACGGTTCTGGAATGAGATTTGCTGGCTTTGGTTTTTACGGCTCCTGTAGAGACGCCCGATGATGATAGGCGGTTGTACAGTGCGGTGGCCAGTGATGGTGAGTATTGATGGTTCTGGGACGCCATTTTCCGGTTTTGGGGACTTTTCGGCTCCCCGAGACGCCCGATGATGATAGGCGACTGTCGACTCTACGGATCTCATAATCCGGGAATAAGCCAGCTACTTCAAGGTTCGTACGTCTACGTGCTCAACTACATCGGCTTGTACAAGATCGGGACGGGCTTCTCAGAGACGATCGGAGGACGGATATATGCGAGCAATACGTTGCTGAGATCGAGGTGAGAAACTGGAGAAACGAGGAGATACAAACAATCGAAATTCATTCATTCTACGGGAATGTGATAGAAAGGACTAAAAAAGTGATGTACAAACTTGAAATATGAATTTGCAGTCGCAACTGCACTCTCTCCTTCTGCAATGGTTCACTCTACCTGCGAAGAGGACAGTCGAGCCGGGTGTGGGTGCTGGATGAGGACTCGTTAAGGTGAGAAAACTATGACTGAGAATATCGATCTGACGCTACTGTAGCAAAACAAATTATTGTAGAAACCATGCAACATCATGAACCGAGAAAATTTTAAAAAAAGATTGTTGGGATTGGATGAGGACTCGTCTGCCTCGATCGTTGGGTTACGGTAGTTTTATCGATTACCGTAAACTATACCTAGTCACGAATATACCACAACCGAGTTACTGAGGCTCTCGTTCTGGTGCAGATTGCAGTAGAGATTGTAGGAACCGAGGCAAAAACGAAAAAAAAGCTAGCTACGGTAGTATTATTGATTTTTCCAGAGAGCGCGGCGAGATCATGCTGCCCTCCACGCCTCCCCACTCCACCATTTTCTGCGATGCGACCGCATTCTATCAAGCACATCTGGATGCAAACTCGACACTCGTGGTGAGTACTTTGAGAAGAAACAAGTAGATAAATTCGACACCTGGGAAAAATTGAAGCTCTTCCTTTGTTACTTAGGCTATATGAAAGTGTGCAGATACTCAATTAAGCAATGAGTTGGTTGTGCTTCACACAACGTACTAATTCCAATGGCGCTGCAAACTGACGATCTGACTGGGCATTCCGCATTTTAGAAAACTATTTGAAAAATCGCTTTGCAGATCACCCGCCTCAACGACTCGTTCCAACCCGTCTCTGACTCGAAAGTCAAGCAGAAGCTACGTCTCACCAAACTCTCCTACTCCATCTTTGGTGATGCTCAACCAGTGCCGCACGCGCTGATTCACTCGATGCCGAGCAGTTTGCATGGTCAGTGAAAGGCTTTGTTCATTTTTGATTACAGTATCGGGTGACAAAACATATTGCGTAAAACCTTGATAAACTCAATGCCAAGCTCATTGCATGGTTCGTCTGTGAAATCCTCCTACTGTTGATCATGCTTGCTCCTTCGTCCTGAACCTTTTTGTCACTAGTGCTAAAGATATCGTAGATAGTCGCTCAACATCACACGAGCTCATTCATTTCATGTCGTGCACAACCGTACGCCAAAAATGGTACAAAAGCAATGTACTACACTGCAGTAAAATCATTCGTTGATGAACAACTCAAAAGACATATTTGCAGGTCAAGTCTCCGACCTGCACGTCAGTCGGGACATCGCCCTGCTACTGGCGAGGACGGGCAAGGTGTACTATGCCGGGAATGCGAATCGACTGGGATTGCAGGTAACATTATCTATCAGTATTTTTCTCACGACCTTCCGACCATTACTGCTAGTTCCCAAAAAAGATGTACGATGCGTGAAACACACTCAAACTTCAAATGCTAGTCATGCTTTAGGGACGGCCTATGATCGAAAACGAATCAGAAATCTAAATTCTCTGATTCCAGGACACCGGCTCCACGTGGATGGAGCTCGTCCTCCCGGAGACCATCGTGCAGATCTCTGTGGGGTGAGAACATTTTTCTTTTTTTTCTTCCACCTGTTCTCTCGCTCTGTCAGGCCCTCCCGAAAACAGCTCAGCTTAAAAAAACTAATTGAAATTGGCTACATCTCTCGAAGCTACCTTCTTCAAAATAAACAAAGCACATTGAATGAATTGACGTAGAGACTATAGCAGTACGAACTCGATTGACCTTCATCATTCGCCATTCGCAGTTCCGACGCAGTTCTCAGGTCAATGAGAACACTATTGACATTAATCATTGCAGTTCCGAGACGATCCTGTTCCGCTCTGGCTCGGGCCATGTCTGGATCGCCGGCTATGAGGAGAAGAAGAAGGCGGGGAAATTGAGGAGGCTGCACACCGTAGGGAGGTGAGAATGAACTTGCGGGTAGAGTACATGCATGCACCTTCGTGCGGTATGCACCATCAACGTGAGAGAGTACCATGTCTCAAGGAATAATTGGAAAGAAATGAAAGGTGGTTTGAAGTAGGGTATGAGGAGAAGAAGAAGGCGGGCAAGTTGAGGAGGCTGCATACTGTTGGAAGGTGATTTTAGCGTACCAAGTACAAACTATGAGTGAAAAGAGAGAAAACGAGTGTGCCACAGCTAACAGGTTGAAACTGTTTTGTTTCATGTTCTGCACAAGTTTTGTGCAGAAAAGCGAATTCAATAGCAGTCGGGCATTTTCCACAAACACAATCCATTTTTCGCTTTGATGCCGTAATGAACTAAGTAATGAAGTAATGAGTAATGAAGTAATGAAGTCATTCCAGGAAGAAAGTGATCTCGATCGCCGCCTCTTCTGGTTCCTTCATGTACGTGACTGAGAACGGGAAGGTGTATGCGATGGGCAAGCACCCTTGGAGGGTCAATCCAGATAATGGTTAGTTTGCTGAACGCCGAACTATGGAGGTAAAATGATGAATATTCGAAAGTTGGAACGAGCTAGGGAAACAAAGCGATGAGCAAACATCCGTGGATGATCAATCCGGATAATGGTAAGCGATAGATAACCAAAAGTCTCCGATAACGAACCCACTCGTACATTGAAGTAATCTTGGCTCAATCATTATCGAATTGTTGCGATTTCAGGTCTGGTTCTCGGCCTGGATGGAGTTCACATTGCCGCCATCGCCGTCGGAAAAGTTCGTGTTTTGATCTCTGTAAACAAAACAATAACAACAATGACAACAATGGTTGTTATTCAGGTTCACACAGTAGCCGTCTCTCGCAGCGGCACCCTCTACACGTGGGGAGTGAACAACCTGGGACAGTGCGGACGGAAGGAGGTATGTAATTTTTATTCTAATTTTTATTTTTACTATCACCGGCATTAGGAACTAGAATCTAGGCAACTCCGCCTGTGAAAATGGCCTAAAAACGATAAAAAACTGATTAAATTCTGCATACTTCAGAGTCCCTCCCTCTCCTCCTCCCCTCGTCACGCATCCTCTCTCCGTGCGGCCGCCTGTTCGCCCTCTGAGCACCTCTGGATCCACGACGTTGCCTCGATGTGTGTGCAGTGTGGAAAGTGCTCCAGCAGAGGTACCGTAATCTTTATACTACCGTAACCCACAATACCGTAACCTAAACTACCGAAACCTAGGCTACGGTAACTTAGACTACTGTGACCTAGAGTATCGTTACCCAGGGTACCGTAATCCTCGGACTTAGAGGTACAGTAATCAATTATCGATCATTCAGGCGCCGCCTGTGATAAGTTCCTGCAGCTGCGGCCGGGCGGACTGTGTCCCTGCGGGCCCGGGGAGACTGCGTGTCTGAGGTCTGCCAACTTCTTCTGATCAGCTCAGTAGAATCAGTCTAAAATTCTTCCACGTCAGCAGTTTCATCAGATCCTTTAGAGTCTGAAATAGGAACGACAAGAGTGAGAACGCTTTCTAAACGTGACAAATTCCAGATGCGGTATCTGTCGCACGTGCGTCGAGGCCTCTCTCCCCTCTGGATCTGTCCGAGGGGATCTCCCCGCTGCCTCCCTCGATGGACTGCCGGTGACTCGCAAGATATCATTGGCTCCCTCGGCACTGCAGCTGACGACGAACTCGCCGGATATCAAGGTAGTTTGAATACAAAATCACCATTGGCTAGTTTTGCGGGGCCCTTTGCACTCACAAAACGATATTTTCTCCCTCAGCCCTGCAGTTGACGACGAACTCGCCGGATATCAAAGTGATTTATTTGCTACTTATTCAATTGCTAGGATCTGTCACTGTAGGTAAAACGGAAAAATGAAACAATCTCATTGATGATGTTGATATGTTTCTCTAATCTAATAACACTGAATCGTCGACTCTAACTGCGATCACATTGAGCGTGTTGTGTGAAAACAATATAGTTATCATTCCAGGTGGCCTCCGTGAGCTGCGGCAACTTCCACACCATTGTTCTCACTGCGAATAGACAAGTCAGTCATGACTAGTTAGTAGAGATTACGCATCACCTTGTGTGGAGAGGATCAACTTAAGTTTGGAAGAAAACCTCTAATTCATTTGAAATTTTCGTGAGTGAATCAATAATGTTGACAGGTCTACACGTTCGGATCGAACGCCCACGGCCAACTCGGAGTGGGCGATGTGCAGAAAAGAGCAGGACCGCAGAAGGTGAGAGTTCAATACAGTGAATAATGAGAATTTAGGGTTTGCAAAGTACATAGATGGGTTGGCTTTTGAGCGTAACAGACAAAAAAAGAACTGAGATAAGGAGAGCATGAGAGATACAGACATCAGAAGGTGAGCTTAATTCGAGAAATCAGATGAGATAAGAACAACGTCCCAAAAATCAACGAAACTAACGGCACAGTTATTTTCAAGCCAGGGCAGGAGCTTTTCATTTATTCAAATTTTACATAAAATGTTATATAGGCCTTCCATTCCTTTGACTATTTTGTGAGCTTTGCTTTCGTTGCATCATGAAGTGCTGTAAAATGTGAATATGATTGATTGGAAGATGGGGCAATCAACTGACCTTGTCCCTTAGAAACATGTGATACGGCAAGCGGCGTTCCATCTGCTTGAAAGGAATCCTGGCGTTTTCCTAATTGTTATTCGTTTATGTTAGTTGTAGTTGCTCGAATACAGTTGCCATTGACGCTGTCCGAATGTAGATCGGACAAACTGAAAAAAAGAACTTATTCTTGAGATGGAAAAAGCCATAAACTGGGACGAATCATAAGAACAAATCGGTGAACAGAGCGCATACTAACACAGCCGGATTAGAAATAGTGAGCGTGACCGGTCCGATGTTGTGGCCTTGTGTCGCCTTGGAAGATAATTACGGACATAATTGCACAGGATGACCACCCCTCTTTCTGATCAGGTTCATTCGATTGAGATAAATCATGTAAAACGTATTAATCATGATAATGTAATATCTGTAAGCAACAACGATCGTGTGCAAACTGTTCAGTTCACAATATCTTTATCTGTCAGAATACGCGAGCAATATGTTAGGCACGCTCGAATATTTCATTGAACACATTGCAGTGAACTGCGCATCTTGTGTAGAACCGATACATTCTTTTTTTGGGATGTGTTTTTTGCAGATGGTCGCATATATCACCCTGCAAATACCGTGTAATCGTTTTCACAATGGAACGCCAATCAGAACTTCCACAGAGTCGAAGAAATGCATGCATGACTGACCTGATGGCTAATCCTTAGTTGTTCCAATGAACCATGCTCAACAATCCAAGCTGAGTCCGAGTGTAGATCGGACAATCTGAAAAAAAATCACTATCATGAAGCAATCCAAAAAAGAATGCAACTCTACACAGAGAAATAGTGACAAAGTAGGTGGTCCTTGATGGCCAGTAGGGTCCCAATGTAGGCCACTCTATAATTCCACCCTCGCGGGATAATTACACTGTTGACAGTACCAACCAGTTTTCTCTTCCCAGCGCATCCTAGAGAACAGAGGAGATTTGGAGAACCAAATGAAAATTAAATGAACACATTTTATAAATTATTTAACTAATTAATTATTTACTCATTAAATCAATAATTCCAGATCTCCTTCCCGGCTGGCGTGCAGCCTGTGCAAGTTGCAGCTGGAGCGAATCACTGCGTCGTACGAGCTGCTGATGGATCCGTGTTCACGTTCGGAGCTCACAAGGTACGATCAGACAACCCTCAGACAACCATAAAAGTACAGAAACTACACAAAATCGACCAAACTCTTGCTCATTGTATTCAGAACGACCCTGATTTTGATATTTCGGAAGAAATGAAGAATTTTCAGTCCGGTCAACTCGGTCGCCGCGATGACCCTGCAACTCCATCGGAGGACTGGCACTGCACGCCAGGCAGAGTGCCGAGGCTGGGACCGGGCACTGGCACGTCTGCTGGTGAGAGTTCATATCTTTATGCAGCATCGAGTTTGTTTGGTTTTTACCCAGATACGCGAGGATACTATCAATCATAGGAATTGAGCAACTTGATCAATATTTGAGACACAACAAGCATTCGTTCAATCGCAGGTTGGATCGGCGCCTCGGGTGACGTCACCTTCATCCACGCGCACTCCACGTTGTTAGAAGAAGGAGCGATCGGAGATGCACAGATCGTGGCGAATAAGGTCTGCTCTCTTCCACAAGAAACGTTCCCCAGAGATATTCGACTATATCGGGCTTTCCCAAGGAAACGATGACATGATGCAGTTTTGAGGGGTGATCGACCATTTTCAGAACGCGATCTTCATCTTCCCGCGGCAGATCGGCAAGAACTACATCGTGGTGAAGCGGAAGCAGAACTCGTTCGCGGAGCATCAGTTGGGAACGGCCGGGCTGTATACTAGGTGAGTACAAAGAGAGGGAGAAGACCAGACTAACCTCGTTTTACGTGCTCTCCTTCGGTAGCGAAAATTGCAAGATTTTTAAACGCTTTGAACGCTCCCATGAGATTTAGTAGGGAAAAATTGGATTTTTTCGACACAAAGGACTCCCACGCATAGTACCAAATGATGCACGTCCAACTACTTTTGAACATCATGAAATATTTCTGAGCATCCCGACAGTTCGCACATTGGGTGAAGCACAATTCGCAATGAATGTTCTCCTGTTATGTACTGCTCGATTCTATTTACAAAGTCGGAACTTCTTCGATTTTTGGCCCAGACTAGACCGTGCTGTATGAAAAGCAAGGCGAAGAATGAGAAGAGTAGGGAGGCAATACTCTGTGAGAAAAATCTGGGCCAAAAATCGAAGAAGTACCACAAAGTCATGTGGTCCCATTTGCTTGTTGAAACAAAGCTTATATTGGTCGAATGTGTTCGATTCCCGGCAAACTGAGAGTTGCATTCGTTTACCGGCATTTCAGTTACTGGCTCGACTCAACCTACAACGTCATGTGGTCATACTCTTTTTGGGCGAATTACACATGAAAAAATATATTGATAATAAGATCTTGCGAAGAGCGAAGAAATTTTTCGTGAGAACCTATTTCGAAAATATTTCTTCAGTTACTGGCTCGACTCCACATACAACGTCATGTGGTCCTACTCTGTTTGCGCGAATTTCACATAAAAAATATACTGATAATAAGATCTTGCGAAGAGCGAAGAAATTCCTCGTGAGAACCTATTTCGAAATACTTCTTCAGTTACTGGCTCGACTCGACCTACAACGTCATGTGGTCCTACTCTGTTTGCGCGAATTTCACATAAAAAATATACTGATA
>LS491524.1:458750-470033 GCA_900490845.1 Pristionchus japonicus
CCTATTTCGAAATACTTCTTCAGTTACTGGCTCGACTCGACCTACAACGTCATGTGGTCCTACTCTGTTTGCGCGAATTTCACATAAAAAATATACTGATAATAAGATCTTGCGAAGAGCGAAGAAATTCCTCGTGAGAACCTATTTCGAAATACTTCTTCAGTTACTGGCTCGACTCGACCTACAACGTCATGTGGTCGTACTCCGCAGCAGAGATGCGCATCGTCGCTCTCGGTGAGGCCGCGGCTGATACGAGGAGACGAAACGAGGAGCAGGAGAGTTTACAGGTATGTGAACTTGAAAATCTCTAGTAGTAGGAGAAAACGCGCAAATTAGGCATACGATTGGGCGAAATGGTGAGCAAATGGCGTAAAAAGAAACTGTGAAAATCGTCGCTCTCGGTGAGGCCGCCGCTGATACGAGGAGAAGAAACGAGGAGCAGGAGAGCCTTCAAGTACGTCATTCACTAGGAGTAGTCGGGGAAACGCGCAAAATACTAACAAAAAAGTGAAAAATGGCATGAAAGTTAGTGTGCAAATGCGCATCGTCGCCCTTGGCGAAGCTACTGCTAATACGAGGAGAAGAAACGAGGAGCAGGAAAGCCTTCAAGTACGTCAATCACTAGGAGTAGTCGGGGGAAATGTGCAAATTATGCAGAAAAAAGTGAGAAATGGTAAGCAAACAGAGTGAAAATTGGTGTGCAAATGCGCATCGTCGCGCTCGGCGAGGCTGCCGCTGATACGAGGAGAAGAAACGAGGAGCAGGAGAGTTTACAGGTATGTGAACTTGTAAGTAACTAGTAGTAGGAGAAAACGCGCAAATTAGGCAGAAAAAGTGAAAAATGGCATGAAAGTAAGTGTGCAAATGCGCATCGTCGCGCTCGGCGAGGCTGCCGCTGATACGAGGAGAAGAAATGAGGAGCAGGAGAGTTTACAGGTATGTGAACTTGTAAATCTCTTGTAGTAGGAGAAAACGCGCAAATTAGGCATACGATTGGGCGAAATGGTGAGCAAATGGCGTAAAAAGAAACTGTGAAAATCGTCGCGCTCGGTGAGTCCGCCGCTGATACGAGGAGAAGAAACGAGGAGCAGGAAAGTCTTCAAGTTAGTACTGTGAGCTCGAAGATGGTAAGCAAGGTACAGAGGCTGGGTACAGAGGAGTTCTTTGGGGCCGATGGGAGGAGGAGAGGAGAGGATCAGGAGAGTTAGCAGGGTCGTTTTCACTCTTTTGGTTCTTATTCCACACTTATTTCCTGAACGACTCCACGTTTCATCAAACTGAACTGATGATTTTCTTGTTCTTTTCGTTGTATTCCTCGAAAGCTGGCGCAAGCTGGCGCATTACATACAGTTTTCTCAGATAACACTTGAACCAAATGTGAAACACAACCATTATATGGTCACATAGTTATTTTCTTCGTCTTCAGAGTTTCCTCCGCTTCGCCCGCACGCCTGAACTCATGGTGCCAATCCCAATTTTGTATTAGAATCCTTTAAAAGGTTGATATTGATAGTAAACAAGTCATAGTAGTCGAATGCTTATTGAAAACCGTTCATTCCAGGGTTTCCTCCGCTTCGCGCGCACTCCCGAACTCATGGTGCCCGTCGAGCCGGACTGCTCCCTCTCAAACATCGCCCTGGCCGTGAATCTGCTGAGCAGCACGTATGCATTGACGCTGATATCCGTGCTGCCTCCGCACCTGAGCAAGGTAATTTTCTAGCTGAGAATAAATGGACAGTGCCTGAGCAACTGTTTCAGACGCGCTTCATTTTATACTCAATATCTCGGGACATTAGTAGCGTGTTTTGATCATATTATTCGAAATTGCGCTGGTGGTGAATCTGCTCTCGAGCACCTACGCGCTCACGCTGAGCAAGGTAAGGACTCTAGTAGAACTCTCATCTCAAAAACGTTGTGTTTCATAATCCGACCAAATACGTAATCAATCACTGTACGTTGATGGATGCAATCCCCCAGTGCAAAAAAATATTGCAATACCTCAACAAAACGTCTCTGTATTGCCAACTGAATTGGAAGTTCGCAAGCCTTTTCAATTACTGCAGCGAGTTATGAGAGAACACGGAATTATGAATCGGGCCGGCTAAATTCCGTATCTCAGCAGGACCTCTCCCCTCTCTCCCGTTCCGCCGTCTCTACCAGCATCTCCGACAATCGATCAGTATTGAATCGATTCGAGGGCAATGGAGGCGGGTGGGGATACTCGGCGCACTCTGTGGATGCCATTCAGGTCAGCGTTTACTAGCAAAAATGAATTTATCGGAAACGCGGGTAATTTTCTTTGCAACGACAAGTCCTACCTAAAACATGTATGAGTGAGAGAGAAACGATAGAGGGAAACGGAGGCGGGTGGGGCTACTCGGCGCACTCGGTGGATGCGATTCAGGTAAGGTCCTACAAACTAATGAGCCAGAAATTCAGACCGTGATTTTACGATAGTCGGATGAGACATGATGTAATTAAGGGATAGCTCCAGTATTGCAATTGAGAGACGATTCATTTCAGTTCAAAACCTCCTGTGACATTCGCCTACTCGGCATCGGACTGTACGGAGGACGAGGAGAGTACAATGCGAGGTAAACCTTCCTCCCTTCTCACTTGATATTACAGAAAACACCAATCGTAGCAATACTTGAAAGTAAGGAAGCGAAGTCACAGCACTTCTGAGAATGAGCTAAAAGTATTCTTTCCAGAGTCAAGATGTTCCGTCTGCAAGGTCTGGACGGGGACGAACTCTACGTCGAGGAGGTAGCGACGACTGATGAGGTTTGTTCAATCGCATTCATAGCCATGCGCTCTACGACGCTCTTGACGCAATTGCTTTACGCTGTATAAATAACGGACTGCATAGATCTGCAAACAATCAGCACTTCCTTCGCAGGTCCTGTTCGAGTGTCCTCCCAACGACATTGCGCCCATCCTCTTCACAAAGTCGATCCTGATCAGGGCGAACATCTGGCATGTGATATCGGCCAAGATTAGGTGAGAGACGAATTTCGTCGATCAAACTTCAGATTTTTTTCAAGAGAGCAACAGACAGATATCGATGTTGCTAGTTGCGCAAAGATATTGTATAATTTAAGAAGCGTATTCGATATGACAGTCTGCCTTCTTGCCAACACGCCTATTTTGCTTCATAGCATTTTGACTGTCAGCAGAGCATCGAATTCGTTCTCCCTTCCTCGCCTCCACAAAATCCCATTCACCAGTGGTCCCTCCTCCGACTGTTGCTCAAGCGAGCACGACCCATGGAGGCGCTTAGAAATAAACCTAGAAATAGTCTAAAGCGCTTTGAAATACCTAGATTCGATTGCTTGACCTAGAACAACATAGTGCTCGTGGAAAAATAAATTCAGCGGTCCCTCCTCCGACTGTGGCTCCTCTGGCCACGCCCGCATGGAGGCGGACGGAGTGGTCTTCCACTTTCGCAACTCGACCCTGTCCAACAATGGAACGGACGTGACTGTAGGGCAGATTCCGGAGATGTACTTTCAGGTGAGTTGATTGCATTCTCCTTTCGGATTCTGGACCTTCATCAATGTCGAATGTAGAACGGGATCTCTTAAAATATTATGTAAAGAATTTTTGAACCTGCGATGTACTTTCATGTGAGTTTTGCCTAAATTGGAGAAACATCAATGCATTTCTCGACAGTGACACTTTGCATAGAGCGTGAAGCACATTCGAAATTGTCAGACGAATGGAATGAATCTGAGTGAAAGCATGATTCAGTATAAACCTTGCGTGGCGTATAAAGCTCTAAACTTCATGAATCGAATGAATCTGACCAAGGTGTCAGCATAAAGATCAGAAAAGAGTGGTCATAAAGAACCTGCAAATTCCAGAACCTCACGAAGCCATCGGAGGAGACAGAAGAGCGAACGGTGGAGGAGAAGGCGTTCGATCTGAAGATGTAGTGAGTTCCATGATTTGATGGTTCCTCTCAAAATCATCTTCTTCTTTCCTCATTGATTTCGAAACATGCCAATTACCTCTAGATATTACGTGTTTCGCACACTTTTTTGGAGAGCCTATTTGATTCGATCATTTCCAGCACGGACTTCCACAACATCTATCGCGTTATGTAGTGTTCCGCATACCTTTCAAGTCTCGTTATACTGTATTGCTGAATCGAACACTCTAGTCGAACCTTGATTCGATCATTTCCAGCACCGACTTCCACAACATCACCCGCTCCGCTCTCCTCCGACCCGCTCCGTCAGTCTACTGTTCTCTGCTGAGGATACTGCGATGGGCGACGACGATAGTGTTTGGACAGGTAACTTTAACTGTACAGTTGTACGAACCGGTGCGTATTGTACTGAAGGAGTCGTGATGGTTGGGCTTGGATTGGAGCAAGGTAAGGAGGCTGACGGTGGTGGCTCTACTGTTCCCTACTGAGGATACTGAGTTGGGCAACGACGATAGTATTCGGACAGGTAATCAGTACTTACTGCTAGAGATTAATAATCATGATCAGATCTGTTTCACGCTAATCATAATTCGCTCTCTTGTGATTACGTGATAGTTCTTCGTCGTTGTTCGTTAAAAAAAAATCTTTCTTGAGTGCACTGCATGATTTTTTCCAGGTCACCTCAGCCGAGGAATCGCTCTGGCAGCAGGAGCGAGCAACGCTCATTGCTGTGCTCGTGTTGAAGACTTTGAGGTCCGTCAATATCGGATTCAGCCTCGAGAATGATTCCGAAAATGATTCGAACACACACATTTATTGAAACTTTGAAACTGCTTCCTGGCCGGGTTTATACGTAAAAGAAAAGAAGAAGACTCTAACATCCTCGTCTCTTCTCCTCATGCACAGGAAATACATGATTTGATTAGATGATCATCTACTTTTCTTCAGATTCTACACCGAGACTCTCTACCCCTCCGAGGCCCGGGCCGAGGAGTGCATTGAAATGGCCGAACCGGCCATTAGCATGTTCGATGCGATCCATGCCATATTCGAGGCGGCAAATAACTTTGAGGGAGCGGAGGTAATTCAGTTGCTAACCTTGGACCCGCGAATATGTTTCACTTGCAACTTATTGCTATCTGGAAAGCGAAAATGTGTTGCTGCACTGGTCAATAGACAAATAAAACAATCGAGAGCATAGCTAAGAAATACTGTCGAACTTATTTTTTTTATTGTTTTACATTCCCAGATGGATCAACCGCGTCTCTCCCTGGTGGAGGAGTGCATCGCTTCTATCGTCGCCTCTTCACATCTCCTGCTTGCTTCTCCATCGATTGTCGCGAGCCAGCTGGCCCAGTACATGGGCACGCCGAGGTACTTCCTTATCCATAATCTACGTCCGTCCTTAGTCATCAGTCCTTTTCCATCACAACTCTAGCTTCCAAATGTTGGCGAACTTAGAGGAAACAAGGTGAGATCAAATGTGACATCCGTTAAAGTTCCCCTCCACACCAAAAATTACCCCCACTTTTTATACGTGTTTATGAAAGTTTCGAGCGCCACTAAAATGTAAAGGAAGAAAACGAAACTAATAAAACAAAATTGAGCCCGTGGCGATTTTTCAAAGTCGAGTGATTGACGGAGCTTGAAATTAGTCTCATGTGGATTTCGCAACGTACGGTAGATGAGAGGTGATCGATCGCGATTTACATAGGATGGGGAGGGTAGATCAGACGAGAGATGTCTCTCTTTCTCTGGCACTCTCTCGCTTCGCCTCACTCCCTCTCACGAGAGAGAGGGAAGAGGTCATTGATCTACCCTCCTCCACTCGTTGCGCGCGAATTCGAAAATAATGTGGGTGTGGAGGGGAACTTTAAATCGAAAAACTCTCAGGAACGAGTGGCGACTCACGGCGTTGCTGCACGCGATGGCCAACACGGATGAGGTGAGCGATATGAACTACGTCGGATGAGAACCGTCGGATGAGAACCGACTGGATGAGAACCTATTGAGGGCGAGAGACAAGAGTTATGTAATAGACGGAATATGCGAATAGTTCTCATCCGACGTAGTACCTGAGCGATAGTCTCAGCCTCTCCAATTTGCGCACAATCTCGTCGAACGACCGACATGAGATACTGATGTTCATGAATGTTTCAAAGTGATTGCAAATAGCGGAGGCATTGATCTCCGCAGTTATTTCAGTTCAGTTCAGTAGAGAAAATAATAAACTTGCTTTCGTAGATCAGACCCAAATAGAGATTGAAGGATTGTAAAGGGACTGTGAAGGATTGAATGAGTCATCATTCCAGCTCCTCTCCTTCTTCCCCGATGTCGTCGCTGCGAAGCCCCGTCCGCCGATGTACTCCCATCTGGCTGAGAGGATGACCAAGAGACTGCCACCGATGTGAGCTTTCATACGTTAGCTCCCTTGGTTAGAATGAGTAAGGATGAGCGCCCAGAACAATAGTTAGAGAAGTGGAATATTTACTGTAAGCCGATGTATGCCCATCTGGCTGCGAGTATGACTAAGATGACTAAGAAGTTTGAAAGATAATCTTCCAGCTCCGAGCGATCCCGCTCCGCCACCTCTCTCCACTCGATCCTCTCCTTCCTCTTCGACGTGGCATTCGCGAGGAGTGGAGAGCAGCAGATCGGGGTGAGATCAATTGGAGTTTCTTATCCAAAAATAGCGATTGTAATCCACGAAAACTGGTTTCTATAAATTAGGCGAGAACTAGAGTAGCTGTTGGTATGGAAACAATCATTCTTTCCTCTTCGACCTTATTCGCGAGGAGTGGAGAGCAGCAGATTGGGGTGAGTTTTAACATTCTCGTTCCTGAGCGTGCTCCTTTTAGTTATTATGAAATGTAAGGAGCTTCAAATTGCATTTGTGTTTCAGAGAATCTATGATACTCAAACACTACATGCCTTCCAATCGTCCGTCGATCATCAGTTGACAAGATGAAATAAACCCAAAACATTCCAGCCTGCCTCCTCCTACTCCCTGGAGCGCATCTCCCAAGTGCTCATTCGAGAGATCGCCAAGGAGCTGGTCAAAGGAGACTTCGCGCACTCGGGCACGCCCGCACTGATGAACACGCCTTGTCGGTGAGTCTCATCACGACATAACCAGTTGTGATTGCAAGGCATCAATGCGTTATAGTAAGAGATTGTACAAAAGGCTGAAGAAACGCGTACACAATACCAGATGATGCGATTGCATGCGTTTCAAACGCCATTGGCTGAGCGAAACGATTGCTGAGTCATTCTCAGATTCCGTCGTCGCACGGTGGGCGCGTGCTGGGACATGGCCTCTGGGGCGCCGGATGCCATCGCCCTGAGAGTGGACAGGACTGGAGTGATTGTTGCTGGCATTGGAGTGTACTGCAGTGGAGCAGAGTACACGGCGACCTACACTATAGAGGTAAGGCTTGCGGCAGAGTCACTGTAAGGATGCTATCAAAATGCTGCTGTGGTAGCGCTGAGAGTAGACAGGACTGGCGTCATCGTGGCTGGAATAGGCGTTTATTGTAGTGGTGCTGAATACACGGCGACGTATACTATCGAGGTACAATATTGCCTTTGCGGGGCACTACTGCTGGATTAGTGGGATGGTAGCGCTGAGAGTGGACAGAACGGGAGTTGCCGGGATCGGAGTTTATTACAGTGGAGCAGAGTATACGGCGACGTATACCATTGAGGTGCGGTAACATTGGAAAGCGTCGATTAGTGAAAGAAGTAGCGCCTAAGCTACGCAGAATTGTTCAAATTGGTTTCACAACTTGTCCAAAAGTAGAAGGACCGCATTAATGATTCTGTCTGTGTGTAGCGAATGCAAAAATTCTAAAAATGGAAATAGTCAATCCGTCAAAATTGATTGTTCCTCCAGATGTTCAAGGCCGACACCTCCGACACGAACAACGAGGAGAAGTGGGAACTGGTGGAGAAGGTTCGTTATTCGTTCTCTCGTTTTCCTCGCTATCGAGCCTCTTTTTTGAGACCAAAAACTTCTCCTGAACCTCTTCTGTACTAATTGAATCCTTTTTTCCGAACCATTAATTCACCTATTCGAAAGACAAGTGCAGAAGCTACTGAACTATGATTAGGATGAGCTATAAATCAAGTAAGGACGAATTGAAGTAATCTATTATTCCAGGTCACCCACCTCGTCTCCGCCAACGAGGGCCGTGACACGGCGAATCTCAAGTTCAATCGGGCGGTCGCGTTGGATCCCTCGATGACGTATCTGATCAAGATCGCGAGTCTGGATGGAGGCAAGACGTATGCGGGAGAGAGTGAGTCTTTGAGAACTGGAGATGAGGACTATGAGTGTCTGGGCAAGAGCATTTCAGGATAGAGTGCGTCGTAAACAAATTCAACAACTATCAGGTTGGTCCATAAGTCCTGTCGCGTCTCCAAGGTTCAATGTTCGGATCTCTAACTTCTTCCTTGTTTGCCCAATTAAGTAGAACATGTCACTAGCCTATGCTATGGTGAGGGGCATTGGATATTCCAGCTGGATATTCCGAAATGAGAGCCTTTTGAATGTTCTCATAAATACGACAGAACTTATGGACCAACCCTATACTTGTGCTTCAAGAGATTCATATATAATGTAGAACTCTGTAGACTCGATTTGATCTTACTGTATTCTCAAAAAAAAGCGAACAATGTCGAACTTCGAACGAAAAATCGATCGAAACTTTACTCATTCCAGACGGCGCCTCGTCCGTCCGTCTCTGCAACGGGGCGCGCATCTCCTACGGCAACGCCGACCCGTCCCGATCCCAGAACGGGACGTGCCTGGCGAGAGGACAGATACCGCATCTGCTGTATAGCATCAAGGCAAGTAGAGAACGAACAACTCAAAACATCGAAGGAAGATGGCATTTCACATTATTCGAATGAGTGTTTCTTCACGAAAGAATCGTACGTGAAGTCTCTATAGGAGTCTAACACACTGGAGAAAAAAGAGGAAATAGAGACGGTATCATCAATCCAATCTTATTCAGGAAGACACGCAACGCGGCGCGCGCAGCAACGACGAGGAGCGGCTGAGCAGGAGCTTCTGCCAGCTGCTGAGATTGATGACTGCCAAGGTTATTCCTCCTGGCAATATCATTTCAATCACTATCAATAGAAAAGTGAAAGTAGTGGCAGTCTGAAAGATGGTAACAGTTGCTGAGATTGATGACTGCAAAGGTTATTCCTCCTGGCAATATCATTTCAATCACTATCAATAGAAAAGTGAAAGTAGTGGCAGTCTGAAAGATGGTAACAGTTGCTGAGATTGATGACTGCCAAGGTTATTCCTCCTGGCAATATCATTTCAATCACTATCAATAGAAAAGTGAAAGTAGTGGCAGTCTGAAAGATGGTAACAGTTGCTGAGATTGATGACTGCAAAGGTTGGTTATTTATCTTTAGAATCCTCTATTAGGTATGTAAACATGAAGACGACAATGTGAGAAATGTATGAGTCTGTTGAGATTGATGACTGCAAAGGTCGGACTCTTCTTTTTGATATTCGTTTGTTGTGTGGAACAGCGCAGTTTGCCACGTATCAGAGATTTGCTAGACATTGCTGAGATGAAGAGTCTCTGAAACTCAACAAATTCGATAATGCTCGATCATTGTAGGTCGGCGAAGCGGTGACTGCTGGCACTCTGACTACCTCAGCCCGGTTGGTTCCATATTTCTATTGTTCAATCATGTTTTTGTTAATCAAAACAACAACAACAACAATCAGGATAAACAATAACACCATTGTTTTTTCTCAGGGACCTCGTCTCCGCGATCGCCGGCTTCGCCATGGTCTTCATGGAGGCGCAGCCGAAGCGGGCGCTCGAGGTACTCTCTTTTGTCTACTCTCAAAGTCCCGTTCCTACGAGAACTATAAAATGCATAACTTCAAGCGATTTTGCATACGCAAGTTAGGGTCAGATATATTCATTCAACTGCACGACTTGCATTCAGGTAGTCGCCATCGTCGACTAGCCCTTATGAGAACCCTCAATTAGACGAAACATCGATCACCTTGTAATCTGTCTAATCCCAATCATTCGCAGGTGGTAGCAATCGTCGATCAGCTCCTCCCGATGGTGAGCAGCGTGAACGGCGTCGCCAAGCAGGACTCAAGTGGGAGCAAGTGAGAATTAGTATATACTTTAAAAAATGGTTTCTGTATTTTTAACCGGCGGTTGTTGACGATAGATTGATACTAATTTCCTCTTGGACAATTACGAACCCGGTGAAACATATTCGCACTGCGACGTTCCTTTGTAGTATGGTGAATCAATACAGTGTAGCGAAGTAACAATTTGCCCGAAATCTAATGTTGATTCCAGTTACTTCTCCACGCATCGCGACGTGCACTTCGACATCGTCGAGTCCACACATCCCTACCTCCCATCGACAGTGCAGAGCTGTGTGATCGGGTTTGACAAGGAGGTTCGTCTATCCAAAAGCTCATACTTTCTCCTCCCTACAAAAATATTCGAAATCATGTGTTAGCGTTGGATAACTATAATTCGTACCTCCCGTCGACTGTGCAGAGCTGTGTGATTGTGTTTGACAAGGAGGTAAGCTTTTCCAATCGAATTTTGGCCGAATCGTTGTTAGAAACCAGCATGTGGGAAAACGTTCGTGCCTAAATCGGATTTGTTCAGTTGCGAATTTACGTTTCAGAACATTCGTAAAACATCGTAAAGCATTTTATTTCAATATCGGTTTTACGGGCTTTTTCCGAAAATATAATTAATCTTGAAGGAGGTCAAGAACATGTTCAGGTCGAGCTCATGTTCATCGACATGGACGAGTGCTCCCGCACGGTCTCTGCGGATGACGTGCTGTGGATCTATGTGGGAGTGGACACGATGTGCTACGTTCCCGTTGCAAGGTTGGGTTTGCTCTTTTTGTAATCATAGGTGAAGTGAAACTTAATGGGGGTGAGCTGTGGATCTACGTCGGGGTGGACACGATGTGCTATGTGCCGGTGGCTAGGTACAGTAGCGCCGGAAAGTCACCGGACACTTTTTCAACCTTCTGTAACTTTTTAGTCAGATGAGGAAAAATGCTGAAATTCTTAGGGATGTTAGCAAATCTATCGGGGCTTCAGGCGATGTGAGTAGGATTTCGCAATAACCTCTCGTTTTGCATAGTGATGACGCAATCCCAACACATACTTTTTCGAAAATTCATTATTCTTTGGTGGATTGCTTCCGAGTCACCAAACTTTTTGTACATAGAGACCAGACCGACGGCCTCCTAGAAAAAAAGTTTCATGTTACTACGACCACTGGCCATGGCTTTAGAAATTCAGCAAATTGGAACTCGAAATTTCATAACTC
>LS491524.1:475597-512015 GCA_900490845.1 Pristionchus japonicus
TTGTTGTTGTTGTTGTTGTTGTTGTTGTTGTTGTTGTTGTTGTTGTTGTTGTTGTTGTTGTTGTTGTTGTTGTTGTTGTTGTTGTTGTTGTTGTTGTTGTTGTTGTTGTTGTTGTTGTTGTTGTTGTTGTTGTTGTTGTTGTTGTTGTTGTTGTTGTTGTTGTTGTTATATGTAGATGACCCGATGACATTCCAGGAAGAGTTCGTCGTCGATCAACCAGCTCAGCTCAAGCTGATCACGCGAGATCAACACGGGCGTCTGGCACAATGCAATGCCGTTGCTGTTGAGGTGAGGATTGAATTTTGATCATGCATCATCATCATATCCCGCAAAGAACAAGAGTTAAAAGCAGACGGTTCAACTTCGTGAGTGGAAGACTAATGGCACAAATTATGCAAAGAACTAGGACAATATGTTTCGCAATGCACACATAGCGAAGAGTTTCAGTCGTTTTCAATCGTGTCCTCTTTTTTTTCTTAAACCAGCAATCCACTTTTGAATCCTTTGCCCAGGTCACGGTTCACCGCGGTCTCGATGACTCTCGCTGCGCGCACAAGATCGAGCAGTGGTGCGGGGAGGGGGCACTCCCGCCGATATCGTTGTTCCACCAGAACCCCTACCTGCCCGTGTATATGAACAAGGCGAGGTGAGTAGTCTCCGTGAGCTACAAGAAACCGTGGGTCTCCTTCCAAATCGATGACCGCAGCTTGCGGATAAATATTTAAAAAAACTGATACAATCAACTGACTTCAATTCTAGGTACATGTCAATCGGCATGATGCCCGCCTACTCGAACTACAGCTATGAGGAACTGCGATTGGGTGAGAGACTTCGGCGCATTGATTCTCTTGGTCTGGTCTCTCATCAATTCACTAGAAGAGGCCGAAAATCCTACAAAAAATGAACTGGCCTTGTATGAACACTGGCCTAGCAGAGATCCCTTCAGTACTTCGTGTGCCTTGAATAACGGGTTGACTATACCCTTTACATTCAGGTTTTGCGGCGAATGGCGTCCAGAAAGACACCGTCGGCATGACACAGAAGAGTAGCACGACGTGAGTCTTTCCTTCATTTTTTTTCGTCGAGTGTTCGGAATGAGGAGAACAACTCTTCCCCTCCTCTGTTTCGTTCTCCAGCCACATCTCTAGTCCAGATCATCTGTGTTTCACATGTTGTTCAAATGTCTCTCCATCACTTTCATTCAGTGCTACTGTCTTGTTATCTGATCAAGAAATGAAAATAGTTTGAGCTGTCTGAAAACAGCGGAAATAGATCCCTTCATTTCGAAAATGCGTATTTTCTTTTCTCTTTCAGTCACTGCGGCACATGGTTCCCCCGACTGCCGGGCGTGTTCCGCATCGAGTGCCGAGTAGACGGATTCCAGGTGTGTTTCACAATGCGGATTTATCGATGCCGAATTAGAGAAGTTGATGGTATCTCGAAGTTCTTCAGAAAAAACCCGTGAACAATCAATGCAGCAGAATTATCGATTTCCGACAAATTTTCTTACTTTAGGTCCCGCACTCCTTCACCGTCGAGGTGGTCGACCGCGGGGAGAAGGGCGCGAGAAAGAACAGCACGAGATTGGCGCAGTTGAGCAAAGTACGGATCTTTATTCACGTACTATCGTGTAGAATGAGAAATACTAGGGAAACTCTTTGGATTTCTGGTCCAAGCTTTACACAATTCAATTGCTACTATTCTCATCCCAACCTCTGTCACAATTCGGGCGGGCCAGATTTCCTAGAACTTATCTCTTGAAGTCTGCGTGATAACATCTTTTTAGGCAAGACTGGCCACCATCCCCGCCACCGTTCCCTATCCGTCGATCAGGATTCGAACGGCACCGTCGCTGATTGCGAGGTGAGATTTAACAGAAAATTCGGAGATAAGTTCCGGTTATGCTTCATGTTTAGTTGATACTGGTGATCCGTGAGCAATAGCAATGTGTTATAGGCCGTTATTATAAAAATTTGTTCTCGATATTGTGTGCGATGTGAACTTTATCTGTTCAGTGAGATGGGCCTGGTACCGCGCGGCTCGACCGTTTCCTACATCGAGGAGCTTGAGAATGCGGAGGGAAGATGGCTGAGGTTGACGGAGGAGAGCGTCCTTGTGCATACGAAGACGGATACACCTTCTCAGGTATCCTTTTCCATTCCGTCTTTTTAGGCTCATCTGATCAATTATGTAATCACACAAACGAAACAATATCATTTCAGGCCTGGGTGCTGCAGTTCCACCGAGCTCTGGACCGAGTCCTCATCGACATTGGCAATGGAATGAAGAGCGATCACCCAATGGTGAGCTAACTCATGCATGCTCCATTTTTAGTCGTGAAAACGAAGGCTAGAAATAACCCATATAAGTTGCAGACTCGACGAGCAGAAGAGATCCTGGAAGAGCAAGAACGACGTCGACCCAGTGAGCAGAGTGTGCTGATCGAGGCGAATGAGGTGAACATTGTTTTCTATCTTTGATATTTCCTGATACCTCGATCTTCATCTTCTCATCAACTGCAATGCATTTTAGATGTACATCCTCGCTGAGGGCGACCGAGTTGAGCTATACGCCACTCCTTCTTTGGCAGGTACGGATGGAAAAATAATTTCTTATCACAGCTCAAGACACTAAAAGAGTTCATTCAAAGAGCCACATCTATTCGTGTGGAAATCAATAGCATGGTTGCCATGGAGCGACAAGAGCAAATTCTCGCAGTGAATAGATGTAGAACAGATTTCGGGATTCCGACCAATTTTTCGTAAATAGGAAAACATCTCGATAAGTTCTGCTCCAGGACTGTGTAAGGACGAGCATCTCGAGGGCAGGCGGGAGATTGTCACTGACGGGTGGATCCACAATAGTCACGGAGTGTGGATACGGATCGCGGCGCTGCAGAAGTATATCCTGGCGGAGGTTAGTGGGGGACTTTATTATATATGGAGTAGGCTAGGTAGTATTCTCACTGACGGGTGGATACATAACAGCCATGGAGTGTGGATATGGATACATACTGGCTGAGGTGAGCGGTTGGCATCTCTTTTGATTGGTTTTATCGACGTCAGTGACGATAATACTGTCGAAGCCTACGTTGGTAAATATTTGTGATAATCATGAAACACAAGCGAAACTTTCATTCCGCTTGCTCTCGTTCAAAGCTCAATATGTTTCAGAAATGTTTCAGACAGTCCTTGAATAGCCAAGACCTGTTCAAACTTAGTACATAATTCCCGTTCACTAAATATAAAATGTAACGTTACTCAGAACTCACTCGGTGACAGCAGTGTTCACTCCCAGATGTGTTGACTTCCTTGAGACATGTTCAATCTACTTGTCGTTGCTTGTCTAAAATTTACACTATTTCTTCACAAAAATCGTCTCTCAGGACGCGGTCGGTCACAGCAGTGTCCACTCCCAACTCGCCTCCTTCAACGGAAATGAAGAGGAGGAGGAGCAGACACAGCCGAGGCTGAGGCCGAGGTACGGTTACTTCATGTTACAACTATTACCCTCCCCTCCCCTCTCTATCTCGGCGAAGAATTAGAATGGAGAGGGTTGATGCTGAAAGTTGACTTTTTCCGTATGAAGAAATACTCTCCTCAGGATGGATTCGTAGAGTTGTTGCTGATTTGTAGGAAGTAGCATTCGAGAAAGAAGTTGCTCCATTCAGATCCGCCGAAGCCGAGGCCCTCCGTCCCTCGATCGTCGACTGCATCCGGACTGTGTTCGGGGCGTTCTTGTGGCATGAGCACTTGGTAATATCGGCACTAGGCCGGATGAGAACATTCGGATGATAACCTACTGGATGAGCACCATTTAGGTTTTTTTTTTTAACCTACTGGATGAGCACCATTTAGGTGCTCATCCAATAGATTATCATCCGAATGTTCTCATCCGACCTAGTACCGTAATTTCTCGATCTCATTATCTCTCTTTTCCAAGAACAAGAAGTTGTGGGACATGCGTGATTAAGCCCCTTTGCAGGTGAAAGACGCCATGGCTGCTGCAACCTACCTCAAGTTCCACTCGAATCTGAACAATGTGAGCCCATGTTCTCTTCCAATATTCCACCTGAATCAATGTACGGTATTGGTACAGATTCGATCGCAGAAAATGATATGAACCATGCATTTTGAACGATGCTGAAGCAGTGGCCAAGGCAAAGATCGAACTGTTCTCAGATCTGGCAGAACGGCGCCGAGGCCTCGCTCTCCTCGCTCTCCCTCATCCCTCCTCCACTGCTCCCGCTGGTTCGATTGTGGAGGGATCTAACTGTGGCTGTGAGGACGAGCATCGATCAGGTGGGTAAAAACATGTGACAACAATGAAGAAGAAAAACACTCCTCTGTAGAGAGAGACTGGATTTGATTTCCTTCTGCTCTTTCTTTAAAAAAAATATTCAATTCTCAGCACCTCATCATGCCCTCTCCTCCGGCTGTGCGATGCGCGGCTACAGGAGATCAGCAGTCGGCCCATAGCTCGCCTCAGGTACCTAGATCACCTTCTTCTCCACGACTCTCTTTTCGATTCCCATGTCTGTTCATGAACCAAACCGAATACTAACCAGGCCAACTATGTGAACAGTTCCATACACAAATATTTCGTTCATTCAAGAAGCCAAAAGTGCTGGAAAGCAAAGAGCGAAGGATGATGAGTTGAATCCTTTCAGAAACCGTCCACCTCCTCTGCCGAGTGCGAACTCTGCGATGAACCAGTCCGCGCCCCAGTCACTGTGCACATGCGCAGCGCCCATCCAGGATGCGGGGGACCTTCACAGGTTCGTCTTCTTATCGGTTAAAATGCGGAGATTAATAATTCGGTGTGAAACTTTGTAGATTATGGTTGATGTATTGCAGGGTCACGGCTACAATTCCTCCGCCAAGTACACCACGGGTTGGAGTGGGGCGTGTGGTGAAGGCGGAAGGTATGCAATTCGTCCAATCGATCCTACATTAGGGAAACAAGAGTTGCCAATAAGAATTCTCCAAAATTCATGAATACTTACGTTCGCTAAAAGCTCACTAACTGGAGGGAAAGATAAATAGAAATGACACTGTTGCTTCAGATCGAAGGCGATGTGGTTCCTGCTATGCCCTCCCTGCAGGCAGAGATACCTGCGACAGACTGCGGCTGGGCATCATCAGGTTCGTTTGCTTCGTTTTTCTAGCAGCGTACTCTGTTGTGAACAGATTGTCAGAGAAATGCAGTGAAATGCATTGAGATACAGTAGACCATTTTATGAACCTACCGGCCAAAAAGAAATCAATAAGAAGGTTCAATTCAGGAACGCAAACGTCGCTGGCGCGAGTTCCGGCTCTCCTCTGCGGCTCTTTCCTCCCGACCGGAAACCGTGATGAAGCAGAACGCGTTGTTCCTGCTGGAACTGAATGCGAGTGCGGATGGGGGAGATTCCAAGGTGAGCAATAGATTTGTTATTTAGATCAACCGACAACGAATCTACATTGACGACATCTTTATGATTTGCGAAACATCTGAAACTTACTTCAAAATATGCATTTCTTCTCTTGCAGAGCTCCTCGACGAACACATCCGGCTGGACGATCAACCTCTTCCCCACGAACACGCTTACTCCATCGCCCTTTGACAGGTATCGCAGGGTACCTTAGTGGCCGACCCGTAGAGTCAGCTTAACGTGGTAATACCTTTGGAGTTATTTTTTTGCTTCTCTATGGATGAGTGAAGAAAGAGCAAGGAATGTGGGCGAGGGATTTCCCCTTCTAAAACAATTTCCACAGGTCGATGATCGGAGAGGGATCCGCAGCCGTGTCGCACAATCTGACCAATCTAACGAAGCTCGCGTCGAGCCAAGCTGCGATGAGGTCGGTTGTTGTTTCTTTGAACAGCAGATCGAGTTGCAATCGAAGACAGCGAGACTGAAACAATTAGTGTTCAATGGGGTTGACCGTTCGGAATTCGGAATTTCCGAAAAAAGAGAGACGAAACGAGTCTGTTTTCCGGAAAAGATTAACCACTCTGAAAATCATCTAAAAAGATCATTTTTCGACTCAAAGTGGGGAAAGAGCGGTGTTCGAACACTAAGAAGAGGTTATGTTTCGCTGTTCAATACTATCGAGCGAGAATTCTTTATATTCGACAGCGTCGGAGTCCTTTTCGATTGTGCTCCAACTATACATTCTTGGCTTGAAACATAAGCCTTCAAA
This sequence comes from Pristionchus japonicus, assembly GCA_900490845.1. NCBI lineage: Eukaryota > Metazoa > Nematoda > Chromadorea > Rhabditida > Neodiplogasteridae > Pristionchus > Pristionchus japonicus. The sequence continues at coordinate 481,780 of LS491524.1, forward strand.
ATCACCCCACTCTCTCGCACACCGCTCCCTCTCCACTCGCGAGTCGGAAAATGAGTTTTTCGGAAATGTTTCGAAAAGATCTTTGTTCGACTCTCTTTTCCGGAAAACTGGAGATAATCGATTTAGTTTTTCGGAATTTCCGAGATCCGTTTCGTTTCGTCAACCCTAGTGTTCAACGTGAATCGCGCTGGCACTTTTTCGAAAACTCCTTTTTTTAATAAAAAAAGATGTTTAGAAGAGACTCGGATGCGTCGATCAGGATCGGGGCTGTTCACGCATCCGATCCGGGTCCGAAGGGAAGGCCGGATGAGAAGATGATGCCGCCCGAGGAGGGAGAGGTTTGTGAGGAACTAATATCATTGAAGAAGTTGTAGTCACTATGGCGCATTTGTTCTAGGCATACTATCTTGATGATAGAGAATCTAGCAGATTATGTAACAAAAATTAAGTAGAAAATGAACGAAAAGATGATGCCGCCCGAGGAGGGAGAGGTTCGTGTGGGAAGGAAAAGATCTGCTTGATTGAAGAAAGCCGTCGAATAAAAGCCAATGAGAATGCATGGAGAGCTAGGTTTCTCTGATGATGAATCCTCATTTCGTTATGTTTCGCACGTTTTTCTTTTATGATCGCAGAGCAACTATTCGATTGCGATTCGTTTCGATTTGCGAAAAATCAACAATAAGTTTGAGGAACTACAAGAGGCTGATTCATGTCAATTTCATTTCTATTGAGTAGAAACTAGGAATGTCAGAATTAAGAATGACTCTCCTCATTTTCCACACTCTCTAACCGATCAGGCAGGCGAGAGAGTGTGTGAAATGAGGAGAGCTCTTCTTAATTCTGACATCCCTACTAGAAGCCAATCCCTCCTCCAGGTCCTTCAATCACCCTCGACCGCCCTCAAATCCCTCGTCTCCCTCACTTCCTCCACTGCATCCGCGCCCTCAGCAATGCTGAGAAGGCCAGTGCTCGCGTTCGTGCTGGAGCATCACGATCTCAAACGGTGCGTTTCCTCATCTTGCGCATACACATCACTGTGAAGCAAAAAGAATATGTTTCGCATATTATGTAAAGATGATTGCAAATGCGCAGACTGCAATAGTTTCTGAATGCATTGATAGAAGAAACATTAAACTGAAAGCAGTCTCTTACGAAAACCTGGAATAAAAATAATCTCGTCACTTCAGTGTCCGCGAATCCGCAACGACCGCGGTCTACCGAGCTGTCGCCTTCGCACACGCGTTCCGAGTGTGGAACTGGTTATTGCGATTGGTCAGCTCGGAGACTTCAATATCGGACGTGATCCTCCAGGTAAGCTGCCTTAGTGAGTATGGGTATGCATAAGTCGGATCTTATGATGCAGGTTGCGATACATACCTTCATCATTAATTCAGTACGCCTGGTCCCTCTCCTCCTATGCATCCCTTTTCGGCTCAAAACCTGCCACTAGCGGACGAGGACTGGCCCATAAAAGTACCTTTTGAGCCCTGAATATCCCTTTCAGTACGTCTGGTCCCTGTCCTCCTACGCTCCTCTCTTCTCCTCCTCCACCTCTCGCTCGCCCGTCCGTCTCCTTCCCCATCCGTGGAGACTCTGCTTCCTGGCGGGACCCCTGAGCACTTGGATGGTGCAGCAGGTGAGAGTGGCCTGCGTTTCGATGGTCGTCTCACAAGGACTGGTGATAATCGAAATTGGCTAAATCCCAATTATATAATGGAATGGAGCATTTGTTGTTTAAGATCTTGGATTTATGAATATTTATGGTTCAAGGGAAAAAAATCAATTAAGATGCACTCCTTCCTCTACACCGTCGCCGTCATCCTCCAATCCAACACTCTCGACACTCGATTGAGATCGCTCTGTTTCAAGGCGTGGACCATACAGTTGTCGGCGCACGAGCAGGTTCGAAAAGCAGCTAACTTCAATTGGCATTGGGGTCACAGAGTTTGCGAAAAGCAGTAAAAATAGTTAGTTGGATCTGATCTCCCTAGAATTAGTGGTGGGGAATGGCTAGTCTCTGATTCAAGGCGTGGACGATCCACTTGTCGGCGCATGAACAGGTGAACTATTGGAACCTGTCAGAGCGACTTGAATGCAATCCTCAGGATATGTTTCGTCGAACAGTCATAAATGAATGGAAATCCAACTCACCGATCTGCAGCTTCTACTCGTGATAAAATTCAAAACCTTTCCCAGGACCTGCTCATCCTCACGTGCAACATACTCTCTATTGTAGAGAATTTAGAACTGCGCTTTAGAATACCCTCTTTAGGCCATAGGTTACCATAGTTTCCACTCCGATGCAATATTTTCTATGCGCTTTCGAATGGGTTCTAATAGTTTTTATCCTCAGGACCTGCTCATCCTCACGTGGAAAAACCTCGCTACTTTAGAGAATATGTAAATGTTCTTTAGAATACCCTCTATAGGCTCTACAACGTTACACGATGGAAATTCTGTCTCTTATGCAATTAATATGATGTTTTACTATCCTCAGGACCTCCTCATCCTCACGTGCAACATCCTCGCCACAGTCGGCGGTGTGCTGTCAGAACCCTCCTCTGACTGTCTCACGTCCTCGGCAGCGTGCAGGAAGGAGAGCATTGATGTGAGTATTCACCCTTTTTTTACTTTGAAGCCTGAAGAAACGAAGAGAACGGATATTTTGTAGATAACAGCCACTTTGCGATGCTTACCTTCAGTCAAACAAGGTCGTGGTTCCCTGTCTAAATATTGTCATTCAGGAAGACCTCGGGGTCGACGTGAAGGCGATGAGCGACGTGACGTCCGATTGTCATATCGAGGTGAGCGTTGAGAAATACTCCTCACCCAATTCAGCCAGTGCCGCCAGTATGCTTGATCTCAATGCAATTGAGGAAGAATGCATGTACAATAAGTATCAGAACCTATTCCACAAATATCGTGCATGAAAATATCGTGCTCGATTGATCGAATTGTTGAGAATTGACGTATTTACGATTTTTTTCAGGCAAGCAGCCGACAGGCGATGGTCGTCTGCCTGACGGACGGGAGTCCCGACACGTTCTGGGAGAGCGGCGATGAGGTACGGTAACTGGATGTTATCGATTAGAGTTGATTATTTTCGAAATGCTTTGAAGCACGTATTGATACGACCTAAACTATTCGTCTATGAGTAAATTTTGAAACTTATCCGGCTTCTGATTGAAGTGAAGCTTGGTTACAGCAGAAAAGGTGTAGCCGCTAGGAAGTGACAAGAAAGGGAAATTCGTAGAGATAATGCTGTTCTATGTGCGAAATTACAGGACAAAGCTCGCTACCGCTCGATACTCATCCGTTGCGAGGGCGCCTCGGCAGTCCTGCTCTGTCTCTACATTGATAATGTTAGGGATGAACAGGTGAGGGGATTCGATCTTTGACCTTCTCTGTGTGACCTATTCGTAGATCTATCTTCTAATCGTTTTTACCCGCCTCTCTGTTCATAGTGAACGTACTTGCGACCTGATACTAGAAAGGTCCGGACAAAAACTACAGAGTATCGAGCATTAATTTCTCAGTACCGCGTCTCCAATCTCTCCGCGAAGGCGCTGAACGTGGACGGCACGAGGAACAACGTGCACGACCAGCACATTGATCAGGTAATTCAATTCGAAACTGGCCTTTCAAAATTATCTCTCTGACCGGCGAGAGAATATTGATAAACGAGAAGTAGATATTTTTGAGCAGTCAGAGGATTTGAAGCTGTTATTTTTGTAAATTTCGACTAACCAATATCACATCACATCACATCACTGAGATTTTGAACTTACCCGTGGCACTAGGACAAAAGGGATATCCGAGGGATCCAGACCATACTTGCACAGGTGATAGTGCTCCTTAACACCTTTACCTTTTTTACCTCATTGGAGACGATCGCGACGCGTCTGAGCCGCGCTAGAACGCGGGAAATTTGAAAATAAATTTTGAGGAAAATTTTCTGGATGCGCCGAATCGGTTAGATATTGATGTCATTCGACTCCTATGAGCGTACTAATCATTTTGCATATTGGGTATACACTGGCGCGATTTCGTAAGGATGACGAAATCCAAGGTACAAATTTTCAAAAATGTGTATAAAATCGGGAGTTTGAACTTTGCCAACTTTTTATTTCTGAATATAATGATGCTTTAGCAGAATCATTTAATAAAAATTTAAAACGCGAAAAAGCCGATTACCGAAATCTACTTATGGACGATTTTCGAAATTATTGAAAATACCATTGCCACTCGAATTCAATCAAAATGCGTATGCGTGTAGTTCTCCTCGAGTGTAGTTCAGCGCCCACTTATTTTTGTGTTTTGGATTGCTCTCCGCCGAATGGTGATGTATGTTTCAGTAACCCAACCGACTTAGATCTTTCGCAAGCAATCTAGCAATGATGACATTTGTTCAAAATCTCAGATAGTCACTCATAAAAGTGTAATTGAGGTTCCCGAATTTTTCACATCTTACTGTGAGAATGAAACTCATTCAATTTGCCCCTCCTTGCAGCAATTCGCCGGCTGGGTCAAGATCTGTGTTGCTGGACTGAGCGCCGCTCAGATTATCCTCAAAGGTTCATGTTGTTGTTGTTGTTGTTGTTGTTGTTGTTGTTGTTGTTGTTGTTGTTGTTGTTTTTGTTGTTGTTATTATTATTATTGAATAACAAGATGTTTACAGGCCCAGGCGCCTCCGTGCGCGTCCGTCAACTGCTCATCTTCGGTCTCCTTCCATCCCCCGTGACCACTCCCGAACCCGGTCCGCCCAACTACCTGGTGTTCTCGGCGCCGCAGAGGGATGCATTTGCCCTGTTCCAGGCAATTAGCAGTCAGGTGAGGGGTTTGTTTCAAATAATATGACTCCCGTGTGCATCATCAAAGTTGTTTCGCAACGCTGAGATAGAGCAACTGAAACTCAACAGAACTTATCATACAAACGTCAATGCATCAAAGTTGTTCCATTGACGCGAAAATTGATCTCGGTGAGGTTGAGGGAGTTAAATAATGAAATAAAAGGTTGTTCCCCTTCCAGGCCTTCTCCGACGAGCTCTCCGAGGACCAGCACACCTCCCTTCGTCAAAGGGTGCTCGACCTGCTCTTCTCTCGTGTTCACCTCCAACCACTGCAGACTTATGTCTGTAGTCAGATGGTGAATGCGTTGGAACGGTGAGCCATTTCATAATCTCTATGTAATATGTTACCTAGTCGCGCACTATCCAATACTTTCATGCATTGGAAAGTCCGATTCTCGAGGAAAAGTATGAAAGGAAGAAGATGATGATTTCCAGAGAAGTCTCGCTACTCCGCGAACGCAGCAAGCGATCCTACTCCTATGCTTGTGGCCTGATGGCCATGCTCGTGAGGGTGATCGGGTCGAGGAAGGGCACTGAGGTAAGTATTTATCGCTTCGTTACATTTAGCCAACCAAACTCTCTTTTCATTCAAACTTCGTTCACAGCTATGGAACCAGTACTGAAATGTTCATTGTGAAAGGAGCTTTCTACCATTCTTATCATTTTGCGTCCGTTCGAGATTAACTCTCCATTCTTCTCTTCTCAACTTCCGCCTTTTCCGTTATCGTTCATGAATCTCCCCTTCCATCCCAGGTCTTCGCGGCGCGTGACCACCTGCTCATCACCCTCTCTGAACTGCTCCTCTTCGCGCCGCAAGTGGTGCAGTGCCAAGTCATAGAGACGATCGAGAGGCTCTTCTCCGTGTTCCAACCGTCTCAGGTTGGTTGAACGCAACTTCTTCGGTTTCAATCAGGCACAGGGTGGCTCCGAAATAAGGCTAGTCGGGAAATGAGAACAATAGGGATAGAGTAATATTTATCAAGACCATCGAGCGGCTGTTCTCCGTTTTCTAACCGTCTCAGGTTGGTTGAACTTCATTCAACTCATTCAACTCATTCAACTCCGCCAGGAAGGTGGAGTGAGTGCGAGTGCCGAATTTGAATGTGTTTCATAGTTGCAATAAATTGACTGTAGAATGCGCAGTGCAGTTCCGTAGAAAGTTGTGTCTAAAAAATCAAAATGCTATTTTTTTAAAACTTCTTGAACAAGATAAATCATGTATGTGATACTTTTCGATGCTGGATGCCACCCTCTTTGTTTATTTCAATCGGTTTCATGAACACAGATTGCACAGTAGTAATGAGCGCTCATCCAAGGTAAGAAAAGATTGTTTTCTCCTCTCAGGTCGACACCTCCCTCTTAGTTATTTCTGATGTGCTTGTGTTCTTTCCAGAAAAATGTGAAATTGAACAGTTGTTTGGTGCGAGGTCATGATAGCACAGCGGTCTACCATCTGATGACAGTCCTCCATAATAGAGTTCGAAATACGGGTCGCCGTCTCTTCATTTCACACACTCTCTCACCGGTCACTCTGACCGGTGAGAGAGTGTGTGAAATGAAGAGACGGCGACCCGTATTTCGAACTCTACTCAATAATGAAGAGTTTCCACTGCAGGTGGACACCTCCCTCTTCGTCTCCAACCTTCTCGTCACCATCGCCAAGGTGATCTCACTGCAAGTGAAGGACAGAGCGACGAGGACTGTCAGCGGTGTTAGCTTCATGGTGAGAAATCTTTACGACTTTACCAACGTGATCATAGAAAATATTGAACCGCATAACTTTAAGCTGGTCTAGTCAAAGTAGATGAGTTTTTTCGATAGTCAATTGTCGTATTAGAAGGAAAAGTAGGAGATGCTCAGGAAATGTTATTGAGAGTAAAGTGATCCATTCCAGACCAGTTGCTCCCACTCCGCACCCGCCCACTGGCGCATGGATCGGAGCATCTCGCCAGAAGTGGGCAGACTTGTGCTGCAGCTGATTGATGATGTGACGTGAGTTACCCTACAATTACGACCGTACGCTTAGGATTGTGAGCTTAGGTTCTAGGAAAACTCTAGAGGTTGGGCGTAGGGCTAGCCTGAAGTGGGGAGACTCGTGCTGCAGTTGATCGATGATGTGACGTGAGTAACTTCATTGCCAAATTTTGTAATATTGTAAATGCAAAGACTGTATTAGGTAGGCTAAGGTAGACTCATATGTGCAGTAGGGGAAGACTAGAGTTAGGTCAGAAGCACTTCCTGAAGTTGGCAGGCTAGTGCTGCAGTTGATTGATGATGTGACGTGAGTTACCCTACAAATTTTGGCCGTGCGCTTAGAATTGTGAGCTTAGGTTCTAGGAAAACTCTAGAGGTTGGGCGTAGGGCTAGCCTGAAGTGGGAAGGCTCGTGCTGCAACTGATCGATGATGTGACGTGAGCGATTCTTTTTGAAACCACTACGTACGTTGATGTTGCCACCTCCGGCGATAAGGGATGTAGAGTCAAGAGTTAGGAGTAGATTTAGCCTGAAGTGGGGAGACTGGTGCTGCAGCTGATCGATGATGTGACGTGAGTGACTAAACGATAACTATATTGTATGGTCACTAGAAGTTAGGGTTTAGACACTACGTGAGGTGAGGAATTCATTCTCCAGATGTTTTGTGCTGCTCATAGCACTCATATGAATTTATTTTACACGTACTGTTCGACCAACAACGATTGAGTCGGCTGAATCGCCGTTGCTGATATTTCACTAGTGAAACGTAACATAGTTGAACATCTTTTCCATTTTGATCTGATAAAAGGTGGTTCTTTCAGTTCCGACCGCTTCTCCACCGACTGGTCCTCCTGCATCAAACGAGTGCTGGCAGTGACGCTAGCCTCCATCGTCCATCTCTCCACGGACTTCACTGCTTCTACCTCGGCGACGTCGTTGATGAGCGGAGGAGGAGGAGGGGAGCCAATTATTGCCGCGTTGAGGGCCAGGAGGTGAGGAATGCACGTCTTTTAAGCGTTTTTGTTATTAAAAGAGGAAATAGCGAGACGACATTTGATGCGCTGAGGGCCAGGAGGTACCGAATACTACATTTTAAACTTTATCAGCAACAATGCAAAAGTAATCATAATCAATCAAAATTCACTCGAACAATCGGAACGATTCGCGAACATATCTTCGGCAGAACGGGCACTCGTTCTTCCCATCTAGTCTGAGCGACTTCCCAACACACTCAGAGCAGGCAACATGACCGCAGGGAATCATCACCGAACGGGCAATCGATCTGTCCTCAGAGAAACAAATCTTGCACTTTGCGTCGTCGCTGAAATCAATGATTGGTTTTCCGCAAGACATTATGACCTCTTACGTCTCAATTTCCTTCTTGCGATGGATCTGTGGGGCGGATAGATAGCACGTTCCGTTCGTTAGACAGTCAGGGATGGCTAAATAATGAGGTCTAGGATGATTAAAAAAAATTATATAACTAACACGTAAGTCGCGGAGATAGAGGTGTTCCGGAGGGAATGGTGAATCGGTAAACCACGACTTGCTCGCAATTAGCTCGATTTGGGGTGAATTGAACCATCATTATTCGTCCGTCAAATGCCCGGGCAACAAAGTCTTGTTGAGAAGATTGAGCTCTCCATTGCTAAAGCAGATCAAATTGGCTTTGCATGACCCTGGTGACTCACGTATTTTGCTGAATTCTTAACCGAAACTACATTCCAACCCCTCGACTGATTGTCAAACGCCCACATACGCCCGTCCGAGAACCCAATTGAGTAGTTGTCCCAACGACACAAGTTTGTGAGCCTAAAGCAGCTTTTGCTTCTCATCTTTGCATCTCCATGTCGATAATTCACTAATTTTAAGTTAAATTTAGACACCAACTTCCTAGGAAAACCGTATATTGAATCTCCTTGACTGTGAGTGCATGCACTCATAGCTTCCGAAATATCGGTCACATGGATAGCGTCAGAAAAGTCGCTGAAGCCTCCATCAACTTGGATTCCCGGCTTGGTCTGAAGTGCATGCATCACTAATACATCAACATAATGAACAACATAAAGTATTTTTCTAATTCGAAGGAGCAACTCACGGCATTTCTCTAGTTTCTCGGAAGAACTGTTGCACTCGTTCCTAATAAGGTATTTCCAAGCGCAGGGTTGGTGGCTCGGGATGGATGTGGGGTAGGGACTCTTCCGGGGAACTAGAGAAAATCTAAACTCACCTCGTTCGCTAAACGTCGATAATGTCGAAAATCGTAAGCAGGAATATTGGAACGACCGAGTATTTTGCACTCGAGCACCATTTCTAGTCTGAATGATAAATGCAGATTCAATTCAAAAAGTAGTGGATACAGAGCACGCGTTATTTTTCAAATTTGCCGCGAAAATACTGATCTCTGCCAGAGGAGAGATGTATAAAAAACAGGTCCTAGCAAATAGAAAGCTAGTATTTTAAAAAAATTGATGAAGCAATTCTTCAAAATTACTGAAAGCTTGGAAATCAAGAATGTACAAACACAATTTTATCAGCATTTATATCACATCAGCAGCTTCATTTTATAGTGATCTTTAGTCAAACAATCTAAACTTTCCCTCGACGTCTCTCCGGCAGAATGGACAATTCTTCTTATCAATCAGAGCCCTATCAACACACTCAGTGCAAGCAACATGACCACATGGAGTCATAACCGATCGAGAAATAGATTCGTCAGTAGAGAAACAGATCTTGCATGTCGTTTTGCCACTGACATTGAGCCTTAAAATATACCAGGGTCGTATAATTTAGTGTTGATCTTACCCCTCGGCTTCATCTGAGCGAGTAGGTTCAGTAGCAGCTGTGCGAGGAACAAGGATTCCATTTACACACTGATGCGCACTGTGCCACGTCGGTGGGACTGGAAAATGTAATAGACGCTCATCATTTGAAACTAGGTCGGATGAGAACATTCGGATGATCATCCTAATGTTATCATCGGACCTAAAGCCCATCTTTTCGAATAGATTACTCACGATTACTCATAGCATCCGAAACCTCTCTAGGTACAGTGAATTTGAACACTGTCGCAGCTCGATACTCTTCTCGATTGGGGACGAATTGGACAAGTACGATGAGACCACTTGCATTGCTGACCAAATCTTGCTCACATATCACAGTATTCGCAAACAACTGAAACAGAGCGATGAATATTGTACGCAAAATTGATTGTAAACTCACGTATGTGTATGAACTTTGTATTTCAACAACTTTCCATGCGAATGAGTATTTATTGAACGCCCACAATCTACCGTTGGAAAATCCGATTGAATAGTTGCGAAAACGGCAAACATTGGTGAGCCTAGAAGAAACGTTGTTCAATCGTCATGCATTTCGGATGAAACAAACGCGCCTTTCGGGATATCCGTAAATGGGATCACCAAAGCACATCGAGAAGGTCTGCCATTGATCGCCTCGAAATCTCCTGACATATCTCGGATTCGTGAAATCGACAGAGGTGCCCGTTCCGTCGTCTTCGAAACCTGCGCGCTTCTGAATATTTTTCAGATTATTTGAAACACTCGTCGATAAAAAAATCATCGGAAAACCACAACAACATGCTCACTTTATTCGCTTCGGCAACATAAATCTCCGGGGCGCAAGCCCGTTTGCGGCTGATTAGGGAGGTGATGAGAGGCATCATGAGTTGGAGGATTGAGTGGTGGCTAAATGAGAAAACAAACGCCTTTGAATGTCAAAAAGGCAAAATTAATGGTGGCGTCCGTTGTCTAACTTTGCTACCATTTTCGACAACAAGGATCTATGCCAGTGGGCATTTCAATTCTGAACAAAACTCTTATAATTTTTAGATGAATTGTCCATCATTGAATAAATCTAGAACAATAGTTAGTAGAAACAAGAATTTCCATTTTTAGTATTTTTGGTAAGAACTTGATGAATGAGTTTGTGTGTTCGGATATTCTGAGGGCACATAGATAAGAAAGTACAAACACATTTTTATCAACATTTAATACGTATCAATAACTTCGTGATAGAGTTTCATTAACTTAACAATTTCATTCAAACAATCTGAACTTTCCTTCAACGTCTCTTCTACAGAATGGGCAGCTATTCTTATCAATCAGAGTTCTATCCACACATTCGGTACAAGCAACATGACCACATGGAGTCATAACCGATCGAGTGATTGATTCGTCCGTAGAGAAGCAGATCTTGCATGACGTCTTCCTTCTGGAAAAGAATATCATTGTTGAGAACAGTTTCTGGATGAAATACATTGTAGAACTTACCCCTCAACTTCTGCTGCTTCTGATACTGAGCCACCATTCCCAGTAATCTGAGTAGTGTTCGCAGGAACAGTAGACTCAGTAGGGATTGAACGAGAGAGTGGTGCATTGTTAATAGATTGATCTACTCTGCGCAACGTCGGTTGCACTGAATGATTTAGTTCATAATCTTTTTTGAATGAATTACTCACCATTATTCATCGAATTGGCAGCTTCACTGGGTAGATTGAACCGGAACACAATCGCCTGTGTGCAGTGTTCTGGACTGGGAAGGAATTGCACAAGCTTGATTTCGTTACTTTCGATAATCACTAAATCCTGATCCGTGGTTGTTAAACTCCCGGCCTGAGAAAGAGTGTTGCTGTACGCATAATGGACTATAAACTCACGAATTCATCCAAATTTGGGACATCAATAACTTTCCACGAGTTTGAAGTCTTATCGAGAGCCCACATCCGACCCTCAGAGAATCCGATCGAGTAGTGGTGCCAATGGCGCATATTGGTGAGCCTGGAAGAACTCGCTTTATTGCTGAACACCGTTGCCCAACTCCGTTTCAATGGAACTGACTGATTGGGGTATCCGTGGATGAGGTCAGACGAGCACATCGATATGGTCGACCATTCACCGAGTGCCGTCTTCACATATATCGGAGATCTACAATTAATCCGTAATCCGAATTGGTTCAATTCGATTCCTGCAGAGGTCTGAAAGTTTCTTGAAAGTTTTAGGAATTTTAAAAATGAACTCACCTCTTCTGCTTCATACAGATATCTCTCTGGGGCATCAACATATTCACGGCTGATAATGGTGCTCACGAGAGGCATATTCAGTGGTACGAAAAGGTGGATTAGCAGTGACAGAATGAGGACCCAGTTGAGTTCAAATTCACAAGATCGGAATGAGCGGGGACGTCCGATGTCTAACTCTATTATCCTTTTTGAAAACAAGGATCGATCCCAGAGGGCATATTAAATCAGAAAATTATCTTAAAATTGCAAACGAAAGATCAATGAAAATTGCGAAACGGAAGGCCGAGGCTATATAAAACATGACAAAATTTGGATAAAAAACTCCGATACTTTAATCTCAAATCATCCATTTTCTCTCAGATTCTGGCTGGCCGTAGCAGCCCTCGCAGTCCTCAAGGACAAGCAATGGCTGTCTTTGAGAACGACCAGGGCATCACAGAAAATTGATCAGTAGCTAAAATATGCATTAAAAATTCTTACATCCTATTCGAAAATCAGTACTGTCCACAGATTCTGGCTCGCCGTGGCAGCACTGGCCGTCCTCAAGGACAAGCAGTGGCTGGAACTGGCGGAGAGTTGGAGGAATCTGCAGCAGACGAGGAGCGACGAGCCAGAGATGATCTGTGAAAATCATGATGATGGACGGACGAGGGCTCAGGTGGGTATTACACAGCGTGCCAGAGACGATTTTTCGCGTCCGAGCGCAATTCTCATTGCTCTCACCCTCGCTCGAAAAGAGCGGTGGGGAATGCGAATAGAATAGACGTAATACTTGAGAAACATATCATATTACTCAATAATTAACTAAAAATATGCAAAGATGACATGATCGAGCTTTATAGTCATCATTAAAGGTACGCTTCAGTGAATTCTGCGCTTTTTCGATATATTTAAAAGTGACTTCCCGTACTTTTTCATATTGACCCTTTTTCTGTGGAACTACTTAGAACTGTATGAAGGAAACCCCCACACATGCAATATTTTTATGGTCCACGTAACTAATGCAAGGATCGTGTCAAGATAGATAATTAATATTGTTTCTTTGCTTTGAGTAAATTATGGAATCATCATAATCTTACATGTTTCCTTAATTTGAAAAATATGGTCAACAAAATTTCAATTCTATCTTGACACGATCCTCCCAATAGTAATGTGGATCATAAAAATAATGCATGAGTGGGGGTTTCCTTCATACAGTTCGAAGTAGTGCAACAGATAAAGGGCAAACATGAAAAAGAATGGGAAGTAACTTTTAAAAATGTCGAAAATGCCCAGAATTCACAGTAGCGTACCGTTGATGATCCCATTAAAGGCCCATCATGATATTTTTGCAGATTTTTAATTAATCATTGAATAACCTAATATGTTTCTTAGGTAATACTTGTATCCTCAGCGCATTCCTCACCGCTCTTTTCGAGCGGGAATGAGAGCAATGAGAATTGCGCTCGGACGCGCAGAACAAAGGAAATCGTCTTCTCTGACACGCTGTGCATTACAGACACATTAGACTGGTCAAAGGGGGTAGGGTTTCGGGGATTAGGTAATGCTAAAAAAAACCTAAAAAGATAACGAGAGATGATCTGCGAGAACCATGATGATGGACGGACCAGGGCACAGGTTGGTGGAGTAGGGGAGAATCTCGGAGTCTAGAGATGGTTAAAACAGTATATTTGAAAGAGAGAAAGAGAGATGGTAAAGGGAAAAAAGAGAGAGATGATCTGCGAGAACCACGATGATGGGAGGACAAGGGCACAGGTAATGAAACTCCCTTGACTTGATGATAGCGTAGACCTACTAATCAGAGATCGATGGGTCTTGCTTAGCTCTCAATTTGCATGCAACAAACTCATTTGGCGTAATCAAACGAAGTTCACTAATGGTGCTGGTTGAGCGTACAGCTGCACGAAAAAAGGGCAAACAAACGTGCACCTGAAATTCGATAAATCCCCCTCAGGTCCACTGCGACGTCTGCTCTCTCTCCCTCTGCCGTGACTGCTTCCGCATTCTGCATCTCCACAAGAGGAACAGAAGTCATGAGGCGCATCTGATCGGAGCGGGAGCGAGTTCAGCGCCCCATGTGGATATTCATGCGGGTGAGTAAATTCTGTATGTATCGTACAAAAAGGTTTTTAATTTCCGAAATAGACGCCACTAAACAAATTCATTGAATGTTGAGTGTAAACTCATGTGGGTATGATCATTGCGTCATACATAAGCAATCGTTGACGCATGTGAAATTCCTAGATTATGAGTATGATATCAGGTTGCTCCCGACTCCGTCTTGCCAACCTGCTCATCTTGCTGCACTCGACGGCTCTCACTGGTTCGTTTTCTTCTTTCTCATTCTAATCAACGGATCCGTTGCTTCATACCCTTTTCGTGGCAATCACACAATTCTGAATCAATTTGAGCAAAGATCTCCATCTCAGGCATGGTCGAGCTCTCGGCCGACGACGCCCTCTTCCCCTCCTCCTCCTCCACTTCTATCGGAAGGATGACCTCGTGCCTGGTGGTCAATCAGAAGAGCCGATGCAGGTGAAAAAAGAAGCCTTCCTCTTCGTCCTCCCCAGCTTCTCACTCGTAATCCAACACTGATCCGTAGTCTAAAACTCTCTCGTCTTTCTTTAAAGATGAGGGTCTGGTAGTGAACAAGAAGAGCCGATGCAGGTGAGAAAATGAAAAGACCTCAGTGTAGAATAATTTTTGAGATACGCTTCACGCGTGTCATATTTTTGAATGAAATCCGAAACTTTCAATTCTCTCAGGACTGCATGACAATAAAAAACTCAAATTTAATTCACATTCTGTTCCCACGAGTAGTTACGAAATTTGACACATGCTTTTTCGACGGTGACACTTCAGTCAGGGCTGCGCAGCGTTGCTTTCATTCCCGGAGTGGTTATTAAACATCCAAATTCCAGATTCTGCGCGGTCCAGCTTCCCCCGGAGCGGCAGCTCGTCGGAGTGTGCGCAGAGGAAGAGTGCATCGGGTTCCAGGTAATCAATCGATACTACAGTACTCAAACCGTATCCTACTTGATCCTGTAACGTACAGTATCCCGTCAAAGTCGATACTTACCGTACTCCTTCAGGAACTCGCCTGTGAGCAGACCAAGCCGTGCGGCCACCAGTGCGGCGGAGTGAAGGGAGAGGCGGCCTGTCTGCCGTGCATGAAGTGCCCGTCGAATGGTGAGGAATGTCGAAAGATTATTGAGTTCTATTGGAATTCTGATGCATTTCAAGTGAAGGTGAATGTCGATGAAAAAGTGTGCTCTGATATGTTTCACCTTCACCTTATCTTGACTGGAGAAATTATTGGGTAGTACGTTTCCGATTTGATTTACAACAGCGAAATAATTACTGCATCTAGAAGCTACGATACCAGTGAGTTTGATCGGGATAGGACCAGCATCTCTGGAAAGTCTTTCGACTTACCAACTCCGAATGTCATTGCAGAGAATCGCCAGGACGGCGACGACGTCTGCGTTATCTGCTTGATCGATCGAATTGGAGCACAACCATCGTTGATGTTGGAGTGAGTCTCTATCTCTTTCATCAGTTTCACCACCTATTGCAAATGTTGCATGCTACACACAAAAAGTCCATTTGTTTTGATAAGTTAGATTACACAAATGAAGATTCGCAAGACTGAACCTTGTTTAGATGCGGCCACGTCTTCCACTTCGCCTGCCTCAAGACCGTGCTGGAGAGGAGGTGGAACGGGCCGAGGATCCTGTTCCGATTCATGAACTGCCCTCTGTGCAATTGCGAGGTGAGAGAAGTTTATGTACTTCATGCATTCCTTCTACTTATTTAAATGCGACATATGAACAAATGAAATGAGCAAGAGCAAACACGTCATGAACAGTCATGAACTGCCCCCCTGTGCAATTGCGAGGTGAGATAGGTTCGCATATCATCTTAGATCCAATCCATTCTAATCTGTCTCATCTTGGTGTGTATCGAATGAGTTTTACCACGTATTCAAATGTCAAGAGCACATTTGCCAACAATGTGTCCATTCGTCCCAGGCGTAAAAATATTCAATCCCAATCCCAGATCGCACACCCGTCCCTGTCCTCCCTCACCGAACCCCTACTCGCCTTTAATTTCTTTCCTTCGCTAAATTTTTATTCTAAATTTTTATTCTAAGGTTGACTAATAAGATACTCCTGTCATTTTGTTTATCGTGCATTTCAAATTCTCCATCTCACAGATCGCCCATCCCTCCCTGTCCTCCCTCACTGAACCCCTACTCGCCCTGAAGAAGGACGTGGAGACCAAGGCGAGGATGCGATTGGAGTATGATGGGCTGATGACGTGCGCTGCTATAACTAAACCAGAAAGGTACGTCTGCGTTTATACCGTGAAAATCGGTTGAAGACCTTCATGTTCTGCTCTATTGCTAAATTTTGAGACTGAACATTTTCATGGAAGTGTGATGAATCAAAATTGAATCCATTCCAGTGAGTTCCACAACCGTCCCCTTGACTACGCGATGGACCGATACGTATACGTGCTGTGCTTCAAGTGCGGAAAGGCGTACTTTGGAGGAGAGAGCAGGTAAATTAAATTTTTTTTTCTTACTGATTGGTTCACCGGACCCTCGTCATTAGCAGAACAGCACGAAAAGCTAGTGTAGAACTGCTCTAGGCAGCACACTGTCTAGTTTCTCTGGCCGGTGAAAGAGTGTTCGGAATCTATGCAGAACGCTTGCTTTCCGAACTTGACTTGAGGCCTGATTCGAAAAAGCCGATCAGTATTTTAAACTGACCCCATTCAGATGCCAACTCGCCGCCAACGACGCATCTCAGTACAATCCGACGGAGTTGATCTGCGGAGGATGCTGCGATGTGCAGGGAGTGCAGGTAAACAACTGAACATTTTTCATCTGGAGGGGTCCGAACACAACGGTTGAATAGTTTGCTGGTTTCGGCGGGCTGCTGGTAATTGATTAGCTAAAGTTCATAGCGAAAATAATCCGGCAGAGTTGATCTGCGGAGGGTGCAGCGATGTGCAGGGAGTACAAGTGAGAACTGATTTTACATTTGAGCTCCCAACCTTCTCGAATTGTATCTATTTTAGATTCCTTGTTGAATTCCTTGTTGAATGTTTCCAACCAGTGATGTGAACTTGCTCGTGGGAAATAATAAAATAGCTCACTTTGCCTCCGGGGTCCTCCCTCCGGTGTCGGTAAATTGGTAGTTGCGGAAGGTAATCCTCCCCTAGAAAGCGTTGGACAGCAGGGGATTATAGTCCGTCTACAGCTGGCCTTACTAGCGGGTCCCACCTAGCGTTGTCGTTCGACTGTAAAATCGCTTGACGTGGCAGTACCTTTACCTTACTTTGCAGATGTGCGGCCGGCACGGCGTCGAATTCCTCGAGTACAAGTGCAGGTTCTGCTGCTCGATTGCTGTTTACTTCTGGTGAGTTGCTATTTCTCATCTCTCCCCTTAGGATTCTCTGACAGAATAGAACAAAATACGCACACATGAAATATCTATTTTCGATCCAATCAGTGTATTCATCATTGGTAACTTGCTAATTGTCGTCATTTCAGTTTCGGCACGACCCACTTCTGCACCTCGTGCCACGACGACTTCCAACGACTCATGACTCTGCCCAAGCAGTTGCTGCCGCAGTGTCCAGTGGGGCCGAAGTGCACGCTGCTGGATGAGGGACCCTGTCCACTGAGGGTGGACCATGCGCCGACTGGTAAGGAATCTTCACCGTAGTATCGAAGATGGGATAGTTGTCGAGAAGCCGAGTTCTCCTCTAGAATTCACTGTAGTAGAAGTTAAAAGCGCTGAAGGTGGCAACAATTGAAAAATTGGGTGAACCATGCTCCTACAGGTTTATCGTTCCGTGATTTGATTGAATAAATAGTAAATTCAGTAAAAATAAAGTGTTTTATTACAGGAGAAGAGTTCGCTCTCGGTTGTGGCGTCTGCAGAAATCTATCAACATTCTAGAATAATCTAAAGTCAAGACATTCATTATCATCCATCAGTAGTATCTCGTTTTGCCTATTTTTTCTAGCCATCTATTCATTTCTAGTTTACTTGCATATTTCCGGTTTTCAGGTTGTACCGCTGGTCATAATTCAAATCGTTCGTGAACTAATTTATTGATCTCATTCCTGTTATTTACAAAAAGCCTAGTCCTGATGAGCCGCCACGGTACATTTGCTAAGTTACGAGTCGCGTTGTTTGACCATTCCATGTGTTTGATAAAGTGTTCTTGTGAAGTATTTTTCATTGCAAATAAAATACCTTGGTCATTGCTGCATTCAAAGAGGGGAATAAGGAGGAGCAAACTTTTGATATTGCTCGTTGAAATCAATGTTTGTGCATAATAAACCCAAAGCAATCACGAAGTCAATGTTTATCCGAGTCGCGTGTTCGAGTGTACGAGTTAGTGGTCAGTTTTTGCTGTAAGTCCTTCAATCTTCTGCAGCAGCATAGTCAGGGATGTATGCAATGCCGGTGACTGGCGTGACATCCCACATCGGATAGTCGACCAGTTGCGCGATTGCGTCGTCGTTCTGAATATTATAATCATTAATTAATTAATTATAATTAAACAATTAATTAATTAAAACTAATTATAATGATCATCATCAATTAGGATAACGCTTTTAACATTGAGCTTGGTGGAGCAAACTCCGTATCACAATTGAAGAAGGCATTGAAACTCACCCTTTCATCCGTATTGGGGATGAACTTCTGGATTCCGAAGTTGAAATCGCTGTATCCGTCGTCGAAATCGTGCATAATTTCCCTTCCGACGACCACTGCCATCTCGCCGATTTTGATCAGATAGCAGCACACGCCTGAAAGGAATGTCATCAATTTTTGAACCGTCGCTACCTGCAGTAAGACTAAGACGGCCACATACCTTGGTCAGAATTGATTGTCCTAGCATGCGGCGCCATCGAGATGAACGACCACACGGTGATATCGCGATCGGTCTTGATCCAATCTTCGGTCTCGACATTGGTCGTGTGAAGACCCAGTCCAGCGAGTGTCTTGAAACAGTTAATTTGCAAGTTAATTAATCATAATTACCTTTCTGGCGACGGATGGTCTTACATCATGTAGATTTAGCGCGCGCAGACTGTCGTGGCCGCTTTTGATCACCTGAAAGACGGTGAGTAACTCTTATGACGATATTATTTAGGAATAGATGAAACCCCGAATCAAAATAGTAAATAAATAGTCATTGTTCGACGATCAGAGGACGATCAGACAAATAGGCACTCATGGAGTTCACAGGAATCACACATACATCTTCCCATCCCAGCCTCCAACACGGTGCTGGACCATCTAACTAAAGAAGTGCCGACTATTCCCCCTCACCTCGTAGGAATCCAACAAAAATTGAGCATTGAGGCAGGGAAGGAAGTTACAAATTGTGAAGCATTCCCGGTCCTCCATCATATGTTCCAGCTGCCGGAGTTCCATTAATTCATTGCTGAGTGTCGAATCCTTGAAATGTACACACTCATAATCAATAAAAACGATAAAGAATTCAAGAGTCAAGAAGTGTAGGTTGATGTTGATTGCGTACGTTGTAGTACAACTTCTCAGTCTTCATAGAGGCGACGAATTCGAGCACGTCCTTGAAACCGGTTCGGCGGCACTGGAAAAGTAGTCTTGGTGTTGCTTAGGACACATCTCAAACACCTGAACGAAGATTTGATGAAATTCGCAATTGGTGGCCAGCTTTCGCAAAATTGCAACGTAGGTGTCGCAGTTGTTTACATCCTTCAGATGCAGTTCCAGTCTGACAAGAACTTTGTTCAGTTCATTTCGCTACTCCCTCATTCAACCCATTCTGTTGAGCCTAGCTCGGTCGAATGTGTGCAATACCGTAGCCTGAGTGGGGACCCCCATTCCACTCCCCTCCAAGGTCAGGGCGCGGTCGAATGAGGGAGCGACGTATACCGTACTGTAGTTAACATCTCCCTCATTCCGCCCTATTCTATGGTCAGCGCGAGGTCGAGTGGCTTAGGCTTAGGTATGCCAGGGTTGCTACTGCCCAGGCCTCCTCACACTCACACATTATTTTTCTTTCCCTTTCTCCTCTTGTATTGCTTGAAATCGTCTCGGATAATCAGCGCATCGAATGAGTGCTTCTGACTTGCTTCGATCTGAGAACGTTACGGTTAAAGTTAGGGTGATGTGAGTGTGTTCGCAGTCTATCCGAATCTATCTGATCCGATCGGCGTCGAACGTTTGTTGTTGTAGTTGTATCGAACTTTAAGCAAAAACAGGCAAATACGGACTTCAAAGAGCCTCCAATTCACTCGGGCTCTCAACTGATCCTTGAATGGGAGGTATATCTTGAATATCTTGAAAATCAGCTCGACGGGCAGAAGGAGTATTGGGAACTGAAATGTACCGTAAGCGGTTTGATGATGGGAAGACCAAAGAAAGAAAATTGAAAAAGAAACGAACCGAAGCCCAATCTACTGCTTCCTTGCACTCCACGGCAGAATTCGGTGATTTCTGGAAAGTTCAAAGATCAATTTCTAAGCCCCGCCCCTTGGCATTTCAAAGAACGGCTAAACTCACACAAGACACTTCCATTGGAGGAGAGAGGGAAACGCACGAGAGGGGTGAGTAGGAAGGGAATGAGGGAAATGGAGGAAGAAGTGAGGGAAGGGAGTAAGAAGATTGTTATGCAAAATAAATTGATTTTCAGTGCAACATCTGCACGAACGTTTTGGATGCAAATGAAGACCAGAGATCTGGCAAATGGAATTTCGAAGATGAAGGTGATGGATCCTGCGGTTTGATAAGAAGGGCGAAAATTGAATGAGAAATATATCAATTGATGCAATCCACGGAAACCCCACCTCCAATCCGATCAACCATCTCTGTGAGAACGAGGAACACGAGAGGGAAATACATCAAATCTTTATCAGCATCCAAACGCCCAACTGCTGGCATTCAATCAGAACACACGAAGCGATTGTGCTGGCTTGTGCAATGAATCGTCCTGCTTTCTCATACGGTATTGCTGCTTGTATTCCAGAGAGCTAACCCATGACCTGTGTCGCAAGTCTAGTTAGATCGGAAGTAAATATTTTTTCCGTCAAAAGATGCGATTGTGCCTTCTTCAACAACGTATGTGCTCGGTTCAGTGCAGTCATCTCCAGGAATAGCGAATCTTTGCTTGATAGAGAAGAGTCATTGTCGCTGCCTTCCTGACCTAGTTATTCTCTGTTTAGTTCTCGCTATTACTTCGCTATTACTAGTTCCATTTAATATTGTTTTCAATAAGTTCGATCTCTAATTGTAAGTATTGCAAACATTGTTTAAATTCGTAGCGTGTTCACCTCTGGGCCTCTAGTGAAGACAATAGAGAAGTGGAGACAGAGTAGATGCCTGCAATGGACATGGATCAGCGGAAGCACGAGATATTCCACAAAAAAAGCAAATGTACATGAGAACAAGAAAATGATAACAGTAACAACTAAAAATCGATTGATTTGTAAAAACAAATTCATTGGTATACTGAGTTGGAGCCAGGAAACAAGTGCAAATGAATCTACTGATAGCAATGGGTCCTCCTCTCAACCTCTCAACGTTTGAGTGTTGCAATCAGAGATACGGAGAGCGGAGAGACCTATCCTCCCCGTCGTGATCTCTTGTCGGTCAGACGGAATGAGAGGTTGTGCAGAATGGAGAGAGCGATTCCCTCTAGAGTGGATCCGTCGCAGCTGTTGGGTGTAACATCGCGATGGAGCGGACTCATTCCTGGCTCCTTCTTTCTTTCGATACTCTATTCTCTTTCAGCTGATGAACTAAGAACCTATCGGCTAACTGTCATTCATTTCCAGTGTTTCATTTTTTCCATCTTTCCACACCTCGCTCGCTCTCATCGTCCACGTTTTGATCAAAATTCGTCATTTCAGAGTGTCCGGTCTACATCCGGACTGTGATCGCGAATGGACTCGACAAGCAGATAAACTATTCAAGGACAATTTGGTTGGTTTTTTTCAGTCTAGTTGAACGATATATTTGCGTTTGAGCGAGAAAATCAATTAACATGCTTCCAGAAATCAGCAAGATAATCTCTATTTCTGAATCTCACAAAGTAAAGGCTTTCAAGAAGGACACGGCCAGTAGCAGGTGGATGACAAGGTAGAGTGATGGGGACTTCTTCAATGACTCGACCACGCTGAGCGAGATGTAAAGAGAGGAATGAGAGGGTAGGGAGATAATACTCCGTGAGATTAGTCTGAGCCAAAATCGAAGAAGTGCCGAGTGATGCAGTACCGTGATCACTCTGATGCATCGATATTGCAGGTCCAGCTGACATCTCTTCTGCTCAACGATCAATGTGATCATGCATCCCTGTTTTTTTCTGTTTGAGTAATCACAAATTGTATTTTGTTAATTATCATGACTTGAACGGGTAAATTATCAAACTCTCACTATGTGTTACCATCCGATTTTTCGTCTGCAATTAGAAACAATATCACCACTCGTGCTTTTTACGCCAGTTCTTTCACTTTGGTTGGATAATTTAACAGCTCGTGCAAGGCACTGGTTATTCCTCATCTGCTGCGCCAAAATTATAAGAATCCAGCATTGGGAAGTCGATCAGATGCCTTTTTCGTGCTTGTAAGTGGAGCCAACAGAGAGTGAGATGAATCAGAGATCGCAGATCGTCGAGGGAGAGGCCCGTCGCAGTTGTTCGGTGTAAAGTGGCGAGGGAGCGGGCTCAGTCTTCATCTATTTGCTCCTCTTGACTTTACGTTATCACTCGTCAGACAATTCAGCCTCATTGAATTGAAAGATCTCGCAATGATCAATCTTGAATTGAATGGTCTCCATGTTCGCTCACTTACGTTGACCATTGCATTGAATTTGTATTTGTTGCATGAATTAAACTATTTTAGAGTGTCCGACCTACACGCGGACCGCTGCTCGACAATCTTGAGAGATTACAACAATCGCAAAAACAATTGGATAACGGTGAGATGTTCGCCCTTACCAATCTATTTCCTAATTTAGGATGATTTGACGATTATTGTGAGCACAAATTATGAACCTCTTCCAGGAATCGCCATCTCCACTACCTATTAGATTCATCGAGTTCTCGAAGTTGTTGGGAATGATCAGAGAGTTCACACCGAATATCGCAATGGCGGGTCCTCACCCTCATCACTGATGGAGATCAAGGTGGGGATGGGTCACGGATGTGAAAAGAATACGATCTCTCGTTTTCCCATGCTCTCTCGCTCATCGGCAAGAGACTATTGCGGAATGAGAGACAGGATGCATTTGCAATATCTGTCCAATCAATCGCAAGACAATATCCACTCGAAACAATTGGCAAAGCTTGCATGATTTTACAGTTAAATATCCGCACGAAAATATTCTTAAAGTTCCCCTCCACACCCACATTATTTTCGAATTCGCGCGCAACGAGTGGAGGAGGGTAGATCAATGACCTCTTCCCTCTCTCTCATGAGAGTGAATGAAGGGAAGCGAGAGAGCGCCAGAGAAAGAGAGACATCTTTCGTCTGATCTACCCTTCCCTTCCTATGTAAATCGCGATCGATCACCTCTCAGCTACCGTACTTTGCGAAATCCACATGAGACTAATTTCAAGCCCCGTCAATCACTCGACTTTGAAAAATCGCCACGGGCTCAATTTTGAATTTTAAGATTCGTTTTCTTCCTTTACAATCTAATGGCGCTCGAAACTTTCATAAACACGTATAAAAAGTGGGGGTAATTTTTGGTGTGGAGGGGAACTTTAATTCTTGAACAAATTAAAGTTTATGACACGATTGAAAAGAAGGATCATCTCAAAGATACTGCTGAAAGTTTTGCAGTAGCCTCCGCCACGATGTCGTCAAAGAAGAATACAGACGTCGATCTTCTACCGTTCGAAGGGAAGCGCATGTGCCACAAACTATTCGTATCATACATGTGATTCTGAAATGTTCACGTTCCTACTTTTCTGAAATAAATTGTCTCACTTCACTTGACAACGAATTGACACACAAAATATGAATTATGAAGTTTTCATTGGTGTTAGAAAACACAAACAAACAAATTAGCAAAATTCCAGATATCATCAGTCCTAGTCAAGAATCTGACACAAGATGACAATCGAGCGAACACTGTTCGAATTCGCGCGCCTGTCAGGGCCAGTGAGGGAAATGAGCTTGTTTTGTTCACTCCCTTTCCCTTGCACAATCTTACTTTTACCAGCTCTTCATTTCGTAGTCGCTTCTTTATTCGCTATTTTCAAATAATTCAATTTCTTCTTCTGTTGAGGTATCTACTCTATCTCACCTATTCCGCTGTTTGAACTAACAAGATCATGCAACAACAACTAATAACACAGTGAGTCTCTTCATGATTGGGGGCTGACAATTATCGCCATCTTATTTCGGGCTGTGGTGGCAAATTGTCACTGGCAGTCACTGACAATGTAGCTGTTCGTAAGAGTCGTTATAGAGTCCCGTTGCCTCAATAAGTGCTACTTCATGCAATTTGCTGGGAGTTTTTGCTTGATTTACCCACTTAGTCCTTGCTAGAACTGGGTAGAACACAGTGTTTGTCCATGGACTTTTCCAATTTCAATGAGAAAAATTGACTTTACAGATCCTACTCCTCTATCGTCGTTGTTCCTGCAGCGAATTCGACCATCAAGAGGAACGAGTGATATCAGTCTTCATCGGTTGAGGAATCGAAGTTGGAAAGTAGTATCCTATTCGAACCATGACGGTTACGATATGTTGAGAATATGTTGTAATGTGTGTTTTGAATAAATGACTTTCTCATGTATTCGGCTGTACCATAAGTTTTGAGCACGGGTTTTGAACCCTTCATTCTCCCGCCTCTCAAATCGCCCTGACCCGCCACTGCAGGATTATTCAGTGAAAGACCACTATCAAGCGTCTGGCACAAGATCACACTGAAACGAGCACTGTTTGAATTCGCGCGCACGTCAGGGAACGGGAAGAAATGGCTTGGCTTGGATTTCTCCCTCCTCAAGAGGGCATTCATTCTGCTCCATCATCCACGCGCCCTCCTTTGCACCAATCGCTTATTTATTCGCTCTTTTCAAATAATTAAATTTCTTGTGTTGAGGTATCTACTCTACCTCACCTGATCGATCGCTTCGACTGACAGAAGTGCGGCACAACTAATGACACAGTGAGTTAGTTCACAGTGAAGCCGTTCGCAAGAGTCGTTTCAGAGTCCCCTGCAACAGATATCTGCATCGCACCCAACAACGCTGCCTGAGTCGACGAGAACAACGATGGTGATTACGAGCAGGACTGGCTGGTTAGTGACTTCAAGAGTAACTTTTAAAATGTTTTGTTCAATTTCCTGATAGGATTTGCTCAAATTTTTCAATTAGTCCTTGCTAGAACTTGTAACAACAGTTGCAAGAGAGCAACCAGAGGGTATCCTTGGAAACAATCAATCGATGCATCAACAATCAATCATTCAGAGACATCACACAACTGAAACCGGTAGTTGATAAGTCCCCATTTATGAAGAGCAATCTATCATCTCTATGAGGATTGATATCCGTCAGACCATATTCAAAGAGAATGGATTCGAATTAGGAAAGTAGTATGCAATACCCATCACTCGATGTATCTTCACAACAACAATGTATGCAAAAGAAATTGAAAAAGTATTGTATTTTGTGATTGTGAATAAATGACGTTTTCCTTTGGCTGGTGCTTTGTTGCAAACACTGCAAGTGCCAACGCTCAACGTGTTAAAGTCAGAGATGTGATAGAGTAATGCTTTCAGTTCGGCGAGCGCAACCATTTTTCTTCGCTGCCTCTTTCTTTTTCTTGATAGATCTTGAATCGTTGATAGTATGTCCTGTTCGAGAGCACTTCCTATCACGTTCGCTACCGTGTTTGGCAGTGGGCTATTTCTGGCCATTTCGTGCGAATACATTGGTTCTCACTCGTTGGTGTATCCCTTTCATATTTATAATCATCAACTGATAAAGTATGCAGGTACCTACACTAATTCAACAACTAGCGGTTTTGGGTCCAGCTAATGTTGACAAACTGTTCGACTTCTCTACTTCCACAGCGAAAGAACGATTAATGTGGCCGGTCTAGCGAAATGCCAACTACGTCGAATGTATGAATGGCAATCTAAGATGTCATGGAATGCTCTCTTGAATTTCGTATTTTGTATTTACCCCAATCATTGGGTATTTGAAAATAAATGTTACTTCTTTTTTCACCAGCATCTGCACAAATGAAGTTCAATCGCTTGAGACATGAATACAATCTCAATACAATCAGTCTCCAGACCATCTTTATCTTTATACATCATGATGGCGCTTCCCTCTTCTACAAATGGTGTTGCTCTTGACCTTTCGCATTTAATCTCGCAATGACGCTGTTGTTGCTGCTGAAACGAGTGAAAGAGCGACAATTGGCCACCGTGGCCAGCTGAAAATAGCCAATTCGCGATACTCTTGAGGACGAGAGATCACGCAAAAGTGAGAGTGCTGTCTCGTTGATGCCTCAAGCGACGAATCACCCTCCGCTCGAGTAGGCTGCACTGGGAATTAGCCGTTCGTAGGGTGGGATGGGGTGAAAAGTGGAATTTTTGTCGAGACGAGACGACAACAATAGTCATGAATATCGAATGCCCTGCATTTTTCATCTTTGCGCATTTTGCAGAAATGGCTTGAATTGAGGATTCATAAGAAATGATCTTCTCATTTCACACGCTCTTTCACCAGTCTGTGAGGGCAGAGAAAGTGTGCAAAATGAGGATGAGGATTCCTATTTGAATGTTTAGGTTTGACACTATCATGTTTGTGTTTTAGAGTTGATCTCTAGTGAACCCCTTGAGCTCACTTGAGCTGTGCATGCCATCATACGCATAGACAAACACACCTAATTGTTTTGACAGGCCGAGACGAATTTCGGAGGGTTTCAAGCCGAAGTTCTGAGATCGAAGAACGCAATGGTGTTTGTGTTTCAGGAATTCATAATATGGTATGATCATTATTTTGTTCAGTCGATGCGTCTAACATGGGCGGCAATAAAACACAAAAATAATTTGTTTTTCATAATAGGGTAGTTTGCAAAAGTTGTAGGTATAGTTGCTGCCATCAAGGCACGGACGTGCATTAGTCTAGGCATCATTCATTTGGTGTTCGATTCCTCCTTAACAAATCGATAGTCCCTGTTCTTCAAACTATGTACATTTCGAAAATATTTCCCTCTCCCTACATCCTCATTTCACCACTAATCCAGACATCCCATCATCTTCGATCCGCGAGGGGAAGAAATGTTAACGAGCTTATCAGTAACGGGATTCACTGGCTATTCCTGACTGCCGAGATCGAAGCACCTCAGTAGCCATGACACTCTCACTTTCCCATGCTCTCTAACATCTCTGACCGGTAAGATGTTTATCGGAAAGGAGACCCCTGAAACAGGCCTGCAATTTGCTGAATAGACTCCTAATTCGGGGCTGTTGCGGTCTCCGGATATTGGAGATTCCGCGAAGTCCCTCAACCTCTCAGTTTTCTCCTTCTGTTTCTAATTGAGGGTATGCAAGGCAACTTGAGCTCGAAAATATGCAATTTGTAGGACTGTGACTCTGAGGACAAGTAGAGATGCGATACTTCTGGTCACTGTATGGATTGCGTGGGAACTGTGCAGAAAAAACAATCGTTAACATGGTCATTTCTCAGCAGCTCAGTGATGAATGATCGTCGAGAAATACCGGTTTGTTCTGCGAATCTGATCGTAAATAGCCAGGTAAATATCGAACGAGGAAGTTAGCTCTAATGAACGCTTCAACATCTGACGCGGTGTTTGTAGGGGAACGTATTCATAAATCACTGTCCCACGCAATTTCAATGTACATCCGGGATCGAAATTCGTTCTTTGTCCGTTGCACAAGAGCCCTTGTGTGTAAGAGACTGAACAGTACGAAATGGACGGAAATTTGATTTTATAACTGAAAGAGGAATAGCCTATTCAAAAATAGTAATACTCCTTCAGTATGCGGCTCTGTTTTAGTATCCTGGTCCTATACCGACAGCTTACTTTAACAGAGCCCAGCATGCTCCCTTTGTCAATCGAGTGCTGGTACGAGCAATTTTGATCTCATGGTCCGACTAGCAACATGAGGAACCCTTTCAATTCTGATTAGTCCAGTCGAAATTCGGACTCTTTCGGGGTTTCAGATGAACTGAACTGAAATCGGACATCATGATATCATCTCTACTTCAGTACTATAGTATCGTGGGTGTAGTATAGAAACGAACGGATGGATAGCGAATCCGATACCCCTAATTCACACACTTTTCTTCTTTTTCCCGACTTCCTTTTTCCTACTACTTTTTGTGTGTCTGGTGAAATGATACGCTAGACTAGTGTACGTTCTTCTCGATTTTCCGTTAGGAAATGGCACTGTGAATACGAAATGTGCGCGTAATTCGAGACATTTCTCTAGTATGGGCGCGTTCTAGGCTTGCAGTTGCAGGGCGGAATAGGTTGAGAAGGTTACTGAAGTGAAGGACCCTCTCCATTTCATGCCCTCTCTCGCCAGGGAGATGGGGCTAGAGATAATGATGAAGTGAGGGAGGTTGAACAACAGACTCGAAGTGGTCACGTCAATAGTGGACCGGGTTCTAATGTAGTTTGGAGTTTTAGGAGATCGAAGAGCAACCATCTTCAGGGGAACAAAGTACAAAGATCGTACGATCTTTAATCAACTTTCATGTCTCCCAAGGCGTAATCTGTGACTTGTCTGAACGGCATTGTGACCCGTTACTCTCACTGTAGCTTGTGACTTCGCCTATCCCCCTTTTTGGTGTTTCACTACTTTTCCTCCTTCCTTCACCCCCATTTTTCGCATATCGCCTTACTACCTGGCACGAGGAGTTAGAAGTGATCTCAGAATATGTTGAATAGTTAGTGCAGTTATCCCATTATTCTGCTGTTTGTTTGTTGGTTCATCTCTAGTTCACTTTTCTGCTATGTTTCATGGCCAGAATATCCGATGGAGAAGTCTGGTACTTCAATAATTCGTCTATCAACCTTTTGAAGTGATAAATTTGAGAATTAAAGATTGATGATTACGAGCTCATTATTGAATAGAAAAGTGTGCAACCCGTGCATATTTATCGAGAGATTGAAGAAGAAGTGGAGATGCAACGACCTGACTGCGCCAGGTTTATTCAGCGGATGATTCAGTGATATGACACGAGGAACTGCGGACTACGGTAGCAGAGCTTTAGTGGATGAAGACATGGGGACAGATTGACAATGCCAGAGGGTGGACGGTATAACTCTCCCAGGGCTCTAGAGATGGTGAGAGAGCATGGGAAATGGAGGGAGTGTTGTCCTGACATGCTAATTTCTCCTTTACTTCTTGCCGCCAGACATGCGAATTCCGAGATTGGACTGGAGGATCTTCTTGAGGGAGGAGGTACGCTTCTCGAGGCCAGAGGAGGTCTCTGAAAATTATCAATTGAAATAATTATGCGAATTAAGAAATGAACAGCTTCATTCATTCCTGAATTTTGAGCAAAAATTCGGCGAGAGGTGCTTCAGATATAGTACGAATGTTTCGCCGACTAGGAATAATCAGCAGCCAGTTGACTGCACAACCCCCTGCATAATCTATCGAGAGTCGAGACTTTTCAAAGTTGCATAATCTATGGGCTGGGAAGGTGGGGGTAAAAATACACGTCCCACGGCTATTTCAAGGACCGGTCCATTTTCCGGGAATCGGACCTTCCCTGCCATTCTCATTTCCCTGTTTTGCCTGTTCTGGACAGTTTGGTGTTGACCAGAAAAAGTTCTAGAAAATCGCGAAGAATGCGTAGGCTCAGGGAATTTGCATATTTTAGCTAATTAGGCTAATTAGCAGCTAATTAGTACCTCCATCCAGACAGTAGTCCAGAGCGAATCTTCTCAGGTAGATTCGCACACAGTCCTCATTGTCCATGCACGAGAGCAGGATTGTGCAGTCGACATTGGCTGCAATTATGCTAATTAGTAATTAGTTAATTATCTAAAATTTTAATAGTGCCTAAGTAGACGTGCCCTAGAAGCTTGGACAACGTGGTATGCGTAAGTCTCACAGTACCCTGGCTTCATCGATGCACCCCATCTTGTTAAATTTTATCCAGAAACTAGCAACCTACGGTTGCTACGTTGTACGCCGAGGAGTGTGTTATGGTTATCATAGATTCGCTTGAATTGCAAGCCTGCATCCTCCCTTGCAAAAGGCTCGTGAGGCTGAGAGCGATTCGAAAAAGTTGCGATTCCGCCACTTCGTGGCTCCATCGCAACTTTTTCGAATAGCTCTCAGCCTCACGAGCCTTTCGCA
>LS491524.1:514378-559225 GCA_900490845.1 Pristionchus japonicus
TATTGCATCATCACTATGAAATATGCAAATTTTTTGAAAAAGTTTTTCATGGGGATTCGTATGGTACCGGGGATAGGCTTGGGGAATGAGAAATAGGCGATTTACAGCGGTTTTGAAAAAGTGTGACAGACGTTACTGACACACATACATACAGACAGACAGACAGACAGACACTAAGATATATTACTTCTTTAGTAATGCTGGACCCAAGTTGTAGTAAGCTGTACACAAATGTAGGCATCATTCCCGCGCGCGCGAAGTTACAATGATATCGCATTTCCTCCCTACTTCTCACCCCCTCATCGACGTGTGAGAAAACTAAGGCACCTCAAACTAAGGTTGCCCAGCAAAAAGTGTCAGTCTCACAATTGTTCGCGCTAACTGATGGGCTAGAACAGTAAAATAGCCCTCGATTTATGACTACTCATTCTCGACCCTCACAGATCTCTTGAAAACCCTCACTTACTGCTTCACAGAGGAAGACTTTTTGAGAGGCACCACCCAACAATATAGTGTTATTATTACTGTGCTTCAAATTATTATTTTGCTGCAAATGATGCAAAAGAGATACTTTATGGCACGGAAATTGGTAGAGTTCTGGAAGAATTTTTTTCCTTTTGTGCAAGTTTGGGTGTCTTTCTAATGGTTACTGAAAACCACGGAGCCACGCCTTATTGGTGAGGTTATTGTGAGTGTTCCCGTGGGTGTGCTGTGTTCAATTTTCGTCGGATTAAATTCGTGTTTTGAGCCGGGATCTACGATCTTTCATCTCACTCACAGTCGAGCACTCTCGAGTAGGCAGTAGTCGACAGGAGAAGGAGGGAGAGGAGCAGTTGAAGGAGCATCGAGAGGGAGGAGAGGGCTGGAATGAGGAGGGATGAAGGCGTCAAGGGTGTTTTGGAGGACAACGACATCTTTGAACGGAGGACAGTGGATGTTTGAAGGGCCATCAAGAACAATAAACATAAGATAAAACAATGAAGTACATCAAGTTAGGAATAGGACACTCGAAAACAAAGCATGTCGAAAGGGAGAAATGATGTGACTGTAGAGTAGAGTATAGCGGGATGATGAGGAATTCAAGAGGGTGGACGGGTCATTTTACGGCGAGTGGGTGAGAAAATCGGAACTATAATTGGAGCGAAGCATCATGAAATAGGTCAAATTCATGTGAGAACGCGATATTTAGGAGCGGGAATGATGCTAAATTAGAAACAGGAGTGCTAAGAAAATCTGAGAAGATGAGAAGCGACTTGTGAGGGCGAGCTGATGAGTCAGAAGAAATATGATTTATGAAAGACGATACGTTGAGAAATTAGTGGTTCTCTAGGCTCGAGGCGTATAGATCCGGATTGAGATATTGGTCTTTCGAAATGGGATGTACTTTCGTGCAGAATGCAAGGATACGGCCAGAAATAAGGTGAAGCCGTTATGAATTGATGGGAAAATGTCTTCAAAGCAGACCCAAATATAAAAATAATGGCTTTATTTTTGCCGAACATGCGAAAGAAATGGGTAGAGGAACCGAGGTCAAGCACCCTTTTCTCTTACCGACAAGAGATCATTCCGAATGGAGAGAGCAATTGTTTATTCGCTTACCGCTACGTCAAAACGCCTACTACTGAACACTCGAGGTGAAACAAAAAGCGGCAGGGAGCGAATAATGAATGCCCTCTGGGGCGCAGAAAGGCAAATGCGATCTACGATTACTAGGAGATTATCTGCGGTATTAGGAAATTAGGGTTCAGAAAATGGATTATCGTCTCAGAGCACAGCAATTTCTTCGCGCATTCGACATTGTGTTTCAGACAATACCGAAAAGCAGATGAGAACTGAATTGTTGATCGGGAACCGCTGGCCCTCTCTATAACAAATAATATCGAAATAGAGCTTGAAAATCAGGCAAGAAGCCCATTTCATTTGAATGGGTTCATCGGGACCACAATCAGTCAGAAAGAAAAGCGGACGCCTAAACACCTGTCGGACTGGACAGGCCAAGACGAACAATCGAAGAATAAGAGAGGCAATATTCGGATGAGGTTGAAATACCTAAACGCATCAACACCTATGGGGCTGGAGGTCTGGTGAGATCTGGACTGGCATCTCCCCCTGAGCCCCGCCTGCCTATGTAGGAAGGCGACTCCGCCTCTCGAAGGAGGGCGGAGCTTGAGTCTAGACGAGAGACTAGGGGAAACGGAGAGAGTGCTTGAGGCGTGAGTATGTTTACGCCCGGTGTGGGGGTGGGAACAGGTCATCGGCTTGGGCTAGAATACGTGGGAGATTGATTGGATTTGACCCAGAGTATGATGATGACATCATGTTCCTCATTGTTCCATCAGATGCTATGATTGCCCATGTTTTGCCCCCGATTGATCCATTCAGAGCGGTTGGGTCCTCTACAGATGTGAATGACAGAACTGAAAGAGAACGAACAATGGTAGAGGATTGATGTTCGAGAATTTAGAGGGCAAATGGATGTGATGCCCTATTCCAGACAGCAGAGGAGTAGAATGTAGCATTCATTCCCATCGTTTTTCAACCTGCTCTACGCTTCAAATCGAGTATTCCATTGTCCCACACATGAGTTCTCCCCTTCTTGTTCACGAGAGACTATGAGAAACGAAGAAACAAGAGACATATCCGCATTCTCTTCTGAATTAGCAATGCGCTTGAGACACAGGATCGGGTTAGCAATCCTAGCGTACCTCTCATTCCCTCATAGCTTCTCATCGTTTCTCCCGAAATATAGTCTGAATGATGAATAGGAAACAAAAAAAATCACAAATGCAATCTGGAAGTAGAATAGACAAACTTAGAAAGTTGTGATTTTTTTCTTCTTTCTGATAGACTGTTATGTTTCACAATGCACATAATGATGCTCGGCGTCAATTGGAAAGTAATGTGCAGAAGCTGCACTTTATAAAAATATAATGTCCTATCAGCTCGTACCTGCAGCGCAGTGAATACGAAATGAAACATGACAGGTGATTTGCCTATTTCGTAAAACGTCGACGAAACTAGTATTCACTGATACATCTATGCTTCTAGCTGCTGATGCGATATTTCAGGTATGAAAGACTACTTCAGGACTGAAAATCCCAGCGCCGTTCCCAGTAGCGGCACATCACTGCTAGTCATCTTCAAAATGCAGGCGAAACTCGGGCTAAAGTCCCCGCGGTCTCAACGAAAAAGTGTGAGAAAGTGTTTAGTCAGCGTGGAATCGTTGATGCCAGAGGTCTACAGTTGGGAGTGCGGCTCGCAGTTTCATCATCTTACGTCCCGAGGGATTTCGTCAGATGAAGATGGCGCGTACTCTCAGACAACGTAGAATCATTGATGCCCGAAAGAGGTCCAAAGTTCGGATTGCGGGTCGTGGTTTCATCATCTACCCGACAGCGAAAGCGGGTCGCGATTTCTTCATTCACTCGTTCTCCGACGACCTAATGGATCGAGGGACGCTGTGAGATGAAGACGGAGCGTATTTTGAACTCCCCGTCTAACGTGGAATCTTTGATGTGCGAGATGGTTGATGAATAGGCCTGGGAAAGAATCGTAGGAAGTTATTACGCCTCGACGATCAGAATGACGAAAAGGCTAGAAGATCCAGTGAGGAGTTCAGAAATTTAAGGTTTTTTCCTCTTTTATCCTTCGAAAGTCGGGTACGAAGATCTTATAAGAGACATAAATGCGTTTGGTGAGTGTTTTATTCGATGGAAATACAGTTTCTGCGATGCTGCTGTTTTGTAAAATCAGAATTGCCAACTCGCAAACGCAGATTCGCTCACGGGTTTTACAACCGCACATAAATTACTACGCTCAGAACACGTAGGAAGAAGGAAACACAAAACATCACAGTCAGGCATTACAGTGACGATAGCTGTCAAGGGAATTATGACGAACTGATGCTTTCAATCGGGAACTGAAACGGAAGAAACACTGCCCTCATTTACAGTAACGAGCCAGAACTTTCATAAGGAAGGAGATTCAGGGATTACAGTGATGATAAGTCGCGGGGGAGCCATTATGAATAGGTATGGAAAGATTGCGCTCCTCATTTCACGCACTATCTCGCCTTTCTGATAGGTGAGAGAGTGTGTGAAATGAAGAGGCAGTGACTCGTATTTCGAACTCTCAGGTGACTCTAAAGGAAGAAACTCGGGTGATTAGTAAAGAAACAGCTCTCTAAAGCCCAATCTAGAGGTGTTGTTCTTATGGCGGGCACAGAAGAAACACTGTCCTCAATTACAGTAACGAGCCAGAACTCTCGCACAGAAAGTGATTGATTGGTTGACGCAGAATGTAAGTGCATTACGGTATGACGCACTTCTTTCTTTCGGAATCTGTATTGGGATCTGTTGAATGCTATCACGAGGAACTCTCTCTATATCCTTTCTGTGCTCTCTAGACGATCAGACACAGGCATTAGGAATCTGTATTGAGAGCTTTTCAATGTTATCACGAGGAATTCGATCGATTCTTCGCACTCTCTGGACGTTCAGGCTTAGTGAGAGATCGTGGGAGATGAGTAACGTCGGAGGATCGCAGTCGTCCACAGGAGCCGTATTTACGTCTGGATAGCCTAACGACCCGCATTCAGTCACTCGCTGATTCTCGGGATACACATGCGCATGATTTTGCAGTCGAACTCTGGTCGGTGGATTGGAGAGAAATCGTCGAAACAGAGGCTGAAGTTTGCGAAGGGGGCTGAGTAAGCACGGACTTGAAGGCAAGTCTTATTTTTGAAAAGAACAGTGACGGGGGCGTTCATTCCTGAGAAAACCCGTACTCATTTTCGCCCGGCAGTACATTCTCATCCATTTTTACTTTTTAATCCCGACTCCTTGCTCCATTGTCAGGAGCACTCGGCCTAATTGAGAAGCTATGGTTCTCAGGAACAAAAAGAGCGTGAAAAAGGAGACGACTTCATCGAAAACAGGCGAACTTTACAGGGAAAATGAAATTGCATCATCATTGATTACAACCCGAAGATTTGAGAACACAGAAGAACTTGAGAGAATACGAGCACCGGGAATATCCTATCCTACCTTACAATGACCTAACAAGGAAAGATATGAGAATGACAATACATGATGAAATGGTGGCACTTGGTCGATGAGAACTATTGTTGCCTCTCGGCAATCAAAGTTCTTATACGACCCAGTGCCGAATTGGCTAAAACGTGCGATCATCGAATCAAAAATGCATCCTGATCCCTTTTGGTCAGGGTCTAAAAGATACGTGCTTGACAATACACACACCTCAGCTGGGTAACGCATATTCCTCAATTAGCAAGATGCAAATTGAGAAAGCAAGCAAGCAAGGCCCATTGACGCATGACAATGCATGATGAAATGGGCCAAAACGTGCGATCATCGAATCATATAATCTGCGCTTCCTGGTCCCTCTTCACTAGGGTCTTCTTCAAGTCCTCGAAATCGGAGGAGGAAGAGTTCGAGGTACTTCCGTAGTGGGGATGGAAGAAGGCGGAGGTGTTGGATTGGGTGCGAGAACGGGCCTTGGTCACGCGGTTGACGAGTCTGGAAGGTGAAGATCGTTATATCGAAACGGACTCTCCTAGCGACCATGTGGGATCAGTTGGAACCCTAAACTAGACATCTTTCTGAGAAAGCTTCTGAAAAAGTTTGAGTTTGGGTTGAGTTACGCTTCACAACTCTCACAAAGGCAATGGGCTCATTGAGATTCAATACCTGTGTCGATTGTCGGGAAAATAAAATGAAAACGAATTTACCTGTCAACGGGCAACGTTCTGGTCTCCGGAAGCTGCAGCCAGACGAGGATGGTGATGCCTGTAATTAGGTAATTAGTTAAAATAATTAATTTAAATCTCGGAAATGACGAGAGAATCCTATTTTCGACTAAAACCCGGAAGCAGACTGGCTGCACCAAACAGGATTGCGGGGTTTCTGATGACCTCGAAATCAGGGAAACGAATTTTGAAATTGTACTAGGTGGAGTCCAGATTGTGGAGTTCAAGAGACAAAGAGTTCAAAGATCAAAGATCAACTCACCAGCCGATACAATTCCGAAGAAGAGGAAGAAGAGTGAGCCGATGGAGTTGAGGAGAGCGGGGAAGATGGTTACTTGACCAATGGCGAGAGTCATGGGCACGACTTGCGTGAACTAAAACAGTCAAATTTGAAGTTTCTAAGTCTCTAAAGTATCAAGGAATGTCAAGATCAAGAAATCAGGTTTTGCAAGGGATTGTAGTTGTTCCCCTTTTATGCTTTTCTCTATGATTTCGATTGCCAAACTTTGTAGGCTACACACATTCTGATGAAAAGTCACTTCCCGATACACCGTACCCCTCCTACCGTACCTGTGTGATCGCGGCCCGCGTGTTGTGGGGGCAGATCTCTGACAAGAGAATCGGGGCCATGACCAATAGTCCGAGGTTCAGGGCGGACTGACCGAGGAAAGCCCCGCCGATGCCCAGGACGGCACGCGTGAAGGACTGTAAAGATGTGTTTAGATTACGGTAGTTGATGAATCGTGTATCGAGGACTGGTTTTATTTTGTTGCTCATTGAACAGAACTGTCGTTTTTTGAACGAGGAAGCTCGCGAAATTAGTATTTTGCTGGATGTAAACGAAATTACGCATTTGAAATGATGACTGGTGTTCATTACGTCACTTGCGCAGCTTACAGTTTGTTTTCGACTACGTCAACTTTTACCTCAGTGCACAAAAGCCTTTCTTGTCTCACTTCAAAGTCCGATGAAAATGTCGTAGGTGGGTAGGAACTACTGCCAAAAACAGCTCCTTCTCTTATTGCACCTGTCTAGACTAGATCGAGTTTGAGCGTTTGCAGAATGGAGGAAACAGATAGCTTCATGTGGAGTTCATTGAAATAGTTTCTAGCCATCCCTCCTCCAACAATGCGTTCCGCAATCATATTTTTCGAATCAAAACAATATTTAACTCACTGAATGGCGTCACAGTGCCAGATTCGTTTACTTGCAAGTCAAAACAACTCGATATATCAAGCAGATAAGCAGATTGCGAAGAGTTACGGCAACACGAAGCTTGCACAACAGATAAATCGCTGTGACAGGTTGTATTTTCAGGTAGAGCACTTGCTCGCACAACAAGATTGCTGATGACCAATAGTAATCGTTAAGCATGTTTACGACTCCTCAAACTTAGCACACAAGGAGTAAAAGCAGATAACGGTTACGGTAAGATTACGATGGGTCAAGGCAGCAGTTCTAGGTTCATGACTACCGTACTCACCGTGACTCCATGATCCACCAGCTTTCCAATCGCACTCAATCACCTTCTCACTTGCCAAGTAATTACCGCTCATAAGGCCATGCAGTCGAAAATCTCACCGTGACTTCATGATCCACAAAGAACTGCGCGAGTCCCAGTCCAGCCCACTCCAGCGTGCACAGCATGCACACGGTGATGAAGAGGGGACGACGACCGAATCTGAGGGGATATGGTAGGGTACGGTGTGCGATCGGGAACTGGGCATTATTGAGCTTTTGGAACAGGAAATACCGCCGTTATTGCTGACCTAATCGCACTCGGCACTTTATGATGTTTGTGAAACACATTTTAAGTTAGAACTATGACCATCATTCGCGCCTTACAAGTAGAAGTAAGAGTAGACTCTCTTCATTCTTCACACTCTCTCGTCAGTTTGACCGGTGAGAGAGTGTGTGAAATGCGGAGAGCAACTCTTGCATTCCGAACTCTACATATTTA
The DNA here is from genome assembly GCA_900490845.1 of Pristionchus japonicus. NCBI lineage: Eukaryota > Metazoa > Nematoda > Chromadorea > Rhabditida > Neodiplogasteridae > Pristionchus > Pristionchus japonicus. The sequence continues at coordinate 522,106 of LS491524.1, forward strand.
CAAGACGCACCTTGTTAGAGAAAGTGACATTTCAACAGAGTGACTAAACTCCCTGTCATTTCCTTTTCGTGGACCTTTGCTGTCTTGTATTGATCATGCAACATGAGTCCACTCGACTAGAGCAATCACTCAGAACATCTCAGTATAGAACGAGAAAGCGCGAGAAACTCGAAAAACTCACTTCTCGATGATTACTGGTGAGATGAAGAGGAGCGGGAGGGCGATGAGCGAGGACAGCAACATCGTGAGGGTGGCCTGGAAGAGTACGGTAATGGAAACGGTAATCAATACTACAGTAATCTTCCGTTCTTTAGTTTCATCATTGGGTACAGTAATCGGGATCCACGAAGATCGACGACTTACCCCAGATTGGTCCAGTCCATAGCTCAACAGCAGCTGATTGAGGTACTGGCTCTTCACGTTTAGAGCGGAGACTGGAGGAACGAAGGAGAGCAGGAGAACGAGCCAGAGGGACCATCTTAACTTGTCAATTATTGATTGCAATGCTGACGTCACAGCTACTGAAGTGAACTAGAGAAATTACGTTATTTTTGCCCCAGTTGAGTCAATAATGTTCCCATTCAAGTAAACTTGAATACGTAAATGTACGTAATGTAGCCAAAATAGCCCGCAGGTGAAAACCTGTACAGGTGTTGTTACTTAGAAGTGTCTTAGTTGTGTTTTGGTAGGCACTGAGCAGGTGAATGCGGAGCTAGCACGTACTTCACGAGAGGCGTTTTGTGCGAGTAAGTTGTTTCAATGAAAGGGACCAACATTTTGCTCTGTCGGCGGTCAGTGCAGAGTGTATTTTCCAAATTGCCTAATTCACCTCAGATCGGAAGGATTCTACTAACCTGAACGTTTTGTTCGACAGGATCTCCCTCAGATTGGCGTGCCCATTGGTCTCCTGCAGTCTTTCCGCCTCGAACTCGCGAAGGACGAGGTCTGGAAATATTTTTATGGCCGTAAATAGATTCAATTAATCAATTAGATCAATTACATGCAATTGGTTCAATTAATCGCCCACGAAGGAGATCATTCATTTTCGTATTAGCGATGGAACCTATCTCAACACTACACTAAATAACTTCAAAAAGGAAACTCACTCGGGTTCACATCGTCTCCGTGGTAGAAAGTGACGGATTTCTGGGCGCCGGTTCTGGAATTTATATTAGATAATAAGATAAATTTCATTTTTATTCCATTGCGAAATATTTTCAACTAGGTTTCAGCGAGCGCCCAAGGCTCGTGTTTAGTAACGTGAGTAATAGGAATTCACCCATCATTTCTGAATAAACTCTAAGTTCAAATGATCATTCTTGGTGCCACCTACCTATCTCCATGCTGAATGTACAGTTGCTTGGGAGACTGAGGGAAGGCCAGTCCCGTGAGCAAGTGAAGCACGGCTTGGACCATCTGAAGCGGTACAAGACTACGGTTGAGAATGACCCTTCCTCCTCTGATCAATCACAGTACCGCGATGAGTGGAAGGATGGTCCATCCCCGTTCTGTGCCGAAGAGGGAGGGAAGACAGAGCGGAGTCACTAGACAGACGGCGAGAGAGGCCCCGGAGTTGACCAGCATCGTGCCCATGCCTGGAATTCGAGTTTGTAGCGAATAACCGATTGATTGGAGTAGTTTACAGTAGTTTTTGAATACCAACTTTAAAATTATCAATTGATTGCGGAAGTTCTCTGATTACTGTGTTGTGGCTACAGTAGTATGCAATGCATGCAATGCATGCAAACGGATTCGTGTTTAAGAGACCGGGTCGGTAAAAATCGAATTTCTCCCGGACATGCTCCTACCGATTTGAGATCCGCAAGCCCATACTCTACCACAAGGAGGGTGTTAGCCCTACAACACCCATAGTACCCCTCATTCCCACTTTCTGCTTTTCCCAAAGAAGAAAATCGAATTTAAATTGAAAAAATCGAAAAATCATAAGTTCTCACCCTGACAAGATAGACTCAATTTCTCTTTTGCAATGCATTCGGGGAGCACAGACACTGTGAAACGAATGTTCAGATATTGTACTGCTCGATTCCGCAAAAACTATATCATGTGCAGTTTTGGTCTTTTGAGCAAAAGTGCCCATTTTCGGGCTTGCGTCCCAGCCAGACTATGTACGTCATGTAGCTGGAGGGACTATCTATCGATTCCACCATAAGGGAAATGAATCGATTTTACCCCATTCGGGAGCTGTTCGAAGAAGTGTGGATCATTTGGAGAACTCACTTCGGAAAATCGATGTACAGACTAGGTTTTGAGAAGCTCGTTTGGAAAACTATACAAATCGTATTGTTACGTCTCTATAGAACCATTGACGGCCATATGAGTTGATTCCGCCACCATGACTTTTTGGACCATGACCCGGGGTTCATGGTCCCGGAGCGACTCACCACCATGAACCCGGGGTCATGCTCAGAAATGGAGGTGAAAAGTCATGATGGAGGAACTTGATGTACTATGCACCAATGTAGAGCACAGTTACCCAGAAACACACAGTACCCCCTGACACCGTATTCTGTCCAGCGTGGAATCGCGAATTGACTTTTTAAATATTACGGAATCACATGGTACTGTGTGCTACTGGGTAACTGTGCTCTACATTGGTGCATAGTACATCAAGTTCCTCCATCATGACTTTTCACCTCCATTTCAGACCATGACCCCGGGTTCATGGTGGTGAGTCGCTTTGGGACCATGAACCCCGGGTCATGGTCCAAAAAAGTCATGGTGGCGGAATCAACTCATATGGCCGTCAATGGTTCTATAGAGACGTAACAATACGATTTGTATAGTTTTCCAAACGAGCTTCTCAAAACCTAGTCTGTACATCGATTTTCCGAAGTGAGTTCTCCAAATGATCTACACTTCTTCGAACAGCTCCCGAATGGGGTAAAATCGATTCACTTCCCTTATGGTGGAATCGATAGATAGTCCCTCCAGCTACATGACGTACATAGTCTGGCTGGGACGCAAGCCCGAAAATGGGCACTTTTGCTCAAAATACCAAAACTGCACATGATAAAGTTTTTGCGGAATCGAGCAGTACAATATCTGAACATTCGTTTCACAGTGTCTGTTCTCCCCGAATGCATTGCAAAAGAAAATTTGAGTCTATCTTGTCAGGGTGAGAACTTATGATTTTTCGATTTTTTCAATTTAAATTCGATTTTCTTCTTTGGGAAAAGCAGAAAGTGGGAATGAGGGGTACTATGGGTGTTGTAGGGCTAACACCCTCCTTGTGGTAGAGTATGGGCTTGCGGATCTCAAATCGGTAGGAGCATGTCCGGTGGGTAGGTCAAAATCCTCGATCCTTACCGAGCAGGCCTCTTAAATACTAAAGCAGGCTTCAGAAAAATTGCTGATCCCTGAAGCATTTCAATGCTGAGTCATTGCAACAAATGATCGCGCTTTGACGTTTACGATGCGTCTTTTCTCTGAATCCCGGCAACTCCGGCTATTATCATCTTATCGGGATTATGAAAGGGTGTCTCCAGGAATCTTCCTGGGGAATCACTCGTTGTACTCTGGCGCGAGGGCCTTATCACGATTGTGACAGGATACAGGAGAAAAGAGCATGTGAAGGAGAGAAGAAGGACTACTGCGCAAGATTTTCTGTTCGAACACTCTATCGCACGATTGAGAGATCGAACTAAGAAGTCAGACTATAGAAAAGGAGGTGATAGACATCTGATGCAATGCACATATCTGCTGGAACATTTTTTCGCACTGAAAACAGCACAAGATCAGATGATGCAGTGATTGAAACATGTAAGAGGCATGTGATGCAATGTTATTTTGTTGGGGTCGTGGGGTTTGAACCAGGATGTTTCCCATTTATCAATTGATCTACACACTTCGGTCCACGCTACCGTTGTTTGCCAATGAATCGCTAAACCCAAAACATTGCTGTCTATTTTGAGCCCAGCGTGGGTTGCCAGGTCAAATCTGTCGTAAACATAATCCAGAATTGGTAAGCGGCGGAATACTAAATCGCTGAGCTGGACTCATGATAAATTCACGCCAAATCTCGAGTCGTTAATCCCTTTTTGTGCCAGGGATCGGGCCATATCAAATGTGTTTTCCGCGCATTTCCCAGACCACGCAAAAACGTTATCAGTTACGATTTTTGATAATAGCTGGACAAACATGTTTGCTCAAATAAATCGCATTGTGTTTTTCGAAGCGTTTGATCTTTGAGAATCACAAGTTTGACACGCGGAACACCTGATCCGACCTACCGTACCTCGGTTCTGGTCCGGACAGCATTCAGCGACGAAGATGACAAGAAGCACCTGCAAAGATCAAAGATCAGAGATCAGCTGTCTCAATTTCGATTCGTATTCTGAAGTTTGACAGCGATGATGCCTATGATCTCGGGCAGATGTCGTCACATTGTGTCATGGTGATGACTACAAGGTGTGGTTGGGGTCATTTCGAGTGAGTGGGGTGAGTGCGCGAAGAGAAACAGGATGATTCGTGTTAAGTCAGGTGGGGGAAACAGAGCCGGAGACTAAGAACCGGAATCGCGAAACCAGAGCCGGATCCGGGAACAGGACCGGAAATCCGGAGAATGGACTAGAAATCCGCGAAACCGGAGCCAGAACCGGGATCCGGAGAACAGTACCTTGAATGCCAGGACGATGCCGGCGAATAGATGGCCGAGGACGAAGAACTCGAATCGATTCGTGTACTGTCCGATGACCATGGCCATTCCAGCCAGGACGCCGAAGGTCGATCTGAGAAAGGGGTACGGTAGCTAAGAATACGGTACTCAAGCGTCCAAACTTTTATAAATTTTCTATCAAATGGGTTCGCAGGGTCAACTAAAGATGGGCAGACCTTGAGCACTTCTGAATTCAATGAAACCCATTCCAATCATTCAGACAGAGAATCGAAAGATTGTGAAACACAGAAATTGTGAAACACAGCAAGTCTTCTTTGTGATTCAGAGTTACCGCCTCGAAATTCCTACATGACTTGGCTGTATGTCTCATGCTACAGTAACCCCTGCCTTTGCAAACTACCGTAATCTTTCTACCGTAATCTCACCTCAGGATCACAGCTGACTCCTTTCTGCCCAAGTAGTCCATCAGTTTACCCATGAACGAGAATCCAATCAATAATCCGACGAATTGAAACGCAGCAGAGATAGCGTAGATTGTGTCGAAACTGATGGAAATCGATATCTACCGTATCCAGAATACAGTAATCCAAGGATACCGTATCCCCACCGTACCTCTTTGCCGCCTCGGGTCCATAGTGTGTGATTATCGATTGATTGAAGAATGCCCGGAGGGGTGGGTTCATCAGGTTCAGCGTGTTCGCCAGGATGTCACCGAAGCCGCCGAGGGCCGCCTGGAAGTACGGTAATCTACCGTTATCAATGCTACCGTAGTCTACCGTAACCCTGAGATACCGTACCTGGGCGAGGGTAAAAATCAGGAGCCGGGCGCTGGGCATCGAAAAGGGCCGGGCCGTCGAAGGGATCTTTTAAAGGGGAGTTGGAGACGAGCTGTTGTTCTTGCTATCAACTGATAGCGAGGGGAAGGTGTCAGAGATGGCGGGATGGACGTCCGAGAGTTCGAAGAGTCAGACGCAGAGAGTGGCTGAAATTCGGAAGGGAGAGTGCAGGATCAAAGGAAGGTACGTAAGCGAGGATAAGTTTCAGTGATTCTATGGAAGGCAATGAGAACTGAGTCATTCAATGGTGATGCGTCTGATTTTTATAACAACCAAACACCAAATCAAATTTCTTTCAGAGATACCGGCATTGCGAGGGAAAGTTCAAGATGAAAGGAGCTGGGTAGTATGCAGTGAGGGATGAGTTTCAGTGATTCTAGGAGAGGAAATGAGAAAAGGAATGGCGATTCCTTTAGATAATCAAAGATTCAATACAGAGGAAATGAGGGAACTGCTGTAAAAAGGAGAGAAAATCTGAATGAAAAGCTTCTCCTCGGGCTGGCTCGCCTTTTATTCTGTCTTTGCAGACACGCCGTCGTTCCCTGGCACGGTGATAAGAAGCCGTGGCGTGCGAAAAGTTTTCTGTATCTCATTTCGAAATGCTCTCTCGCCGATCAGAGAAAGCGAGATAGTGTGTTAAAATGAGAGACCGAGAAATTTCTTGCTCAACCCTGATAAGAAATGACGGGCCATTGTCCAGCTGGCATTCTGTCAAGGAAGACTGGGGCGATTCCAGGGAATGATCGGAGACTTTGTTCCACTGATAATGAAAGATAATGAGCAGATGCTAACATGATAATGCACTCCAAGAATCGTTCGTCGCGATCACATTCAGAATTTTCAGTGGCCGATATTGTCCTCAAGATCTGATATTTATCATTATTTTGTCCAGAAGGCAACTGTCCGTGGTAGATTTCAGAGAAAGATGGAAATAATGAGCTGTTCAAATGCTCACTTCTCGATCTATTCCTAGGTAATAGTTCATTTTACAAACACAAGGATACACTTGAAAACGGTGTAGCCAAGAGTTGTGGTGACTGATCTAATGCTCTCCATTTCACGTGCTCTGACGCACATGATGTGCACTTGTCCATGAAAACTTGGACGATTCCTGGAGATAGAGAGCACTTTGTCCTGCTGATAATCAGTGCGATAATGCACTTTGCAGAGACGATTTAGCGATGATTGATAATCTAGTGATCTCCAGCATGAAAAAAAAACGCATTTTCGAGATATGTGCTTATCAATCATTATTTAGCCTCGGAGTGTCATTTTTTAGTGTGAAAGTTGTTAGAATAAATTAAAATATAATTAAACTAAAAATATATTTAGTTCACGATCGGTAAAATCACACTCGTCCGGAAAATTCAAACGAGCGGGGAAAGCGGATTACGGTAGGAAAGCCATTCCAAGGAAATCATCAATAGTCGTGTTGAGAGGGGGCGTGACGTCACGCTCTCTCCCGTATAAATAGTCAGTGCGGCCGCCAGTCTGCTGAAGGGTGAGCGATCTTTTCGCCACGTTAATTAGTGATTCTAAAGCCTTAAATATGGCAATTTCTCTATTATTCGCCTCAAATGGCGATTCAGAAGGTCAGAATTCATCATACATGTAAAATCTTGGCAAGGAAAACTTAATTTTGCCCTTATTTTTGCACTTTTTGCACTAAAAACAACAAATACATTCCGATTGCTGGTTCAAATCGCCCCATTCAGGCACTGCACAATGGCTCACAACAATACGGGCCATGGAATTGTAAGTTTTTCCTTTCCAGCTCATTTTGTCTCACATGACTAACGCTCTGTACGCGCCACTGTTTGCATTAGAGAGAAAATGAGAGCGAGAAACACGTTTATCCCTCCTGTCAAGGATGTCATTGAAAGAGGATAATTGCTCCTTGATTGTTGACGATAATTGATTGAAGCTCAAGATTGATTGGTAGAGGGGATGAGTCACATCGAATGTCATATGAATCGTATCTTTTGAGCCGCTTCGAAAATCGAAAATTGATTGACGTGCCAATCAATTAATATATTTCTGTCTGATTTCCAACGTCATATTTTTCATAATGTTTTCGCTGGTGTTGGTTCTCCAAAACTAAAGGATTAGCTCAATATCGATTCAAAATTTTGTCGTTGCCATGCCACCGTAATGCGGCTTATAGGCAACCGGAAATAAGTTGAAAGAGGATTGATCGAATGAGGGAAATGGGATTGGCTTCCGTTTTGAGGTTTCCATGGCTACTGCGGTGCCTAATATTTTGTAGTTGGGCGAGGGAAAAGTGTGAAGTAATCGATAATCGCCAAGAATACTCGATAATGTTGCAGGCCGATATCTATCGGAGCGTGATCAACGATGTGATCGCGCAAGTGAAGGAAGCATTCCTCGATGAAAGCATCGACATTGACGTTCTCAACCAGCTCAAGAAGGTTTGTTTATTGATTTTCAGTTTCATCAAGTGGCCTAAATTTGCCCTTCCCGCGACTTTACTCAAGTTGTTTCGAATTCGGCCCTTACCGCCACGCTCAAATACTTTAGCAATAGGTTGTACTGCTTTGACGTGACCAAAGTATGCATGTCAGTGAACGAGAGGATAACGCGTGGCTTTCTTAATTAACGTAATTAACCTAATAAATTAAGGACTGGGAGGAGAAGATCGCGCAGTCGGGCTGCGTGGACATGGACCCGAAGCCGGCGCCGCCCCCGCCCACCAACAACTCAATGCGCGCAGTGAGCGCCGCCGCCGGGGTCCCTCAGAACATGGTTAGTTTTGACGTTATTTCGAAAATTTTAATCACCCAGCAGGATTACCAATTGATTGTGAAAGAACATGAATAGGTGTTTTGAAACCTCAAACCTACCGGTGATTTAGGTTATAATTAGTTTCGACTGGAAATCGCGCTGTTATTGCTGAAAATCGAATCGAACATGGTTGTATCGCGATCGAAGCACACCTCCTCCAGGTGGTCATGAACTGGCAGTGTTTCAAGCACATTTACCTCACGAGAGAAAGAAAGGGTGTGTGCGAGTGATGTTTACCTTTACCGTACTTACCGTACCCTTACCGTACCTTTACCGTAATCCAGGTGATCCACCGGCCGACGCCGCAGCAGCTCTCGCACCTCCAGCTGCAACAGCAGCACATCCAGATCCAGCCGACGACGCAGCATGTGAGTTTTGTTTTCTCTCGAAAAGAGCGATCACGAATCACCCATGAGACACAAGTTGTTGTTTCATGATAGTGGTGGAACATAGATGAACTTGGGTTTTGGTATCGAACATTGCACTTCGCCATATTGTTTTTTTCCCTAGTGTGATCCCTTGACATTGTTAGCGAAAGGTTAGCTGAGGATAATAGGGAAACAGTGAAGCACTAAATGTTCTGTCCATTTCCCATAAACTTTCCGTTTCCGATTTCTTACCTCTCGCTCGTTGCAGATCATCGACCAGCAGGCGCGCCTCCACCAGCAGCAACAGATGCAGCAGCAGCAGCGGCTGGCGCAGCAGGTTAATTAATTAATTAATTAATTGTTTTACAAACTGCGACCTACTTTTTTCTGTCTTTAACTAGATAAGCTTTATGTGAAAGCGCGCGTGCTTGTTGTATTGAGGCTTCGCTGATTCACTATAGCATCCTGATATCTCTGTAACTAATTAATTATTTTTCAAAAACTTCTACCTACTTTTTTCTGTCTCTAATTAGATACGGTCTTTGTGAAAGTATTATTTTGTTGTCTTGAAGCTTCAACCTTTCGCTGTAATCGGATATCTCTCAGGAAGCACAACAAGCCGCTGCCCGTCAGCAGCAGATGCTGCTGCAGGCGCAGCTCCAGCAGGTGCAGCAGTCGCAGCAACAAGCGGCGCAGCAGCAGCAGTTCCAGACCGTCCACGCGCTGCCTCTGCAGGTACGGTTTTTTGTTGTACTTTTACACGCCGATTTTCGAAATACTGCCGTCGCTTTGTCATCCAAGGTGCATAAGGAATTAGTGAAGCTCAAAGCTGCCGTTTTAACGATTTTCACCAATCTGCCTTTCTATGTTCATGCCGTTTAGTTAGTTATTTTTATTAATTAGTCAGCTAATTAGTAAACTACTAATTGCAGATGGCGGGCATGAACGGGATGCAGGGCGTGTACATGCAGGGCGGCGCGCGAGCCATCCCGCTGCAGCAGCAGTACGCCGGGCTGGTGAACATGCCGCCCAACATCATCGTCCAGAGCGGAGGTACAGTAGACTGAGGGTTACGGTAATCTGATTGTGAGTGGCACCTTAGGATTACTGTAACTTTTGATTTTTAATAGTATAGATTACTGTAGGTGTTGGGAGACACTGTATACTAATGGCTCGATCCCGCAGGCCAGACGCTGTCCATACCGCTGTCGCAGCTCAACCCGCAGCAGCGGCTGCAGCTGCAGGCGCAGTACCAGCAGCAGCAGCAGCAGGTGAATTGGTGCTTTCCACTATTATGTTTCTGTATCGAACGTACTCCAAAGTCGTATTGATGGTGAACACAGCCACAGACTTTGAATGGGATTTGAAACGCGCAACAAAAGTGTGTGAGAGTACCAGCAGCAAGAGGTTCCTTTTTTTCTGTTAGTTAGGTTCATTTTTGATTTCTGAAATAGAGACACGAGCAGAATTGTTTGTGAGCTAAAACCATCGACTATGAGCATGATTCGTAGCGCAAACATGCATAGTGCAAGAGTAAATTTTCAGTCTGAACTTTGAAGTTAAGATTATCTTTTCTCGCAGGGTCTCCAGCACCAAGACCACGTCCCGCAGCTGGACGGGGGAGGAGCGGGGTTGGGGGTGAGGCTTTTTAAAATTAAAAAAATTTTGCGTAATGGAATGGACCAGAATTGTTTTCCTTTCCCAACCCGGGATTTCATAGTAGTCGTGGAACTCGAAATGTATGGGAAGATGATTGACACATTTTTTCACAGTCAAGTTGTCGCTGATCGCTGTTTGGATTACAGTTTATTGTTGTTGCAGTATTGAAACATCAGTTCTTTTTAAATTATGTTAGTTTTATTTTCTTATCCAATCAATTGACAGGACGACGCGCCCTGCTCGTCGGCCGCCCTCAAGGAGAAGAAGACGGCGAGGAAGAGCAAGAAGGCGGTGAAGAAGCAGCCGACTAGGAAGGAGGTATAATTATCAATTTAGTTAATTAATTAATTAATGTATTTTGAGAACTGTGATTTACTGCGACTGGGTTATTTTATGCTCTGAGGTTATTTGAAAAGCGTTCAATGGCGATGGGCAGTGATGAGAGTCAGTTGGGCCCCGCAAAAAATTATATTAGCACTTACTTCTGTCTCCACATTTGGACTTGCGAGGTTAATATTCGGCAGTTCAACAAACATCATGTAGTTTTTTTGCTACCAAGAGAAGTTAGAAGGCTTGAATATTAACGGTCATTGATGGACGCCTGGCATCGCGTTGAAAAAACAGATTCCTTTTGTTGTTGTTAATTTATTAATTACTTCACCAGGCGGAGAAGGTGGCGCGTCAGCTGGGCATCCTGCAGCTGGACGGAGGTCGCGCGGGCGGCGGAGGAGGCATGAGTGACTCGTCCAGTGAGGAGGAGGAGGAGGTAAGAGAGAACGGGTGGTGGGCTAGGAGGAGATAGGTTTCGAGGATATTTGAAGATATCACTACGTTGATCTGAGATGCTCTCTGGCAATTCGATCTCAAACAAAATCAACCAATCATAACTATATTGATTCTGGAGCGGATGGGGGAAGGTGCTAGGAGAACTTCTGTTGTAGAAATACTTCAATATGACGGCAACTGAATCCAGCGTAATTATTTCTTGCTTTCGATGAAAAATATATAAATTAGCGTCGTCAGGAACATCATGCTGCGCCTTAATGTATTATAGATATAAATTTATAATAATAACCACAGGAAGAGGACGACCCGCTCCGCCGCATGGCCGACCGCATCGGCGACGAGGGCGAGGAGAACGACGCGGACGGCGTGCACGAGGACCCGCTCAATTCGGATGTAAGAGATACTTTTGAAACAGCATATCACCGCTCCATTTGGTAGTTTATCCCCCTTTGGCGCCTCAAAAAATTCTTGCATTGGTATTTTGATGTTGCGAAGCGATGTTAAAGGTAGAGTGTAGAGCGGTAGAGCAATCACCAGAAGGTATACGGTAATGCATCAAAGATCTAATTTTCGCATCACTAATTGCATGCGCGATTAGTGTGCTGGCTGAGATTGATGATCGTGTCACCGATGTGTCAAGGCAGAACTTGTGCATTAGGCGTAGTCGAGAATGTACCTGAAGTTGTTTTGATGAATGGAGAGAGGGACCGGACCTGGAGTTGGGCGTTGCCCATAGCTACCAGTTGAGACTCGTGGCTATAATCAGCACCAGGAAGACGTCACGTCATGCTGTGGAGATTGTGATGACAAGCGAAGCGAATTGTAGATTTCTGATTGGGAAAATGCACTTTGGTCATCGTTAATGGGTCTGAGAATCTCCTTTCATAGGCGTGGTGAAACTCAAAATGTTTTGTCAAAAGTATATTTAAATTAATGAATGATTATAATTAATCCCCTCGCAGGACGACCAGTCGGACGACGAGGACCTGGTGACGCTCTTCGACGCGGAGGACGTCGTGATGTGCCAGTTCGAGAAGGTACGAGGAGAGAGCTGTAAATTGAGAAAAAAGATGGGGCGCTGAAAAGCAGTCGTCTCGCATGCTAGGTGAAGCAATGAGGCGTGCGTTTCACTGAGTCGTTGTTTTACTAATCCAATAGGTGACGAGTACATTATTATTGGAGACAGTGTGCGAGTCTCAAAGTCATCTGATAATCACGATTATTTTGGAATGGTAATTTGCGTCCGTTTAGAGAGTAAAACATTCAATATTATTTTCCATCCATTAATTCCTCGCAGGTGTCCCGCGCGCGTTCCAAGTGGAAGTTCTCGCTCAAGGACGGCATCATGCACATCGCGGGCAAGGACTTCTGCTTCCAGAAGTGCACCGGCGAAGCCGAGTGGTAAACGCAGTAACTCCCCCCGAGCTACCGTATCCCAAGCCCCGCCCCTTTTTGGTTTCCGCCGCTTACAGTACCCCACCATCGTTGTCCTATCGTATCCAGCCCTTCTTGCAGTACCCTAACTTGTTTGCTCTACCGTATCCAGCTTCTCTTACTGTACACCACAATCTTTGTCCTACCGTAGCCCCGCCCTCCGTTTGAGTACCCTACCATCGTTGCCTTACCCTTACAGTACCTTAGGCTATCGTAGTCAGTCCACCTTACCGTACCATCTCTGACCATCCCATGTTCGTTACAGTTTTCCCCGCAAACCCAGAGCCCCAGCCCAAAGAAGCCTAGATGTTCCTCTCTTGAGTTATGACCCAACCCTCTCCATTCTGCATATTTTCTAGCTGATTTTCTTGAGAAACTATGTGTAATGGAGAAACTTGATAATTATTGTTCCCTTATCTCTGTGCAGTTGATATTTTTGTCCCGTAGATTTCGCGTTTCCATAGTATTAGTGTTTTGAGTTGCATCGTGCGCATATATTTGTTATAATCTCTATCCCAATCCCCGTCGTAATGTTTCACCATTCCTACTTCCCACTAGAGCAATAGATCGGTATCCCATCCATCCATCCTTCCATCGAATGGACTAGAGTTGGTAGTTTGAGGGCTTGATTTGCTCCACGCCTTTTTTCCTGACAGAATATTGAGGCTGAGTCATCCTTTGAATTATTCCCCCTAGCCTAGCGCCACACTGGTTGCCTTGTCTTCCCTCACTAGACTGAAATGTGGCAGAATAACTAAATAATTATAATAATTAATTAATTATTTTTGCTTACATTCGAAGTCTATTGACCACTCAAGCTCATGTTATCTGTGCTGCCTCATCTTCTCATGTCCCATCACTCTTCTCCTGCTAGTCGTCACTAGATTTGATTCGTCCCAGATTATTCCCGGAAAAGTTGTCAACAAAAAACAAGTCTAATTACCCTAATTTGTGATGTCCTCCCGTTACTCGAGATGATAATGTTACCCGTACATCTATCACTACTCCCTTTCCGTACCCACCCGAAACCGTGTTTTGTCTCACACCCCTGTGACCATTATTTGCACACATTTCACAACTAGTTAGCACCCCACCCCAGTGTTAGAGAATCCTATGATATTTGTGGACCATGTTGTAGCGTAATGTCTAATCGATAAATACTGTGAAATATTGCCTTTCGTGGAAAGGAAAATGTTGCTTCTGGGAAAGGAGAAATGAGAAGCACAATGACAGAATGGATAAGTACTTGTTCAATTCTCCTCTATCCCCATGTCCTCTCGCTTTGTCTGACCTGGGAGAGATGTTTGAAACGGAGAGGGTTGGACCGTTTTTCAAGACAATGGGAAGGGTTGGTAACTAGAGGATACGGGAGGACTCGGTTCTGGGAGAAGAGAAAAGACGACGACTCATTTCTCTTTCACTTCTATTCTCGAAAATGACTCCCAAGGAGAACAGGATGATTTCCCTCTTCCTGATATCGATCTGGATTCCTACAGTAGCCAGCACCGCCTGTTCAGCGGTCCCAGCGCGTGAGTATTGATTATCGATTGATAAATGATTATATTTTTTTGTATCAAGGCAGCTCTGGAAAAATCATCGTTGTTCGTCTCAATCCCTTACGAATAATTCCTGAAACGCATTTGATTTTCATGTCTTTTTGAACTAGAAGAAAAGGCGATTACCGATTGGCTTATCGTATTCTACCGTATCCCTCAGCGATCGCCGGCTTCTCCTACGCACAGCAGTACATCCGCGGAAACTACACCGACGGTGAGATCAAAGCTACCGTATTTCATTTGACAACCGTATCCCTTGAATCTACCGTAACCCTCAGGCAACGGCACGGACCACGCGCTGGGCACAGCAAGCCCGGGCGAGGAATGGAGACAGGAGTACTCACTCGGATTCGGCGCTTTCCAATCGAGTGTCAGTATTGATTATCAAATACCGTAACCCGACTACAGAATCCTACTGTAATCTCTGTCAGACCGCAAACTGCGCTGCAGACTGCATGTACCAACTGGTAGCCTACACGAAGCCGTACAATGGCACGTCCGAGTGTGACTGGGACTGTGAGTACAGTAGATTATTGATCTACCGTATCCTGGTGCCTTTGTCCATACCGTAGCAGGGGCTACCGTATGCCCTCAAGGATTACGGTAGTCCATTCCAGACAGGACGCTAATGAAGCTCGTCGATCCTGCAACGAACGTTGCCTACGACCCGGCCAGCGAGTATACAGCCTACAATAGCGAGCTGTCGGCTACGGTGAGCACCGGAATCCACTGATCCTTATTATCGATTGTTACTCTAAGAAAGGATATTGCCTTTCTATGATACATACAGGAGAAGATAGATCTGATTGAAGTTCAACCTCCGTGGTCTCAATGGTCAATTGAGTTTCAGCAGCGTACCAAGAGCCTCTTGGAGCCAAAGTCACTGATTCACAGGGCATTCAACATTAAAAAATTATCACCCTATCCACCTACCGTATTCCTGAACTAATCTATCGCATCCTCTCCCTACAGAAGAGCACCCTGTTCTGCGCACGCCAGGAGGGATACTGTGGCGCCACCACGCCCGTCTACCTGTACTACAACAAGATCACGCAAGGTCAGTTGTCGATCAGCAGTGATGGGTTACTGCAGCTTAGAGGGTTACTGTAGCTTAAAAAATCAGTTATCGATCCAATCAATCAACCCTACCGTAGACTACGTTGTTCGCGGCGATGCGCTGCCCAATGGAACAGAAGAGGACTGCTTCTCGGTGATCGCCAATGGTGGGCAGCCGTGGTGCTACTTGTTCCAGGTACTTGTTCGTCTGAATCTCTTTATTTCAAGCACTCTCTCGCTTTCTCTGACCAGTCTCTAGTATAAGTGATCTTTCGTTGAATCTGACCGAAGAGCGTTGACGTAGAATGAAGAAGTGGGCGCATCTTTCTCACAAGACGCATTCCTAGGGTTCTTAATTCTGTGTGCGTTGGTCTGACAGGCGAGGAAGAGTGTAGTGAAATGAGTTTTCCCGAAATGGCGTCACTGTCTACCTTCATTACGCATTCTCCTCACCAGCCAAGGAGAAAGGATAGTGAGATAGAGCATCGGCTGAAGAGAGTGGTGCTCTCCTGAACTCACATGCTCTCTCACTTTCTGGTTCTAACCCGCGAGAGAGCGTGTAAGCAGAAGAGAGCCAGTCATCATCCCTCCCTTCCAGCCGCCGACCACCACGTCGACTACCGTATCCACGACGACCGGTAAGACGATCGATAATTGATTTTTCCAATCGATAACTGACTTTAAATTCAGGACCGACGACGTCATCGACTGCAGTGAGCACGACTACTGGTAATTTCTTTCCGCTCATAATTTCAAATGTTGAGGTTCGAGAGAAATTCGAATGAGTTTCAAAACGATGAGATATGCATTGGTTGGTTTCTTCTGTGATATCGATATGAAACAAATAAATGAATAAAAATAAATCGGCAGGCTCATCGACCACGACGACTACCGCCTCCACGACGACCGGTGAGTGCGCTTCCTGGTATCTCCCATTCTCCTTGTTTTCTGCATTCTATCGTCACAATACGATGCTCTGGCTCTCTCGAATATCCGGGATCTCGCACCGCTTCTGAATTGCAAGAGAACGAGGAGTTAATGATCGAGAGAAATCACAGCGATGCTTCAGGCTCATCGACGTCATCTGCTTCCTCGACCACAACGACTTCAAAGTCAACGACCACGTCCCCCACAACCTCGACGTCTGCATCCTCGACTTCGACGACGTCTCCTCCCACCTCGACGACTACGACGTCTGCACCCACCACTACCACAACGACCAATCCCTCAAGCACCACTAACGGTGACTACTCAAACCCTACTCTTGTCTCTTACTAGCAGTTTCGGTCTACTTCTTCTATTTGTAACCTTATCCTTCATCATATCAGCGGACAAGTGCCTCATCAATCCGTGCCTCAACGGCGGCACTTGCGTCTCTTCCCCTGGCGCCTTCTCATGCATGTGTGTGCGGAACTTCGCTGGAACGAACTGCGAGATTGGTATGTTTATTCATGTTGGTCAATTCGAAACTTTCGAAAGATTCAGGTTCCTCGACGACGTCTGGAAGCTCGACGTCGACTGGCTCCTCAACGACCACGTCTTCAGGATCGACCACTACAGCTTCAGGATCAACGACGACGACGACACCGAGTGAGTGAAAGATTTTATAGATTTCGAATAGTTCACCGGCATTTCGAATACAAAGCCAGACAACTATAGTGAGAGAGAAAGACGTCGTTCAATGTTGAATGAATGGCAAATGTGCTTCACGTCAAAGACAGAACGCCTAGGATATTGGAAAGAGCAGTAAGTCGAAGGCATTGGGTAGAAAAAATACAATAAATCTGATGGCGGATTTGCGCCCTAAGTTCACGCCCTAAGTTGTACGACAATTTGTGAGTGCATTTGTGTTCGACGTGAAATCTTTTGGAATGTGGAATTTTCAAACTGCGGAATCTAAATTCGAAATGCCCGTGTAGGTTTCACACTAGGGATGGCTTGGCAAGAAAAACGACTGTGTTGGGATCTTGCGAAAGTGCGGAATGATCCCACTCTTTCTTGCGCGAACGTGCGGAATGAGTGGGAAAGAGAGAGACGAGGCAAGATTCTTAAGAAATCGAAGAATCTTGCTCATTTCAAGAATCTTGAAATATCATTCGCGGCGAGATTGAGGAGAGGAGACCGGTCATTCGATGCAGATTGGGGGGAATGCGCGGGCAAGATTCTTAAGAATCTTGCTCGAGAAGATGTGAATCTTGGGAAATATGTAAAATGATCAATTTCCCAATAAGATCTTGTTTCTTTTCTTGCCAAGCCATCCCTATTTCACACTCAACATAAGAATGCTATACTATAGAAGCGAACAATCCTCCAGCAGTAGACCCTCATAAAACACACCACTTCTTGGATCCACGGCAATCTCTCATCTGCTAGACAGAGCGAGACGGCATGGGAAATGGATGAAGTGTTATCCGATCAGGAACCACCACGACTGCCATCACCACCACTCGAACTCCCGCAACGACGACGACCGTATCGACGACGACTTCGCCGTATGTCTACCCGGGCACTACTGACACATCGGTGAGAATGAATGGGTTTTGAGCCTTATCTAGAGCGCTTCGTAGCTTCATCTGATAGAGGCTTGTGTGGGGAATTAGTGAGTAGACTACTATGGCGTTAATGTCGCCGTATGTGTACCCGGGCACGACGGATACTTCAGTAAGCATTTCCAGTGCTTAGAAGGGACTTGCATCACGTGTTGCTTCTCTTAGCACTGGTTGGCCGATACAGAAAACCAAAAACCAGATTTTCGTAGAAATTTAACCATTCTTTGAACGCTTAGTCTGAAAGAGATGAACGCGAAATTGAATCAGCAACTTAGTACCGTGTTCCATATCCGATGGATAATCTCAGGGCACGTACGAGCCGGGCGACACGGTGTTCCCCAACGGAACCATCGTGAGGACGAATGGAGACACCGTCTACCCGAATGGAACCGTAGTGACGAGCGATGGATGGACGATCAAGGATGGAACCAAGGTGATTTAGTGAAACAGTCCTTGAGGGGCCCTATTCGAAATGCTCGCGTATGTTTCACTCTCAATAGAAGAAGGACTAACGATTGGAATAAACAATTCTCTCGACTTATTCCTTTTCAAACGCAATCCATTATTGATCAACAGTATCCAAAAGCATCCATCATTCATGACCATCTCGGAAGGCATGATAGATGGATGGGCTCGGCTATAGGATGTTTAGTGATCACTCGGGTGCATTGCGCTTCAAGTTGGAGCGCTTCCTAGAACCTCGTTGTTCAACATGAGCATGTACCGAGAATGAAGCGCCCTAGAAACTCGGAGTAAAGACCTCACTGGCCAAACTCTCATTGTAATGCTCGCTTTTGTCTTCAAACTCTTTCTTCCCTGTTTCCCGAATACCATGCGGTGATCGTTCTGGAGCTATGAATGAACTCTCAGAGATCAAATATCAAAGATCAAAGACCACCCATTCAGGTCGCGCCCAACGGCACCGTATACAATCCGAACGGCAGCACGACCTACCCGAACGGGACCATCCAGAACTCGGATGGATCGACGACTTATCCCAACGGAACGACGGTTACGGTAAGTGCAGGGTACGGTAAGCGACGAATCGATAACTGACTTTATTCAGGGTGACGGCACGGCCTACAATCCGGGCGGCATCGTCAGCTACCCGAACGGCACGGTGGCGTATCCGAACGGAACGACGACTAATGTGAGGTTTTCGGACATTAACAATGTCTTTGGAAACAAAAAGAAAGAACCTTCAAAGAATGAAGACTTGCAAGTTGTTGTAATGAAATTGAAACACACATGTCATTGAGAAATTTTTCCCGAAAAGGATGACGAGGAATGTGAGTGAGGGGGGCATTCTGACTGCATCATAGGCTGAACTAGGTCGGATGAGAACCATTTGCATATTAAAGAGGGCGAGAGACAAGGGTTATGTAATAGACGTAATATGCAAGTGGTTCTCATCCAGTCGGTTCTCATCCGACCTAGTACCTCATAGGCTGAAGGCTTGCTTGGGTAATGCGTCAAAGTTGAAATGGAATCACGAATAATGAAAAAACCGACCTAAACCCAGAAAGGGACTAATGGTGGATGTATTTTTTACCCGGAATTCGATGAGATAATCAACGGTTCAAAACTTGTTTGCCTAAAAAGCAGAGATGAAACCTATCCAACCAGAGAGCGCGAGAGATCGCTTGAAATGAGGAGAGAAGCAAGCAGTAATCGATATTTCAGTCGGACGGTAGCTACCAAGCGCCGAACGGCGTGACCTACTACCCCAACGGAACGCAGAAGTATGAGGTACGGTAGCACATTATTGATCTACTCTCCTCAACTAATCGCGCATTGCTCCGCACTGAGCCGAGTGTATGACAATTCCAAACTCTTTTTAAAATTTTTTTGGACGGTACATGTTCGAATTAATGCCATTAAGCCATTTTTCAAACAAACCAATCCAACTTGAAACACATCCCGCGCTGTCCATCCCTCAACCTCATTCTCTTTTTCCCCATTCTTTTTTTCGTATTTTCAATGAATTCTCCTCAGGACGGCACAGTGGTCGGCTCCGATGGCACCGTCAAATCGCCCGATGGAACGGTGACCTACCCGAACGGTACCGTGGTGGCGCCTCCAGCGACTACCAAGTGTAAGCATATCGATTGACTAAAGGAATGAAGGATTCGTTTACTGTTTCCTAACAACATAGTCCCTTGCTCGGTGGGCTAAGAATATTGGTTCACTTGAGAGCTTGAACGGAACCTGGGAAGGAATGACTGCATTACATCCTCTTTTGAGCAACGCTACACACCAAAAAACTGAGAAAGTGCTTGATTCTATTACGAATTTCAGCCAGCGGCGGCGGCATCTCCCTCGGCTGGCCACTCATCATCCTGGGCGTGATCGTGGGAGCAGGGCTGGCCATTGGCTGTGTATGTCAAATTTGTTTCCTACCCCCCCCCCAACTTGAGAGTACGGTAGTGTATACGGTACTAGCTGGTGAATACTGAAGTTGGATATTTTGAGTGATCGTGGGTGCCGGACTGGCCATTGGATGTGTATGTCAAATTTGTTTCCTACCCCCCCCCCAACTTGAGAGTACGGTAGTGTATACGGTACTAGCTGGTGAATACTGAAGTTGGATATTTTGAATGATCGTGGGAGCCGGACTGGCCATTGGCTGTGTAAGTCACACGACTTAGATAGAATGGGCCTCGTAGCCTAAGGAGGATAGCTTTACTGTAGTTGGGGTTGCACAATCATCATCCTGGGCGTGATCGTGGGAGCAGGGCTGGCCATTGGATGTGTAAGTCATCTTCCATACCTTCTACCGTAACCTAAGAATACGGTAGGGCATACTGTACCTCACAGGGATACTGTAGCGTGGTGCACTGTACTTGGGTGGGGGGAATATCATGCTGGACGTGATCGTGGGAGCCGGACTTGCGATTGGCTGTGTAAGTCATCTTTGTCTTCTACCATAACCTAAGAGTACGGTAGGAACTGTACCAGCTGGTGAATACTGTAGTTGGATGCCTTAATGATCGTGAAAGCGGGGCTGGTGATCGGTATTGTAGGCTATTTTCGACGCGGACCTGGAAACAAATCTCATATGGCTACTCTTGAAACTTACGAGGCCCACCTGAAACGCAAAGGATTCACTCCTTCGTTGTCTTGATGTGAAAAAGCCGTGAATCTTTCATTCGTCGCCGTCGCATACGTTTCACGTTCGCCAGATAAAGCTTGTGAGGCGACGAAAAACTAATGTGTCTTTGCGGGAGAAGTGAAAAAAAGCGAATTCATACCTCGAACATTTGTTGTGCTCGCTTGGGGAAGAGCCGAAATCTTCTACCGCTCCACACGTCTAAAAATCACACGCAGATCTACTGCCTCACTATCCATTTTTATGAAATTGAATTAAATGCACCTTACGCATAGGTATCAAAATAATCTTCCTTGAAGAAGTACGCCAGGAGGCGGACCATCAAAAAATCAATAAATCAATAATTCAGATCTACTGCCTCACGATCCAGTTCATCAAGTCGGGCGCACGCGCCGTCTCGCCCGAGTACTACCACCAGTACGAACCGGTGAGTAGGAGTTTGATCTTTGATCTTTCAATTCCCGATTTGTTCTGCAAGCAAACCTTGTATGAAAAGCTAGTTCGAGTAAGTACATACCAGTGTGCTCAAGACTGATCTTGGAACTTTGATCATTGATCTTAGATTCAAACTATGCTTTCTGAACTTTGAACTCCTTGGGCGTTGTTCTTTGATCTTTGATCTTTACCCTCTTACAGTACCGCAGCGACTCGGACATGACGCCTCCGCGCGTGATGCAACCCGCGTCCGCCGCCCCTCCGCCCTTCTCATGATCTGCCCGATCGATATTGCTACCGTACCTTACCGTACTCTCCTCGCTACTGTATCCAAACAGTTGTCGATCCTTCATTCATACCCAATATACCTGTATTCGATCGATAAAGCGGCTAATGTGTTGTCGTCTGAAGACTTTTCGCCGATCGATAATGCGATTGTCGCTCAGCCATCTCAAATCGGAGATGGGGCCTCATCCCTTCAGTATCCCAGCAATCCGACTCTCTCCATTCCACACACTCTCTCGGTTGTCAGACAGAGCGAGAGAGCATGCAAGATGAAGAGAGTCAGATGATCCCCCGAAGACAGGCAGAAGTATCCATGACGATGTCCCATTCATCCAGCGAAGTTTCCCCCTTCTCTTCTTCTTTCTTCTTCTTCTTTCCTCCTTCCCTCCTTCCTTACTTCTCCCCTTCATCAACTATTCCCTATTGTGTCGGTCCCGTGTCAGATTATCGATTAGTTGGAGTGGTGGTTCATGGCGGTTCTTCCTCTGTCTATAAAAGTCTTCTTCTTGAGCTCGTTATTGATACGATCAAGACGATTATCAGAGTCCGATGGTTGACTTTTCCAGGAACGATGATTACATCGTTCGTCCTCCTGCTGTTCCTGCCGTTAGCGGCGCAGGCCACCTGCCCGACGACACTGCGTAAGACTAATTAATTGGCTAATTAACTAATTAATGAGCTAATTAAGCGACGGATGCCGCGTTCGCCACTGGCGCCCAGTACCACTCGGGCGACTACGGTAGCGGTGAGTACCGTAATCTTACCGTAACTTATCGACTACGGTAATCAATCGATAATCCTTAGCCTCCTCCGTCCACCTGCTCTCCCTCTCTCCCACCGCTCCTTCCTCCTTCTCGCTGGCCTACAACCTCGGCTCGGGATCCTTCATGAAGACGGTAATATCGATTTTTGCTCTCTCTTTATTCCATTATCTCTCGTCTTGTCAGTCTAATGAGAAAGACGACTGCCGAGGGATCAAGTGGAATGGACAGAGGCACACATCTGCATTTCGAAAATACCACTTTGCAGCCGTCCACGCAGTGCCCTGCTTCCTGCTTGAACCGACTGAGAGCGATGGGCAAGCCGGGCAGAACGGAGGGAACCAGCAGTGAGTTGCCTTCTATGTGCCTCGACTCTTATCAATAGCTCTGTGCAGTGCGGCTGCGACGTGCATTGAGTTTTTTTTTTGTCATGGATATTCTCCTCTGACTGATAAATCAACGGTCTTCTAGCTATGCGCGAGACATGAAACGGTGCTTTTGGCTTTGAATTCTTTTTCATGTGTTGTTCTGCCGTCTTCTCTCCTCCTTCTACATTCTTGCTAGCTCGAAATACGGGTGATCGTCTCCTCATTTCACACACTCTCTCGTCACTCGGACCGGTGAGAGAGTGTGCGACTTGAAAAGACGATAACCTGTATTTCGAACTCTAGAAGACAGCGAATGTTATTGTTGTTGGCACAATGCGGATTCTGCGCAGCATCAAATGCCTCTTAGACTCGATGGCTATGTGTGATTTGCGAAACACAACAGCGGGAAGATGGAATAGAAACTGAATCGAGCTATCGGAAACTCACAATGATCCCTCTCGCTACATACGTCTACTAGAAAGAATTGCCATCTTCTATCAATTTCGTCTACTTTCTCTCGTCTTCTGAGTAACATTAGTTTCCATGAAGCGGAAGCGAGAGAAAGAAGCACAGAGAAAAAGAGGGAAGAACTGAATCACACTATGAAATTGACAAAAAATCCAATGGGCACACGGGTCTCGCCACGAACTTCTCCGGAACGTTGTTTGAGTAGAGGGAATGAGAGTACAGGTACTCCTGAGGGGAAGATTGGGTAATACGGTAATCAGATATCGATCGAATGCTACCGTACCCCGAATGCTACCGTAACCGATCCAGAGCACTTTTCTCGCAGGCTCGATCATCATGATGTGGGACGCAGCCACTCAGACGCCTCCCGCCACGAACATCCTCTACTCCGCCTACACGACTACCGTAGTGCCCGGGGTACGGTATTTCGATAGATAACTGATTACCGTATTCCCCAATCTTCCCTTCAGGAGTACCTGTACTGCTCGAACGTGGCTGGCACGTGTGGCGCCAGCGTGCCTCTCTACCTCTACTACAACTCGGAGACGGATGGTGAGGATACTGTTGGGAGATCAATAATCGATCGATAAGAATCAGTTATCGATCGACGCCTACCGTATTCAGACTACCAGCTGCGCGGCGACAAGGATACGGTAGATGACTCGGCGGCGAAACTGCAGAACATGGGCCTGCCCGTGTGCTGGATGTTCCCGGCGCTGCCCACGACGTGAGTGATCGATAAGTGATTGATTACGGTAGTATGTTGGGCTACGGTAACAGGGAGCTATTGATTAGCAGCAAAATGGTCTTTTTCGATGTGCTTCACACTGTTTTCAAATCTGAGACATTTGCCTGAAATTTAGTATGCGGCTGTCATCCGGTTCAAAAAAGTATATTTTGTATTCCAGGAGCTCCTCCACCAGCACCGTCACCGTGAGTTTCAGTTTTATCGATTTTTCAAATAAATTAAATCATTATTTTTGTTACAAAATCGGCAGTTGCATACAGTACCTTTTCACTATCCTACTCATTGCACAATGCATTTACAGTTTTTCAATGCAAAAATCTTATTACAAAAAATATTGGCACTTTCCTGTGTTTTGGCACCACCTATTCCTACAGAGTATTCTCTCCCTACCATTCTCATTCCAACCCCTCATTCCGCTCATTCCTATCCCTACATGCAGTGGGAATGGTTGAGTCTGGGCCAAAAAACAGGAAAGTTCCAAAATAATTCAACAAACACTTCAGAACGACACTCGCCTTAGACACGCTCGCAATACAATTGAATCCAATGCAACCGTAGTCAGCAATCAGAACCCGCTCTCATCCGGATTCATAAAATTCCCGAGTAATCCCTCGATCGATTCCAAGACCGACAATCAAAAATCAAAGATCAAGCTGCTCCCTGCCTGGTTCGACTCGAACTCGACCAATCGCCCTGAGATCAAGTCTGGAAATATCGATCGATACCTGCCTACCGTACCTTCACAGTTCGTGCCGGGACGCGTAGGAGGGGGAACATCAGGCACAGTCTCCATGGAGCCGAAGAAAGGCAAGGGCGCGTCAGCAGATGAGATTCGTGTCTATGGCAATAGTGGAGATCTTCCCTCGAAACAAAGCAACGAAACAGCAACGAAGGAACCAAAAGCCCAAAGAGGAAGAGTCCCTATGAGTCAGAACGAGAGGAGTGGAATGGTTGAGAAGATATTGTCATCCATGGGAATTGAACGTGGAAACAGCTCTGCAAATGAAGTTATGAAGGAGAATGCGCATGATAACAAGAACGAAATGATTGAGAAGGCTGTTGCATCCATGGGAGTTGAACGTGGAAATATGACTGAAGTGAAACAAAAGGCAAATGATAAGAAGAACGATTTGACCGAGAAGGCCCTTTCATCCCTGGGAATTGATCGTGGAAACGGCTCGATGAGTGAAGTGAGAGAGGGGATTGCGGAGAAGAACCATTCGATTGAAAAGGCCCTGTCATCCCAGGGATTCGATGTGCCTTCCAACATCTCGATGAAAGAACTGATGAAGACGCTCGGAAAGGACAGAATGAATAAGCTGGAAAGTGCGGGAAACTTCTCTGTAACTGATCCGAAGGAGAAGAATGTAGCCCTGTCATCCATGGGCGTTGATCGTGGAAACAGCTCGACGAGTGAAATACTGAAGGAGAAGATAATTGACAAGGCACTGGCTAGACTGAACTCAACCCTGATTCCTCCGAACGCGACGAAAAGACCAGGAACCACGCCGAATCTTGCCTCGATCATGGGCGATTTTGCACAGAGATTCGGAGGAAAACTGCCTGACGTCATCAAGACCCTCCCTCCAGCGAACCAGAGCGTCTCCTCCTTCCTCAACGATGTCAACGCCGACGTCATCGAGAAGAAACTAGCCGCTGCCGGGTTCGACCTGCCCTCGAATGTCTCCATCGACAAGGTGATTGGCTACTTCAAGACTGGCATGGGAAACACCACTCTGGAGCAGATAGTGAAGGGATGCGGGGTGGAGAAGGCTTTATCATCCCTTGGAATCGAGGTCCCGTCCAACTTCTCTGTCCTGGATCTACTGCCATTGCTAGGCAAAGGGGAGAAGAGGGAGACAAAGGAGAAAGCCGGATTCATCGAGAAGGCTCTCTCCTCGCTTGGATTGGAAATCCCCAGGAACGTCTCAGTCCCGGACATTCTCAAAGCTTTCGGAAAGGGCAAGACTGACAACGGAATTGGGAAGGCTTTGTCGTCACTGGGAATCGACGTCCCCAGCAACTTCACTGCTGCTGAATTGATGAAGGAGCTGGGAGTGGGAAAGACGGAAGACAGCTGGGAAAAAAATGCGCTCAACGCCTCTCTTGCTGAGCTTGACGAGAAGAAGACTCGGCCCCCGCCCAAGTACACGTGGTCTCCAGACGCCCTCAACGTCGAGAGAAACCGCACCTTCCTCGATTCCGTGAAGAAAGACGCCGTCGTCGCCGTTGAGAAGATTCTTCATCGATTCAACACCTCTCTGGCTCGGGCTAAGCCATCGTTCGATGACCGCAATGGATCCCTTCTCATTGCGACGATTCCGTTCCCTGGAAAGCTGAATCCAGATGAGTTGAGGGAAGTTAGGAATGAAACTGCTGAGGTCAAGGAGCTGAGGGTGTTCGAGGACAGATTGACTGTCAGCGGAGGCGACGTCGACGACGGGAAGAATCAGAATCCCGGCGACGTCGGCGTTGAGAAGCACTCGACGGCCAGACACATGCTGACGGTGCATGGAGGATCGAGATCAGACCGTCCGAGCTCCAGAATCACGTCAACTGGTGCACCGATTGGAACCAGAAGTTCTACCAACGCTCCTTCAACAGAGAGAATCGTCACAATCGTGAGCAAGAACCAATCCAATGCAAACCAACTAGCAAACCAAACAGTCACTACATGGAAGGTAAACCACGAAATCCTTAATGACCATTAAAAGAAATCGTTCAGGGCTCTTCAACGACGACGACGTCTGGCTCCTCGACGAGCACGGTGTCTGGATCGACGACTACGGTAGTGCCGGGCGTGGCAGGAAGCAGCACGACTACGGTAGTCAGGTACTGTGGCAGGAACGATCGATAATGTGGTCAAATGGGGCACAGAATGGCAGAGAAAATAATTCTGTTTCGGTGAACCCGTCTCGAGGCGTCGTTAGGGCAGGGATGGAGGGTGACTAGAGGAAAGACAGGCTTTGGGGTTGGATGAGTGTGCTCCGTTTGTGCTTGAGTCACTAACGAATCAGGGGATACAAAAATAATTAGAGATCTACAAGTTTGATCTTTGATCTCCTCCAGCTCGACGACATCTATCACTGGCACCGACACGGGCTCCTCGACGACGACGTCGCCGTACACGGGTGAGAAGCCTTACTGAGAAAGATGAATGGATAATTAAAAGGGTGTTTTAAAAGAGCAAGAGTGCTGTCGTATTGCACTAAATACTTTTGTGAAGTTCAAGTAGTAATTGTGAAACCTATCGCGAATTGAACAGCATGAGTGGACTTTTTGAATCCAGATGCGTTTCACAGGCTCTATTGAAATCCAGCCAACCGGTTGTTCCAATTTTCCCGCTCTCGTTTAGGCACAACTAAAACAACCATAATTATCAGGAAACTTCTTCAACAATCAAAAATTAGAGCTACGAGAACTTGAGAAGCTAGAGAGCTATGAGAACTATGAGATAAATTAGCTATGAGGACGAGCAGGGAAACGCGAGAGGTCCCGAGGACAGAAGAGAGTGTTTCCATTCTCAGGACTTCCAACTAGAGTTCGAAATACGGGTAATCGTCTCTTCATTTCGCACACTCTCTCACCGGTCAGAGAGACGAGAGAGTGTGTGAAATGAAGAGACGATTACCCGTATTTTGAACTCTACTTCCAACCACTCCCATCGCATTGAAAATTCAATCAAACCTTTTCTCTCATTGTTCTGAAAAGAGAGAGAGAACAATGATAATCCTTTCTTTCCCAGGTCCTCCCACCACCACAACGACCGTCGACCCGGCCGCGTCGACCACGACCACGACGACGCCGTACACTGGTGAGTGGATGTTGCATAGATTCTATCTTAGATCTGTCGGGGTTGGAAAAAGAAGAAAAATTGTTCACATTCAGCGTAAATTCAATGAAATTGCAGCTCCACCAACCACGACGACGCCGTACACTGGTGAGTGGAGAGAATGATCGAAGTGGAATATTCATAAAAACTGAATTCTGATTAGTTCCGGCAATGCATTGCATCTGAAGTGCATTGGATGCGAGCAGCAAAAATGCCGAATCAATGAGTTTCACTGTCTGTATGAGAACTCAAGTGCTGCCGCTAGTTCAATCGGTCGCACTCTGCTCGATGCAAATGAAATTTATTATCAGGTCCGCCAACAACGACTACGGCGTTCACTGGTAAGAGGAAAACCTGTAAACCCTCGGAATGATTTATTTTCGAGAAGCGATCTAATATTTATTTATTAGCAACCAAAAATCTGATTCAGGTCCACCAACGACAACCACGTCGTACACTGGTGAGTGAAGTTCTGAGTTTTTCCCCTTTTCTAATTTCATAATGACAAATTTGGAACGCTGAAGAGCGAAACTTTCAAAAATCAATACGTTTCACTGCTTGTATGAATACGCAAGTGATGTACCTAGACTGCTTGCTCTCTCTCAGCTTTTGAAAACTGATTTGAAATCAGCACGGTCGACTTAGTAAACACTCCAATTTTGGTGAGGATCGGGATATGTGAGTCGAGATCATTCCCATGTCAGATCGATTGAAAAATATTCCTACTCAGGTCCTCCGACCACTACGACGGCATACACTGGTCCACCAACGACAACCACGTCGTACACTGGTGAGTTTGCTTTTGGTATCTTGAAATGTGTCACAAATTAGCATTCTCCTTGAAGCTTCATTCCCCTTCATTCTCCCTGTAGCAACCGAATTTCACTTTCATTCTTATGATCTTTGATCTCTTCCCCTTCTTTCCTGAAAAAACCGGTCAGAGTGGCGAGAGAGTGTGCGAAATGGAGAGACGGCGTCTGTCAACTCTAAATCCTTGCCAGTAGAATTCTAAATACTGGTCGCCGTCTCTTCATTTCACACACTCTCTCGCCTCTGTGACCGGTGAGAGAGTGTGCGAAATGGAGAGACGATCACCCGTATTTCGAACTCTACTTGTCAGGAAGCGTCTCGTCGACGACGACGGTCAAGCCGACGACGACCACGTCGCCGTACGTCTACTCGGCCACGACGGATGCGGCGGTGAGATTTCTGAACATGACACAATGATAGGGCAGCCGTCTCTCTATAGTGTGCATTTTTGTTCAGTTTTTGTTAAAACGCGAAACGACTATACACTGTTCCAAGAACGAATGATCTGTAGATAAACAGCTCTTGCAACACATACGAACACAGTTTCATAACTTCGAACATACATCGAATATCTACCTTCTACACTGTACTTGAAACATCAGACGTTTACCATTCCAGGGCACCTACGGTCCGGGCGATCAGAAGCTGGACAACGGCACGGTCATCAGACCCAATGGAGACACCATCTACCCGAATGGAACTGTGCGGACGGCGGATGGAGCGGTGATTGAGGAAGGGACGAAGGTAAGTCATAACAACAACAACAACAACAACAAACAATCACATCTGTTTTTCAGACCGACGCCGACGGCACGGTGCACAACCCGGACGGAAGCACGAAGTACCCCAATGGAACTGTTGTTTATGTGAGCGGAATAGTGATTTTTAGAGCCAATTATCGATTATTATTTGCCCAAAATCTTTTTTTTTGCAGCCCAGTGACGCAACTCCCGTGGCTGGAAGTGGAGGCAAGAGTGGTGAGTCGTATCGCAGTTGGCGGTTTTCCCAGACAATGGATGGGATAAGTTTCACACTGAGTAGAAGAAAGAAGAGGCGTCTCTCAGGCAGTTTTTCGTCTTGTCGTCTTGGATAAAAAAATATAAAATAATTCAAAAGATTCAATGATGGCTATCCTACTGTGTCCCTGAATATCGATTTCCTCCTTGATTATCGATTTCTTCTCAGGCGACGACACACCCACCTGGGTGATCCCCGCGATCATCGTCGGATCGCTGCTCATCGGTGTGGGATCCATCGCGATGGTACGGTAGATTACGGTAGATGATCGATTGATTAAATAAGAGGTGTTCGGTAGAAGAGTAGGTTGGATTACGGTACAATATCGATCGATCGATATAAATCGATAACTCCTTCAGATCATCTTCGGCGTCACCTCAATGATGAAGACCACGCCTCCGTCCACCGTCAACCCCTACGAGGTCCCCAATCAGAACGAGCAGTGGCCGAACCAGGTTTTAATTCTGGTTTTATAAATATTGGATTGGACAAACAAAAGGAGAAGCACTGAATATTCATATCATTGTGCGTTCACGGAGTCACGACGAAACGCATTTGAACAGCGTCCTGAGAAAGAAACATTTTTTGGATTAACCGAAGCTTTTCCTTCTTTCTTCAAAGACAGAAACTTCAATAAATCACCGACCACAACGTTTTACTGAACTCAATTCCAGCGTCAGCCCACCCCACCGTTTCAGTTTCGTAGTTGCGAACATGCTTCTTGAATGAATGATCAAAATACATTCCTTTTCCAGCGCCAGCCCACGCCCTCCGCGGACCTGCCTCCTCCCGTCGCCGATCCCGTGACCACCGCACAGCCGCAATCATTCGGCGCCACCCAGACCCTGTCCGGCCCGAACCCCCTGTACTTCGGTTGATCGATCGATACCGTGGCCTACCGTATCCCCAAATTGTTACCGTAACCCGCCTTCTTCCTCTTTGGGCCTTGCTTCGCTGGTGTCGCTTGTATTGTAGACTGGGAGTATGCACATGCTTTGGTTATAAAGACAACGGTTGTTAATGAGCTCGAAACACATGCAGAACGGAATGTCCATTTTTAGCGAATTCTGAAGTACATGCAATCCAACGACGGAAATGACGATCTGAAACTGAGAGACTAGACACAATTCAGTGTTAGATAAGGCGATAAGACGAATCACGAGTGGAAAGATCGTGCTTCGATTTCGTAGAGAGACTGTCTGAGAATAGTCGCATTACTCACGCAGACCCGTATATAAATCCTTGGCCAACCTTCAAAAATCATGATGCAGCTTCTTCCATTCGCTGTTCTCGCTCTACTCTTCCATGCAAGGTTGGTGAATGAATATTTTTAATTCAATTTTTCTATCGCTTTCCAGAAAGAATTCACAGTAGATAGAGCCGACAAGCGGGAGGTACTTTCCATGTAGTGGATCTATGTTTAGTAATAGTAATAAGAGGAACAGTTGACTGAGTGCGATACCAGAATAGTTCTTTCCAATTTCAGCGCGCAGTCCGCGCCCCATCATCAACGCGTCTGCGTGCAATGCACATCGAATGATGACGGCGACTGCGCCAAAGGAATTAATCTGAAGGAGTTCAAGAAGGTAAACCTCGAGATGACACTTCTACGTTTTAGTAGCTAATCATCATAGTTATCATAGTATAGCTAATCATATGAATCCAAGGCCGCCAAATGATTCTGTGCTCTCAATTTCAGGTTTGTCCCAAGCTGCAGAGTGGTGCCTACAATGGAACGGAGGCGATTGGATGCAGAAAGATTGTTCATGTTTGCTCACCTTCAAATATTTTCAATACAGACTCTATTTCAGGACAGGCTGGAGCCTGTCGAATACGAAGCTTTCGAAAACCCAAGAGGAAGAGTGAAAAAGTTGACGGTCGTCAGGGAATGTGCTTACATTGGGAAGGATGAGAATGGAAAGAGGTGAGTTTCCAACTAACGAAAATGTGTACAAGAACCTTTGGTGCCGATTGAGATCTTTGCCATTATCTGTACCATTGAGCGTCTAATCAATATTTAGTACAGAACGACTATAAACTCCCGGAAGACGTTTGAGTACTATCAGTGTAGTGCGGCCGCGGATGAATCGGTTTACTTTTAGCTAATGTAGCAACGCTATTATGGATTTTAATTTCAGGGAATGCCCTGCAACGGTATTTTCGGATTTTCAGTACTACCCTCTACACTCATCGTATCAGTCCTTATTCGCCTATTCCGATGATAAATAAACTGTTTTCAATAACAATGTTTCGTTACATTAAATGACGAAAACAGGGGGAAAAATAACCTAGTTTATTGTTGTTCTGTAAGCAATAGTGATTATCAACTTCGTCTTTAGAACGATTATGCATCGCTGTGCTCGAAAGGAAGAAAAGGTAAAAAACGTGCGCAGGTAGAGAAAAAGAGAAGAACCCTCGCTCTTCCTATCGCATTCTTTCCTTGTCAATTGATTGACGCAATGCGTGCTCTATTCTCGTCCTTTTACCACGTTTGTGAGACTGTTTTACTATAGAGAAATGCATTCCAGTTGCCTACCCCAACTCGGACGATCTCCAATTATCCGCTCTTGCCATTCATCACCACACCAAAAAAAACTGATAAATCTGCACAATATGGACGTGAGTTTGTGCATTTTCATTTTTTTGTAAAAAAACACTTTGCGATCGTAAGCAACAAATTTTAATTTTTTTCGCATTACAGCTCTCTACTACCCTTGTTGCTGGAGTATTTTCCTAGGATTTATACGGAATTTAGCAACTGAGGACGCAATTCTAATCAAGCATGATATAATGCTCAACTCGATCATCCACCGAGTCCTTCAATACACTGAAATGTAGCATTATCTATACGTCTCTGAGCTCTAGACTTCGCCATGCATCTTTTCGAATTGTGATAAAGAATTGCAATAAAGTTTTCAAAAAATGTGATGCTTGTTCACTGGACATAATGCAACAACAAATCGGGCATGTTTGAGTGATGGGCATTTGGAGTAGGGGCACTCTCTAAGAAGCAAGAAATGTTATGAACGTTACTGGGAGAGGAATAAGGTCAGGGTGAGGTTTGATCACATTGCGGACTAATCGCTGAATCGCTTTGCACTAGAGAGAGGGAAAGAAAAAAGTGCACAGACGGAAAAAAAGCCCGCTGCCTCTTTCTCTCCCTCTCCCTCTTCCTTACACACCCGATTGATTGCTCGCAGGGATACGTTGTGTTTCGTTCTCCGTTTTTCCTTTGAACACTTCATTCTGGACGTGTAATTCGTATTCCAGTTGCCTACGCCAACTCAATGGATCTGTTCGCCGATCGATTTGTTCACCATAATTCCTAAAGAACTTCCCGATAAAGTGAGAAGAAAGAGATATTGCAGATGCACTGATAATAGTGAGTTTCTAATCAATTCAATTGTTCATGGTAAGCAACTCTAGAAATGCAACTTAGCTTACTCATTTCAGGATTGCGAAACTACCATTACGACGAGCTCTACCTGCATTCCATCATGTAGAGAAACGCCAGGAAAACCACTCTTGAGAAAAATCTACGGAAACTGGATCGTTATATAGTACTAGATCGTTCAATATCCGATTTCGGATTATCGTCCATATGACGTTACGACACACTCTTTGATTTGACTAATTGTGATAAACGTTTTCGATCCGAAATTGTGTTTTATTGGACACTATAGAGGTGGGAAGAAGAAAAACAGGGAACACTGTATTATGGTGGATTTCAAGAATAGTTGCTCGAGGGCACATTCTAAGTAGGATTCGAATGAACGCTAAGGAATCAAGCCATGATTCATGTAGCAAACGATTACTCATTGCTATACATTGGAAAAAAGTGAGACGAAGTGTGCTGGCAGCGAAAGAGAGGAGTGTCTCTCCCCCTCTTTCTCTCTTTCGATCACTCTCTGTCGCTATCACTCGCTAGAGCACATTTCTTCCTTCTGTTTTAACCCTTTCGATCACAATTTTATGTTATTGGCACAGTTTTCTTGTACATTCAAGTTGCCTACTCCAACTCAATCGATCTGTGTCCAACCAACGAGTAATTGATTCTCGTGAACCTCATGAACACTCTCAACCGATCGACAGACTATTGAGATTCTTGACCAATTACACTCGAAAAGATGTGAGTTGTGTATCCATTCAATACATTCTCCGATTTATTCAATAACTATCAAGAGTACCAAAGATGGATATTTTGCACAAATTGGAATACGTAACAATTTATAGTTAGTTTTTACAACTACGTACTTTTTGCTTATCTACGTACTTGCTTTTCTGTCTGTCTTCGTACTCTGCATAATACATTTCGTTTAATTTGCAGAACTACGTAAATTTTCATAAAACGACTTCACATTTCAGAGCGAAGTTTTGCTCATTCACACGTCCGGCTCTCTCCCATGAACAACCATTGCGGTGTGGCACGGTTGCAGCTCGAATTTCTATTAATTCCAAGACAATGCCTCCCAATCACATCCAAGGCACCAGCATAACCAAATATGACCATTTTATCCACCTCATATCGTTGCACACCGATTTTGATTCATTTGACGAAACTCACAAGATAAAGATAAAGATAAAGAATACAGATTGCATGATTGCATGTCAGATAAAGATTACACGTTTCATCGGACTAATCAACCCATTCAATAGAAACGGAACTCATAATTTGATGAGATTTCAAATAGTATCCTAAACAATTTTTTTCTAACTATTATTTGAATGTCAAAAGAGCTGAACTCGCACTAACCGTAGAACTTTCAGAATGTGACTTTATCAAGAATCAAAAAAATCAAGTAAAGCGAAACGTTGTCAAAACAGGGAAAATCTTCACAAGATGCTCAGCGACGACTGAAATGCTTCTGCCTCCTAGGCTGAGTACCGCTACTCAGGCGCTTATTAGGCCGGCGCGCATACTTGCTGTCCTTCAGTTCGATCTTTATGTCGCACAGCAGAGCCCAGATCATTCTCAGCTCTGTCGGCACTCGACCCATGAGCTCCTCTCTAAGTGACTTGATCTCTACTGGTTCGCTTCGGCAGAGCGGGCAATTGAGGGCTTTTCGGTCGAGCATTGCGACTCGACACAGTTGCATCACGCAAGCAACGCAGAAGATGTGACCGCAGGGATTGAGAGCCGCGCGGTGACGGGGAGTCGAGTAGCAGACGGGGCATTCGCGAGGGGATTCGTCACTCTGCAAGTGAACTATTGTTACTGTTTTGTCCGAGCAAACTATAAAAGAAGTGTCGATATGGGCAATTTTAGTAAACATGTGAATAGCGAATAATGTGATAATCTCACCTCATACAAGCGCATGAATCCAGTCTGACTCCACCTGCAGCGGAACTCAGGGCATCTGTTCGCTCCTTGCGCACAGCCCTGGCAGACGATGTGACCACAATTGGTCGCCAGTGATCGCACAGCTGGGTTTGCATCGTTGCAGCAAGGACAGGCTCGAGTGAACCGGTCGCCTTGTGCCAAGCTGAAATTTTATATTACGATATTTCCGAAACTACTCAAGTAGAGTGATGGAGCATCTTTTTATACTTGCAGCTGTTAGAATGAATAGATCAGAATTCGCATGGATTCTATTTCTCTAGACTTCGAAATACGGGTCACCGTCTCTTCATTGCGCTCACTCTCTCACCGGTCATAGCGACGAGAGAGCGTGTAAAATGAAGAGACGGTGCCTGTATTTCGAACTCTACACTCCTCACCTTCTATCGCTCGCCGTGTTCAGGTTCTTGATTTTCGCCGAGTGATACTTCTCGTACTCGTCGATAGTTAGTTGTCGATCGATGTGAAGACCAAACATGGCGATTTCGTGAGGTGGAAGAGTCATTCTGAATTGAGTTAAGTTAGAGCAAGTCGTGGGACATGGCGTGTGAGGGAGAAGAGACCGAGTTGGGCAGAAATGAGAGTGTAAGAGCGTTCCTCTGGCCCAGATGAGAGGGTTGTAAAGTGAAATAGGGGTGATCAGAAAGGGGAGAGAGAGAGGGAGGTCAGCTGTAGAGCAAGCGGAGCAGAGGGAAGAGAGGACAAGAGAATGGTCAGGGCACTGGTTGGAACCTAACTGGAGGAGGTGGCGAATAAAAGATAGCTGAGAATGAGTGAATCATCGGCCCTAATAGCTCTAATAACGCTAATGTATGGGTACTTCCGCTCTCATTAGAAGTATACCCTGCGGTCACTCTTGACTGCAAAAGGAGCGCAAACATGCTAATCAGAATACAAACAATTAGCCTGTGGCAAGCAGACTAATCGTGCATCCCCTGCTCCCTATAGGAAGTAGTATGATCTCTACGTAAACTTTATCGGGTCACTGTAAACTTATTTATCACAAAACAATTCGATAATCAGTGAATATGAATGTACTGTTAGTGTCCTTTGAACTGCTGCTTCTGCAGACGATTCACTCTATTCATGCACTTTTTCGAGAATTTAAAATCATCTCGATTCTCGCAAACTTGACGCCGCGCACAGAGTGTCAACTGAGCCATCTCCCGTTCGCGTCGTTCCTTCGGGCCCATCTTGGTGCGCTCTTCCAGTTGGATGAAGGGGTGATCCTCAACGGCTTCAGTGCGACAGAACGGACAGCAGAGAACCTCCTCGTCATCGAAAGAGATCTTCTCCAGTTTGATCAAACAGGCAACGCAGAAGATGTGACCGCACGGATTGAGTGCGCCGCGATGCCGAGGAGTCGTGTAGCACACATCACATTCGCGAGAGTAGTCATTGGCCTAAAAAACAGATGTTAATCCGGACATCAGGGAATGCTCCGGCAGGGTCAGGTAGTAGAGGGAGCCTAGAAGAGCAGTTGTGGTTTCTGAGGAATGCGAAATATATGTAGGCTACAGTTACTTGTGCAAGAATTGTTGCAATAGTTCAATTCTCACCTCAAAGATGCGAATGAAGCTTCTCTTCTTTT
Source organism: Pristionchus japonicus (assembly GCA_900490845.1). Taxonomy (NCBI): domain Eukaryota; kingdom Metazoa; phylum Nematoda; class Chromadorea; order Rhabditida; family Neodiplogasteridae; genus Pristionchus; species Pristionchus japonicus. Next base: position 558,550 of record LS491524.1, read on the forward strand.
TGCAGACCCGACAGGATTTTGACCTCTTCACGCACCGATCACAGACGACATGCCCGCACTCAGTAGCAACAGTTCTCAATCCGGGATTCTTCGAGTAACAACGGGAGCAGGCTCGAGAGAAGCAGTCGCCACGCACAGAACTTAAAACAGGTAATTAATACTAATTTCCTCTTCTTTTGGCTCATTGATTCTTTAAGTTATTTATCACCTAGTTCAGTTTTACTACTGAAGTGATAACTAGTGTAAGGCAAACCTCTCATCACTCGCTCTCTGCAGAATGTCGACCTCTCTATCGACGTATTCCTCGTATTCATCCCAAAAGAGTTTCTTCTTTCGCTTGGTGACACGGTCTCGAATTATTACATAGTAGATCGTCGGATCAGACGACATACTGAAAGCAAATGCAAAAAGGTGATGTTTACCGAAAATTGCTTCGAAGCAGTAAGAATCATTATCTCAAATAGGTCTATTAACGCGAGTAGTATTATGTAGGTTTATTTATACAATCAGACTCCGCCCACTTTTGGCTTAGGTCTTTTTTCTGACGTTTTTTTTTACTTGACATGCTTTTGTTGTCAAGAAAACCTAATGCCTCGTTCTTTGTTAAAACAATCTATATGACCCATAGGGCCAATCAATCAAACTACTTTTAGAGTCAAACAAATTTGATGACTCA
>LS491524.1:598532-622768 GCA_900490845.1 Pristionchus japonicus
ACGTCAAATCAAACGTGTTGTTCAATTTTTGTGGTCATTGGTTCAGAGATAATTGAGATAGCGGAAAGCGCGGGAATTCAAATTCGAACACTTTTCCATTTGCCTACTTTTCCAGCTACTTTTCCAACTACTTTTCCATTCAGAAATTAACACTACTTTTCTACTTTTCCAACTACTTTTCCATGATTTTAACACCACACAACATTCACTTGCAGCCTCTCCGCTGCCCGTTCTGTCGTGGGCGGGCATCATCATCAACGGGAGGCTCTTCGGCAAGGAAGCTTGTCGAGGTTATCGAGCAGAAGTCAAAGTGCAGCCAGAAGGAGAATCGGAGTGAAAAGCAATACGAGAAAGTCGAGCAACTCTTGCACAGGAGATGCCAGCACAGGACTAAGAGTGACTATCTAGATACTATCATCAACCGTCAGAGTAAAGATATCATTAGGGTCAATCAGCCTCAGAAACAGCAGCGACGATATAATCGATGCTGACCGTTTAATTATCTATTTCAATAACAAATGTTATTTTGCTTAGTGAATAAAACATCCGTAACAGACATCATGTACGTTTCATAGCCTTGTTGTAGCCTATTCCTTCGGAAATTAGCAATTTCCTCCATCGCCTCTCATCCTCATCCTCCCACCTCCGAGCTAGCTATTTCCAGATTGTCGGCAGCCTTTCATCTGCGCTTTCCCCCTTTCGAAAAGGGTGTATTGTGTCTGAGATTCAGCTGAACGCTCCTTTCTCAATAGAGTCTCCGAAAGGAAGACAATTCTCCTCTTCTTAGCTTTTCTCGCTTTGCCGGCTAGGAGAGAGAGCACGTCAAATGGAGAGACGGGCTTGATTCTTGAGAAGAATCCCTCCCTCGCGCACGCTCTACAGGAAATCTAATCAGATCAGTCGTAGAGCTTCTTGAGAAGAGGAGAGGAGAGGAGAGGAGAAAACGAGTCTTCATTCTTCTGTCAGGCTCTTCTCTAGGAGTTAAAGCGCAAATTGTACGCAATGCTTTGCTTTATTGGCCCAATCACGCCTTATGAATGCGTTCCTTCCGTGTCGTCATTCGCCTCATGTTCTAGCTTAGTTCCTGGTCTGAACATGCTCTGATCGTCCGTTTTTTGCAGAACTAATTTTCACAAGCTACATTTTTGGATTGCTTGTAAGGAAGATAATGGGAGTGCCGTTCGATTTGCTATCTACCGAAAGAGAGAATCCGGAAGTCACGGATATCCCGAGAGGTATTCATTATTCGGAAGTTGTCTTCGCTATATGTTTCGCTTGCACAATATTAGAAGAAAAAATTCGTTGCAACAATCAAGAACTCACTGCTCGTCTCAAAACTGACCATTGAGTCTCTTCTTGCCTATCAAAACTATTCTCCCATCCAACAATTAAAAAAAAGAACCATCTCACTGAAATCTCTTCTTCCAGCCTCATCCGACTCACTCTTCTGGTCCACCACAGCATTCGATGCCGTGCCCTCGTTTCTCGTTTCACAACTGCGATCGGTAAGTCAATTTCTGACATGCGTCTAGCAATCATTAAAAAATACTGAATTTTACAGATCAGACTACTCGCGCGCCCTCATCAATCCTACTACGTTTACGAGGGCAATTCGAGCATTCTCGAGGTTTGAAATTTTCACGGTGATGGCACGGTTTGGAACCCTCGTTTAGGAACCCTCGAAGAATTTTTTTGTGGTTAGGCTAGGAGTACGTTTCAGAACATTTAAAGAACTTTTGGTTATGAGGTTCCTAAACGAGGGTTCCAAAACGTGCCATCACCAATTTTCACATTTAGTTTTCACATCAAAACATTATGTTTCAGTAGTGCAATATTCAGTTGAAGTGTTCGTTGACTCATTGCTTTTCTCGCATCTGTGAGTAAAAAAATATTATCAGTGAAAATGATCTTACGCTATAACGACAATTCAGTATCGCCAATGAAGAATAAATAAATTCAGGCTCGTACATGCTACATGCGTCTCGATCCCTCAGCGCTACTCGATCGTGTCCATTCAACTTCAACTTCCTCCTTCGGTAGTCCTCATTTTCGCACCCAATGCCAAAAAGAAACACAGACAGTTTCCGAAACAGCTTTTGATTGTGTCCTCAGAATTTTATTACCTTTATAGACTCTCCCCCATCCCCAGTCGACGTCCTCTTCTTCTGCTCGCGGTGGTGCTGCGATCCGGACTGTTGCCAGGTTATTCATCCTGAATAGAGTTCGAAATACGGGTAATCGTCTCTTCGTTTCACACGCTCTCTCGCCGGTCAGAGAGACGAGAAAGTGTGAGAAATGAAGAGACGATTACCCGTATTTCGAACTCTTATCCTGAATTTACCACGCAACACCCTAAACTACTCACAACAAACTGTGCATGTAACAGCATGTCGTTTACTCGTTCCAGATCAATGAAAGGGTTTCTGAATGGCACGTTTTCAGAGCAAATGAGGCATCTAAATGAGAAAAATCATTCCAGATCAACGCCTCCATCTGGCTGGTTGCCTTCTTCGTTCTCTGCTCACTGCTCCTCTATGCAATCCATTTCTGTGCTGATGATTATAGGAGAAGAGAGCTGATGAGGAGGGTGTGCAAGGTAAGCAATCTGATTGAAATTGGGGGGAAGAGCTAGGCTTCTCAAGTCAAGGTAGAGAAAAAACCGGGAAATGATGGTAAAAGATCCCCTCTATGACATCCATTTCTGCGCTGATGATTATAGGAGGAGGGAATTGATGAGGAGGGTGTGCAAAGTCAGTGAATACATGTTATAATGAAATATGGAGATGAGCAGCGCTTTTTTCACGTCAATTTAGGGAAAAATGGGTAGTTGATGGGAAAAGATCTCCTCTATGGAATTCACTTCTGTGCTGATGACTACAGAAGGAGGGAGCTGATGAGGAGGGTGTGTAAGGTGAGGCCTTCGAGTGAAATCAGTTCCGAAATAACACAGTTTCCTAAATTTAATTCGAAAGACTGTTCCAATAATCCTAATCGAACATCATGGATCTTCAATGCGGAGGGCGATGAGGAGGGTGTGCAAGATGAGTAAGAATTGAAGGAAAAATGGAAGGATGTGCTCTGATTTTAAACGAAATTCTTTAAAAAAATCGTTGAAAAGTGGATTAGGTTAGAGTAGAGTGGTAATGGAAGTGGTGATGTATAGAAATATTTTTTTATATCCATTGCACACCGCATGTGGGACACATTGACGGGAGTTGATAATATTATTCTTTGTGTGGTCGTTGAAACTCAACTGATTTGTCCTCTCACATTTTGAAATTCAGATTCAGTTCGGTTTCACTAACAGAATAAGTGTATTCATTGTTTCTTGTGAATTTGATGACTCTGTCGCTATCGTTTTAAACACAACAATTGTCATGAAACAATATTTCCCTAATCCTATTCCAGATTATTTATGATAGAATTAGTCAATAGAGGAGAAGGATGAATCCCAATTCCAGAGTTACCGCCCCGTCCGTCGCTCGAATGCCCTCAGACAGAAGAAGAGCAGTGCGAGTGCGCCGAGAGCGAGGTGGAGGGAGGCGCCCAGGGTTAGAACTTGCTCATCTGATCTTTGAAAACGTAATTTACCCACCTATGTAGAATCGTAATGCCTAAGAGGACCTATGATTTCCTGATCGTCGTGAACTTTGAAAATTGTAGCGAACGCGCTGCAAGGTCTGATAATAGATTAGCAAATATCGTCAAAACTAAAACCATTTATTACCAGTCACGAAGTGAGATCGATCATCTCTCCTAGATTCCCGAAATCGTTTATTCAGCATGTGAAACCGAACTGAAAACCAAAATCTTCAGATCTCGATCGACCCTCCCACTCCGTCGGTTTCAGCCATCACTGACAAAGAGACGAGCTTCGCCTTTGGAGATGATGTGATATTGTGATCGATGATAATAAAGAAATATCTCGAATTCAGCCCATTGAAATTTACATAACACTGAAAACTTTGTTCTCGCATTTCTGACAGTCGAGAAAGCATGGCTCATAATCGCGCGAGACCACACCCAGTTACACAACCCTGCACACTATCACTCTCTTTGTCTCGGTCTCTTTTCACTCTGTATTGTATCTCTCGCTTCCTCTCCTCATCTCCGTCTCTCCTATCCCTCTCGCTCTCTCGTCCCTCTCATCGCCTCGCCTCTCCCCACTCTCTATTGTCTCTCCGTCTTTTCTCTCCTCTGTCCTCTCGTCTCTCGCTGGCTGACTGGACTTGCGCAATTTTGCACCCAGAGTGCTATAAAAGGAGAGGGAAATCGAGCAGGACCATACCCCACTTCTGCATCTTATTTGCATTTAGTTTGGTGATTTGTCCGTATTATTTCCTAATTATCGTTCTCATTTCTTCTATTTCTGAATATTCTCTGAACATAAACCACCTCTCATCACCACGATTTTTGGCTTCAGTTATAGTCAACTTTGTTTCCTCCTCAGCCACTCAGTATCACTAATCTACTCGATTCTCTTCATTTGATGATCTGTTCATATTTTTCTCGATCCTTGTCCATTTGAATGATATATTTTCAGTTCAGTACACTCACTCAACCCCACACAACCAAGAATGTCGGCTGCCTTCCGTCCCGATCTGGAGGATACGGCCGATAGAAATGTGGAGATCTGGAAGATGAAGCAGCTCATGAAATGACTCGATCAGGCACGAGGGTGAGCTATCTCTCTCTTTCCAGTGATCCCACAGTCCTCAAGCAGAAAATAACAGAACCTTCAGAAGATGTGCAGCAATCAGCTCATTATGTTTGCGCAAGCACTCATCTTAAACTTTGTTTGTTTCAGCAATGACAACTCAGTAGTAATGTTGGTGACAGAACAAAGCCATAAAGTTGCGGGAAATGGACTTGAAAGTGAGAATTGAATAGTAACCACTCTCTTCCAGCAATGGCACCTCGATGATCTCCCTCCACATCCCGCCTCGATATCAGATCTGTCGAATGGCCAAGATGTTGGCGGATGAGTTTGGGACGGCGGCGAATATCAAGAGCAGTGTGAATAGGTAAGTGCGATGGCTGACAGCTTCCCGCTATCCTCCTCGCGTGCTAGTGCTTCGTAGAGTAGCAAGTATTTGCCAAAACGTTATGGGCTTCTCGTAGAATTTATTATCTAATTTACTGATGATCATCGTTGCTACTTGAAAGTTGATGCTCAACAGTTTCGAATATTCCTTATCTGCTCCAATCAAAATAATCATTGCAGACGCTCAGTCTGCTCCGCGATCACCTCGGTGCAGGCGAAGCTCAAACTGTACAAGGATGGTGAGGATACATTTTTGTTTTCGAAAATCCGGAGTACTGGCGTCTGCTCTCGGCATCAGACACCATCTGGACGCCTTGACCACCGAAGTTTAGGCTTACTGGATTGCTCTAAACTGAGTAGATAGAAGAGTATTGTTCGATAGCGGTATCCAGACAATCGAATGAGATTAATGTCGAGAGACATTTTTTTATTCAGTCCCTCCCAACGGCCTCGTCATCTACTGCGGTACGATCATCTCGGAAGAAGGGAAGGAAAAGAAGGTGCGTGTTTATCACCATTAATACTCTTATTCTATATTTTCTAACCAACAGCTATCACACTCCTACTGAATGTTCTAAATTTGCTGGTAATTGAAGGATGAGTGAAACTCTTTTTTGCTCCATTCCTCAGAAATGTTCTAACGACGAATTCAAGTCCGAGTCGGCCCTCTCCCTGTGAGATATTGAAAGAGTGTGGACCATTTCGAAAATCAGAGTATCAGAGCGAAAATCAGAGCGAAAATCAGTGTATTTGCAGGTGAACATCGACTTCTCGCCCTTCAAGCCGATCGCCCACTCGCTCTACCACTGCGACAATAGATTCCACACGGACGCATTGAAGGGTGAGCGAGTGAATATTGCCATACTCTGGTATCTCAAGTTGATATTCTCAACCTTCAGAATAGTTGAGTTTCACCAGTCCTTCAATAGTCTTCTAGAGCTAAAGAATCCGATAATCAGCAGACTTTGAACATAAATTTATGAACCACTTCAGTTCAGCTCCGGTTGATCGTGAATCAATTTCGTTGAGCTTATCGTTTCCATTGCAGCCCTGCTCGACGACGGCGCCCTCTTCGGATTCATTATCATGGACGGCAGTGGGTGTCTGTTTGGAACTCTCCAGGCAAGGAATCGACGTCTTCGTTGTGCAAACGACTTGAAAGAGCTCATAAACTTATTGAAAAGTAGCTCACGGTAGTGAAATTTTGATTAGCCTTATCGGTTTCATCATCATGGACGGGAGTGGGTGTCTGTTCGGCACGCTGCAGGTGTGGTTTGCGCACTTCTGATGTCTTGACGCGATTCTTGAGAGGGTAGTTTACCGGGGACTCTCACGTAAATTGAACAGGCTTTGTAGACATCAAATTATAAACCATCAAATCTCACCGGCTAGGTGACAAAAATGGTTGTCAATTCAAGGAAGGAGTCGATGAGATATTATTCTTAGGAGCAAGCCCGATAGATAACTGACTTAATTTCAGGGCAACACGCGCGAGGTCCTGCACAAGTTCAGCGTCGAGCTGCCCAAGAAGCACGGTAAGAGAGATTACGGTATTGACTACGGTATTCGCGCGGTGAACTGAGGCTGCATATTGTATATTCTTTTTGATGAGGAACAGCAAGAACCACTATTCATCGTGTGCCTCACACGACTAGTTAGCCGTCTGAAACGCAATTGAATTTCCATAAGTTTGAAAAGCCAGAACTCGATCGTTCCTTGGATACGGCAACTAATCAATGGCTACTGTAATATTTTGATATTCGCAGGTCGCGGAGGTCAATCGGCACTGCGATTCGCCCGCCTTCGCACGGAGAAGAGGCACAATTATGTGCGGAAGGTGAGGAGATTGTCTCAGATACCGGTTTTTGCAATGTTTCAACAATTAATCATGAACGGTCACTTCAAGAAATAGCAATTTATGCAGCATTTCATGCCAGTGATAAAATACCATAGTTCCAAGTTAGGTAGCGTGTGTGATGAAAAGTGGGCTCTTCTCTGTTTTTTGGCCCAGAGTATTCTATCCCTACCGTTCTCATTCTGCACCTTGCGTGCTTTCAGAGAAGTTCCGAAAAGTGTTAGCCCTTCCTCAATTCACCAATCTCTCCAGGCCGCCGAAACAGCCGTCGAACTGTTCGTCAAGCACGACAAAGTGACCGTGGCCGGTCTCATCCTCGCTGGATCCGCAGATTTCAAGACGGAATTGGGCCAGTCCGAGATGTTCGATAAGGTACGGTAGGAAGAGGGTGGTGGATCGCGAGCTGATTTTCTTGAAGTAGTCGCAAACTGACTTTGACATTTTTCAGCGCCTTCAATCCAAGATCGTCCGCACAGTGGACATCTCGTACGGAGGAGAGAGCGGATTCAATCAGGTATTGATTATGAAAGAAGCTTTTGCATTTCATCATTGAACTGCACATTCTCGTTTCAATCGAACTATTGAGTTTCAATTGGTCTACAAGGGAATGCGAGAATAGATCAGCGCTAGTATCGTGCTCATTGGTCCTGTAAAATAATTTTATCAGCAGTAAAGCAGTCAGGAGTCGAGATAGCGTTGAAACAGATCATTCCATCGCTTTCCTCGATGCGTACTATGAGGAGAGAAAGAAAAATCGAGAGCATAGAGGGCTAATGTAAATCACACAGCATCAGCAACAGAAAAGTCCAACCACGAAAAGCGCACTGAGCTATTTCGAAACGATCTTTCCTCCAGAGAATAGAAGTTCGCTAGTTTTGTCGATCGATAAAAAATCGGGGGGCTGGATGTGAAATTGGCAACGTTCCTCTCTACTCACTTCCTACAGGCAATCGACCTCTCCTCGGACGTTCTCGCCGACTGTAAATTCATACAGGAGAAGAGACTGATCGGTGCTTATTTCGAGGAGATCAAAGTGGTTTGTAGTTTGATCTTTGATCTTTGTAGTTTGGACTTTGATCTTTAAATTAATTATCTAATTAGCTAATTCCAGGACTCGGGCAAGTACGCGTTTGGCGTCGAGGACACTCTGCAGGTGAATATCACCATTATTTCTTTTTCCTTGGATTGATTAGGTTTCAAAAATGTTACATAATTGTCGAGAGCATTCAGCAATAGTCATCGTCAGTTTGATTTATACTGAGAAAAATTATTCAGGCTCTCGAATCGGGCGTGATCGAAACTCTGATCTGCTGGGAGAACCTCGACATCGAAAGATACCTGCTGAGGAATGGATCAACTGGAGAAGAGAAGGTACCGTAGTCTACCGTACCCAATCCCTACAGTTTCCCTACCGAATCATAACTCTATCACTACCGTATCCCTACCGTACCCTTACCGTATCCTCCTCAGGTTGTCACTCTACGACCCGGACAGCAGAGAGACTTCACGGATCCCGTGACTGGCGCTGAACTGGAGATCGTTGAACAGTCCCCGCTACTCGAGTGGCTTGCCAACCACTACAAGGTAGGCCACAGAAGCGGAATACGTCTCTCAGTTCACATCTAGACTCCTCATATCACACTCTCTCTCACCGGTCAGAGTGCCGAATGAGGAGAGACAACTCTTGCTTTCCGCACTCTATTCACTACCCCTACCTAATACTGAAAGTTCTGTATTATGTGACTGTCAAGAAAATGCAGGGTAGCTAGGAACGATGAGCCGCATTAGTCAGTTCACGATTGATCTACCGTATCTCTCAGCTGCTGACTATAGTAATCATCAGATTATCGAGTTCAGGGTTTCGGAGCGGCGATCGAAATTGTGACTGACAAATCACAGGAGGGCGCGCAGTTCGTGAAAGGGTTCGGAGGGATCGGAGGTGAGTCTTATTTTTGAGCTTTGATCTTATCAAATTGATCTTTGATCTTCGTAGTTTGATCTTTGATCTCTTCAGGACTACTTCGTTATCGCGTTGACTTCGCTGCAGCTCGTGCGTACGATGAGGAGGAGTTCGATCTGGATGAGTATTGAAGAGGCGACGAATCTCATTCGTCGTCCCTTCACCACACCACCACCCCACCACCTGTTGTTGCGACAGTCGCTACAACGGACCTGCCCTTGTACACGTCTCACCGCACTCCTTACACCATCACTTCTTATAATCCATCTTCAAACCAAGACGTAAACTTCCCTCGAGATGGCGTGTCTTACTCCATGTCCCATCCTGATCGCGCCCTCTCTCACACTACCACTTCTGCTAATGCTTCATCATGGTATTTTCGCCGAAACTAAGCAACCCGTTGCTCCACCATTTTGAATCAACCGTTTTTCACTCCTCTACATCACTATTACACCATTGTATCCGTTCATCCAAACTTCCGTTTTTGCCTGAGACCGGATAAAAATAATCAATAGTTATTGACTAATTTCAACGCCAAAGCCCGGCAAGCTCCGAGGATTCAGTGTCTCGAGAATGTATCAATCCTTGTCCATTATATCATTGATTGATAAATATACGAAACAATACATTTGAGAACTGTTTATCAATTACACGTCACGAGCTTCAGTCATTACTTCTTCGAATGAAGATTAAATCGCGGTGCGAAACTCCCAGCAGACTGCAATAATCGATTCTAATTCAATCTGAATCCCTCATTAATCACAAAATATTCGAAAACGAGCTGGGAATGAGAAGTCACCATTAGAACTCGCGTCCTTGGGATTGAATTCGACAGGTCGTTCTATCTTCCGCTATAGCAGTTTTGCATTAACGGTCACTGAAAATTGAAAATTGATTAAAAATAATCAATGTTGATGCAATAGATTACTGTTAATTACTGTTATTCCAAAGCAATGAGAAGATAACGAACGGTAGATAAGAAGATAAGAAACTCAAGTGATAGTCGAAATTATTGACGATTCTTTCCATTCATATTCCGTTCGATCACAATACGTGTATAGACGTTCGCATGTAGAGCGAACAATCTAAAAATCGAGTTGGTACTACAAATTTAGTTGAAGTAACTAAAATGCAAGCCAAAACGAAAAAGGGAAACAGTAGCTCTGGTACGTGAAATGTTTACGGTTATGGAATGAGAAATAGAGGAAAAGAGAGGAAAGAGGATTGAATTGATGGAAGTATGATAGAGATACGATTATGGGACAGATACAGAGGGGAAAAAGAGAGGAGGAGAGATAATCTTCACGCATGATTCCTTTCCTGTTTGATAATTCTGTTTCAAGATGTGATGTGATAGTATCGATCCAAGCGAGAAGAAAGATCAAGAAGAAAGGAAAGCTGCACTTTTACTTATTTTTATCTAAAGTAACAATTAGTATCTTCATCAGGGCGAAAAGAATAACCCGCTGCAGTCATTTCAATTCTCTCGAGTATCTAAGATCTTGAGGTAACCTTCTTTTGATCCCTCTCCGTTGCGACGTCATCTTTCTCGTTTCTAAAGACTTTCGAACTTGCATGAGACCGGATTGCTCAAGGCCAACCATGAAATGGACCAATTATGTCGGGTACTTTGCATCAAAGCAGAATCAGAATTGAGAAATCACTTTATCAAATTAATACAAGCATGAATAATTGGTATGTGGACTCGCAACTTCCATTAATATCTCGTGCTTGAAGGCTAATATCTCCCCTTCATCGAAGGAAGAGAAACTCGCTGTGAGAAAGCTGCAGCTGTCTGGCATTTTTTGTGATGAAAAAATCGATGCTCGTAATTCTTATTCTCACCATGAGTACGCGACCAGGGTTCGACCTCATTGGATTATCGACGTGATTGTCGAATTGTTACTTGTTCTTCTTCGTCATTTCCATTTGCAAAAATCAAATGTCCGCGTGTAGAGCGGACACTCTGAAAAGGTTCTTCGTATAATTGTTTCAAAAACAAGCCGAAACTGTGGGATTATGCACAGGAAATGAATGGCGGAATCAAAAATTATAAGAGGATGAAGAAGAGAATGCGTGGAAGAAAAGCCATCGAATCGATGGAAGTGTGCGTGCCTATAATGCGGAGACGCGGAGGAGAATAGAGAGATGGTCGTTATCTAACAGCAAAGCCCCTTTCCTCTTTCCTGTGTGTACACCAGGCACCAAACGATCGTACAGAAGAGAGAAAGTTGCAGACAGCATCGATTGTTAGCAGACAAGATTGAATGCAGATCGAGCTTACAAGTCTCTGACATAGTTCGTCTTGATACTCGAATACGTAGCATCTCGAGGAAGCATGAAAATATATAAGAAATAAAATTTATCGATTTCACGCAATTGTTTGAGAGCTGTCGGTCTAAGATCTGGTCTGTCATGTTCTTTATGTCGTTCTCGCACGTAATTCCCTTCTCAAATCGATGGAAGGAGAACTCTTCGCGGGAACGATTCTGCAGTCTGTAATTAGAGTACTTTAAGGATAAACGACGAAATGCTCCTCATTGGCATTTTTCTTGGAACGCATTTACATCTTTTATGGTTGTGCTATTCTATCGAAAATGATAAATCGTGAGAAAAATTTCCTATGAAAGAGCGAAATTTATTTTTGAAATTTCGAAAAAATACAATATCTCACCATCAATACTCCCGGACATCACCTCTGTGCATGCTTCAAAAATATCACTGCAATCAGAGAGGATTACGACAAAGAATTAACTATACTAATTGGAAAGGATAACTCTCGCAACTGATGCTGAAGAGAAGTAAAGAAATCGAAAAATAATATCAAAAACTCGCCTGATGATCGAATTGTTGATTTGTTTTTCGCTTCATCTTCCATTACATCACAAAGCGTGAAAAAAAGTCCGCGTATAGGTCGGACATTCTGAAAAAAAACGAAAATTGATGTTCCAATAGTTTTTCAAGAAGATGCAAGAAAGTGTGCCTTACACGAATAAAAATAATAAAGGGTGAAATTGTGGCTCGTGCATTGTATACAGCTGAGAAAGAGGAGACAACGAAGAGAGGGGGAAAGGATGGACGATTGATTCGATCGAAGTGTCATAAAGATGAATGCATCTCGGATCTGCTAGAGGGGCAAGGAGAGGAGAAGGAGTGAGATGGTCGCTGTTTACCTTTCTTGTGTGTCCAATTCCGCATCAAATGGCAATCAAACGACCGTACAGAAAAGATAAAAGCTACAGAAAGCATCAATCTTTGGAAGGCAGAGTTGATTGGAGATAGATTACACTTGTACACCTTTCTAACCCCATTCTGTTTGATGAATGCTTTGGTTGATCAGTCTGACTGTAACAGTTCAAACTAAAGATGCATTCAGCTCCCATTTTCTCGGGCACGAAAGATCTCTAGGGAATGATCTTGAACGGGTCTCAATGGAAAGGAAGATGATCCGCACTGACAGCAAATTTATTCAATTGATGAAATTATTTGAGAGCGGGTCCTTCTAAGATCTGGTCTGTCATGTTGTTGATGTCGTCCTCGCACGTAATTCCTTTCTCTCATCGACGGAATAAGAGGGAAGAGAAAGGAAAATGCACCTGCGGTCTGCAAGCAAACTGTTATTTATGATGGTAGATGAAATGTTATTTCCTAGTAATTAGGTTTGCTTTGACACATTTATTCCGACTTTACTTGACTTGACTTTAATTCTGAAAAACGTTCGCTCACCATCATTATTCCAGTTCTTGAGACATCCCCCAGCCGTGTACTCTTTCAAGAAGGCTACTGCACCCAAACAGGATCACTACAAATAATTAATGATGTCAGACTGTACCATGTTGTAGTAACACAGGAGGCGAGAAAACATAAGAATAACTCACAAGATAGTGTTATCGGTGGTTTTGGATACGCTTCTTCTTCCTTTTCTTCACAAACGTGAGTTAACGTCCACGTATAGGTTGGACAATCTGACGAAAAAAACTGACTTTTTTATTTACAAATTCGATGAACATGCGCGATCAAAACGCAAAGTACGAGTGACAAGTCTGTTGAGTGCATGGCACACAATATTGAAGGGGAGAAGAGAGGAAAGAAGATGATCTATTGAATTGACGGAATAGTGGCAGAGATACGTCTTTTGAATGTTTGGGGGAGAGGAGGAGGAAGAAATGAAAGCGATTTATGCCCATATTGGCCCATGCTATGCATACCTTCGTTATCAGGACGCGGTCGTTAGTAGTGTCTTGTCTATAGATAGAGATTGACTATCTGATCGCATCTCTGTCAGTGTGCCCACGTAGGCAACGATGCATCAGAATCTAATTCAATTTTTATTCCATCAATTTAAAGATGATTACAGCAGGTGCAAACTTCTTGCGAGTGCAATTTCGAAGTGCTCATTCTAGAAACACTTCGAGGGAGATATGTGGGTACTTCTTCGATTTATTTGCCCAGATTTTTCTCACAGAATATTCCATCCCTACTCTTCTCATTCTTCACCTTCCTTTTCATTCCGCACGGTCTAGTCTGGGCCAAAAATCGAAGAAGTTCCGATACGTGTACTTCCGCTTCTCTATGGAGTCTTCTTCGCGTCTCCTGTCCTCAAGGAGCATTTCAATTGATACGAGTCTCTCGTTCCATCCCTTCTTCCATTCTACAATGGTTTTTGCCGGCTTGAGTAGAGAAAATACTCACTTGTTTTTTGTTCCGCTGCCGTTCACCAATGGATACATAATCAGTCGATGTCCGAGTATAGGTCGGACACTCTGAAAAATGAAAATAAGAGGAATAAGAACAAAGCAATAAATGACATTATTGGAGTGGTTCGGTCAGAACGACGCGCCAGCAAATGTCAAGAAAGAAAGAAACTGTTCGGTCTATTTCCTTTCTTCTCGCTCCACTCACTCATCTTACAGAGACAGCAAAAGAAAGAAAACGGCCAAAAAGATACGAGAGATCATCCTGTGTAATGCTACGGAAATATCCGTTTGACTCATGGTCACACTTTCATCTTCTATATCTCTGTTGGATGTGATGTTGGACAACCGCTTTGTTATGAAAGTACATTTTATCTGTCAGTTTTGCAGTTTTATGGAGATGAGATTCAATAGAGGCAAGTCTTGAAATCATTGATGATCGGAATCTTCTTTAGATTCATTGCTTCGCTTCGCTTCTTCTCAATTACTTTTCTTCTGATCTTCTCAAGATACGTCCCTTCATAATCGATAAAAGTCGCTGAAAATAAGCACGTTCTACCGAAATAGCTATTTCTCTCTCATTTTTATCAAAGTACTCACCGCTGCTCATGCCAATCGGGTAGTTTATCGTCGAATAAAGTAAAGTAGCTATTCATTCAATGTCTCCAATCCATCGCAAACGCGATTGAATGTCCGAGTGTAGGGCGGACAATCTAAGAATGAAATCGATGAACAAGAACCACGCCACACAATAATACAAGAGATAGCGGAGAAGAAAAGACGGGCTCTGTAGTTAGAGAGAATGCTTATGTCACGGAGACACAAGAAGAAGAGGAGGGATGATGTTATCAGTCCATGTTGCCCTTTCCTCTGTCTCGTTATCACCATTGTACTTCAGAGTGTAGATACCCGACATGATAGGGAGGAAAATGGAGATACGGATACAGATTTAACCTGACATCAGTTTTGAGAATGGATTGATTTTCATAGTGTTGGGTCTCGGTCGAGTAAAGCATCTTTCAATTTCGATATCTTTCTGTCTGGATGTGTGGAAATTGAACAACAGTAAGACCAAAAGAATCAATATTTTATTTCTGCCACAATAAAGAGGGTGTGGGCGCTTCGCGAGGGATAGTGTAGGAGAAGGCGCGATCGTCGTACGCAAGTGGATGATAGCCCGACTCATATATTGACTGCCCTTTACACAGCCCAGCGCTTTCAGGATCCTGCAATGCTTCAATTCGAGAAGGTCTTTGTTCATCTTCCAGAGTTGGCGTTTTGATTCCCAATAGACAGCTCAAAGACAGCTCGAGAAACAACGATTCCAGGAATCAGTGTTTCCGGAAATTATCGAGGAGTGAACCCTACCACCTTGTACGACTCACTTCTGTATGAAGTCTACGCGTCCTTGGCATGTACAGAGAATTTCTCCTGAAATCATACGAGCAGTTTGCATTATACTTGACAAAATGCTCACGGCTTTATCGATGAACGAAGTTGCTGTTATTTCCATTTCTCGAATCCGTAATGCGATTGAATGTCCGTGTGTAGGGCGGACAAACTGAGAAGAGAATGGACTAATGGGTAAATCTATCAAATTAATGAGAATCGCTTAGAATTCGGAATGAAGAAGAAAAGGAAATGGAAATTGAATCGATAGGCAGAGTGCCGCTTGTTTATCAGCCAGAGAGGAGAAGAGTGAGAGAGGGAGAGAAATGGTGGTTGTCTACCCGCTATGTGCCCTTCATGTGAAGGTCATCGTTATCATGAGGAGGTGTTTTAGAGGAAATATCGGATCATCTTTCTATCGGCGTTTGATTTCAAGAAGAACAAACCACGTAATTTAAAGAAGTTAAATTGAAGAGAGTATCAAAAAAGGCTCAAAATTCGGAAAGAAGGAAGGTGGAGAAGAGAGAAGAAGAGGTGAAAGAGAGTGATCAAATCGATGGTCAGAGCGATGAGAGAGAGAGGGAGAGAAGCGTGTCACTCTCGAGTTTGTGTGCAGAGGAAGCGAAACGGTGGCTGGCTCGGCACCCTTTCTGTGGACAAGGGAAACGAAGTAATCGAAAAGAAGACCATGACACTACAGTGAGCATGCATTCTTGGTCGGATAGAGTGGACTGGCGACAAGACCATGTTTACTTGAATATTTATCATAATATAATTATTACAATCGTGGAGTCGGAAGGGGAGGACGGATGGACGAGGTATTTGTTGCTACTCCGAAATGGTTTGCCAAGGTGAACAAGAGATCATCTGAAGTGATATTTATAAGAAAATTCCTTGGGGCAGAACAAATAATGAATTACCTTTTCTATTGGTTTCCAACAAGCCGAATTCCCTCGCTCTCTTGGTCGTACTCGACAAGTGCATGCTGAGAGGATCAAGATTGTTTAAGAAATTCAACATTTTTCTCGATAAAAAGTTCTACAGTCTATAAACTGTCCCCCTACTACATAACTTACTTCGATCGGGATCCAATCGTTTGTTCGATCTCTATGTGGCCATCGATTTTCGACAACCTGAGATTTATCGAACAATGCAATCATTGAAAACAATTGCTCAACAACTGAATCACCTTTGAACATCGAAATTTCGTTTCTCGCTTTATACTTATTCCTCCACAACGTGTGAGTGAGCGTCCGTGCGTAGAACGGACAAACTGAGAGAAGGATTCAATTGTGGTTGTCCAAAAAGCAAGGAAATGTAGTAAATTCAGAAATTAGAAAATGAGGCTAGTGCTCGTGAATTGTAGAGAGAGAAAGAGAGAAGAATTGGCACAGAAAACAAATCGATAGGCAGAGTAAGCAGAGAGACTGGTCACTATCATGTTTATCTGACAGAGACGCAGAGAGGAGAGACGGCAGAGAAAAGACCGTTTCGCCTTGTCCTTCCTGTGTGCTCGTTATCAAGAGGGCGACCAGGTAATCGTGATTAAGCAATCCCAAATTCATTCTCTTGTCCTTCATTATTTGACTTCAAGCTGGGCAAGTATCACGTTATATTTCAAATGCAATTTATCTGGTCGGTACTACAATTAGTTAGCAGCAAATTGCATATTGAAGGATGAACGACGGCGTCGATCGACGAACTGTTCCGCTTGTACTCTGAAAATGTAAATCTTACTAACCAGTAGCTCTAAATATTCTCACCTGATTTCGTCCTTATCTCCCTGCACAAGAGCTTCTTTATTAGGACCTGCAATGTATTTTTTACTGAATCTTTATCTTTGTGCTATTTCTTACAATGAAAACTCACGAGTTGGTCATAAAATAATATGGTTTCTCCGTTTGAACAACTCCATTCTGTCACGAATCAAGAGTGAGTGTCCGAGTGTAGAGCGGACAATCTGAGATGGCAAGGGAAATTGATCAAACCCAATAGAAGAGCGAAGCAAAAGGAAAATAATGCGCGAAAATTTCCGAAGAAGGATTGAAGGAAAGGAGAAGAGGGGAATGAACGACCGAATCGATGGGCAGAGTGATCTGAGAGAGAGGCGTGTCACATCTGTTTATGAGTTATAGACGCAGACCGTAGGAGAGAGAAAGAGGGAAATGGTTGTTATCTAATCTGAAAGAGTCCTTCCTGGGTATGCAATCGATATCAGAGTGTGACCAGATGGACGAATAATACTTGACAGGAACGAGAAAATATTTCATCAGTGGATATTATTATTGGCTGAACATTCAGCTAAACAAGGAATGTCATGTATGAAATCATTTTATGCGGTTTACAATTCATGCAACGTGCGTGTTGGAGATACGAAACCCCATGAATCGTGGTGCTGGAAGACTTAACGTTAACAAGATCGTCAAGTGAATGGAAATTTCGATTGTGTTAACGTCTCTGTTGAAGGCTTCCACAAACATGCGGAGATTAGAGGTAGCGTGGTTTGAGACTCCCTGGAAAATCGGTACAGTATTGTCAAGTCAGAATTCACAAGAAAGATCTAGGAAAAATGTACATGCTCGAATCAGAGTAATGCATGTCTTACATTGATTTATGTGCATCTGTAGTCATTGCATTCAAGTTGAATTTGTGGTCCGAGGGTAGGTCGGACATTCTAAAATAGATGGATTAGGCAATCGATCGGGAAAAAATCAACAAAAACGAAAATTATTGCTTTATTAATCGCAGTAGAAGGACTGAACTCGCGAAATCGGATAGACTCAAAAATACTGAGAGCTCATCTGATAACGAGAGAATACGCAGAGAAGAATTGAGAAAGTGACCACTTCGACAGAGAATTCTTTACTGAATGTTTAGAAGAGAACGTTACGAGGAGAGAGACGAATGATGGGGCAGAGAAACATAGAACGAGGGTGGCTATTGGAAGAAGAAGGGGATGACTCTTAGCCATTCGTCAGTGAACATCAACCGCCTCATTGCAACCAGTGAACGACTCAATTCCACACTATCATCAATTGATTTTTTATTACTTGAAAACACAGAAGAAAAACATGACTGACGAACAACAATAAAAAAGAGTGATCTATCCAATTCTCGGCAGCACATTGAACCTTCTCTTCCTCTTATTTACTGCCTCGAGGAGTTTCTCGCATTCACGAAGACTGAAAATTACCATTTCTCCAAAAATTTAAATTATCATCTTCGAATTCAGATACGTTTCAGCCACAATTTAACAATGTTTGATTCTCAAGTCGAGTTGATAGAAGAACTTTCTTTAATTTAAAAAAAAAACAAGTCACCTCAGTCGATCGAATGCGCTGCTTCGTTCCCGCACCGCGTAGGGCTGTCGCTTCCACAGGAGATAGTGGACCTTGCTCTGGGATGGTTTCCCTTGATGTCTCCAATCACTTTTCCCCTCCATTTCGCTTTCTCCACTGAGATTTTGACAAACGGAATGTTGAGTGCCCTCTCACTTCATCATAATCCGTTTTGTAACGTCAAACAGACCCGATATCATTTCTCAACTCCAATTCCTGTGCATCTAAGTCAGTTCGCCTCTCTTACCTTCATCACTTCCTCGTTCACCGCGCCCTTCTCCGATGCGAATCCCAGCAATTGCAGGGCGCCGTTCGGCTCAGAATTGTTGGGCCTCCTCGGCCCGGAGTGAACCTAAGGTCAGGAATGAGAAGACGATGAAAACCCAGTTATCGATCATGGCGAAGTACAGTATGCCCAAGCTACCGTACCCTTCCATCGACGACCTTCCTCAGTCCTTCCAACAGCAGCAGTTCAGTGTATCGAGAGACGAGCGCGTCTACATCTTCGCTACTGTAACCCAGTATTGATTTTCTGATCTCATCTTTGATTACTGTAGCCATGATTTCTCACGGTGGCTTATTGATTCTTGGTAATTGTAGTACATTATTGATCACTCATCATTCCATCACTCCCGCGTGCAACACGATGACAGCCTTCATACACCTACATTTGCTGTGCTACCGTAATTAATTATCGATTATCTCACTGATCAACCGATGCCACAGAGGAAACCAACTACCCCACCACTCCCATGTGCAGCACAACAACCACTTCGTGAACAACCTTCTCAGCAACATCGCAACAACAATACAATCGGGGGAAACACAAAAGCTGCTCTTCAATCATAACAAATCGGGATAAAAAGGGGATCACAACAAACAAAAATCGATCTCTCACCAGGTCCACTGCGTGATCTACCATCGGGGAATCAAGTGGGGTGCAACTGGGAAGCAAAAATGATACGATAAGCTCACAGAAATCGATTGATCAGAGGAAAGGTAGAGGTAACTTCAATAAAACAGCTGAACAATAATCAACAACATTGAGGGGTCAAGTCAACCAATCTGTTCAGACAACGATAGGGGAGCACACAAATTGTGATGAAAACGAAACTCCTAGAAACAACAAAAAAATCGTGAAAAATTCGCATTTATGTCATGGTGGACAATGCTGTCCGCTCGCAATGAGGGCTCATCTATTCCTGATCAACGAACGAAACCGATCGGAAACTGAGCACACATTGCGGGCGGGCAGGTTACGGTAAGGTACTGTATCCCTGGGGTACCGTAGCCCTCAGGGTACGGTAGTTTGGTCCTAGACTGACGTCATCTTCTCGACGGTCTTCTCCAGGGCGTCGTCATCGTTGAGGGAGGCGGGGAGGAGAGTGGAGGGAGGAGGAAGGGGATGAGAAGGAGAGGAGGAGAGAGAGGGAAAGGCGTTCTCCTTGCCGTCCAGACTGGAATGGGAATCATTTCGATAATGCTCTCTCAATTTCACGCTCTATATCGCCAACCAGGGTACGCAAGAGGCAGATTAGTTTCTGGAGTGCGAATTGGACATAGACTATCCCGTATCCAAACAAATCGCAGACATACGGCTGCTGAAACCCAGACTCGGGTGTGTGATTCACAGCTGCTCGGGGATTGTTTTGTGTGTAATTTGTTAACCATCTGTTGATGAAGAATCAACTCAAAACAAAATTCTATGTAATCATGGAGTCGGTGATACCTCAAGCACGCAAGTCTCTCCTACAAGTCTAAAGTCAAAAGTGAAAAAGCAACGCTCACACCTTCCAATCAATAGTCAATTCATGTTCGAATTCTATAACGGGACGATCAATTTCCAACCACATCTCGAGCTCACATACCACTTGTACAACCATAATCCTAACAAAGAAACAGACGAATCACTCACACTTGCACCTTCCCATCCGTGATCTCGGCCGCCGCCGGATCGCGCTGCTCGTTCATGCGAGATTCGTACCTGACGATATATTGAGTATTTTTTTCTGCTTCGAGAAACCCAGCAGTACTAAGTTAGTACTACTACTAACTAACGAGCAAAAGTCCCGACTATGACAACCACTCGAAACCTAAATTTTCACGCACAAAAGATCGCAAAACAAAACGCTCTAGTGCCTAAAACACCGTTGTAAGAACTGTATCGAAATTACAAAATTTGACTTTGTATCTTTTTATCAATCAATATCAAATTATCAATCAATAATCAATCCACACACCACTCGACGCAGCTGCGGGTGCGCGCGCGTGCCGACGAGCGTACGGAGGGGAGAGCGTCTGCAATGCGGCATGGATTATTGAAGAGATCATGCGAATGACATTAGATCTCGATGAGCAGGATGCGTGTAAGTAGTAACGCTGAAACGCGGATGCTAACATCAGGATTTTTATGAACGGAATGAATGAATTGAACTTTTAATGGACCGGATCGCACGGCATTTCAAACCCCCGATTTTCAGTTTAATTGTTTTACTTACAGTAGTTAGCTTTTCGGAAACGGAAGAATTTGGCACACAATTGGCGCGTACTTAAACAATTATAATTTGAATGATTTTTGGACCTGATTCAGGCTACAACAAAGGGTATTGATTTGATGCAACTGTACTTTGATATTTTTACTGCGGTTAGCGGCTGCCAAATTTCGAAATTTCAAATTTCCCGCGATTTTTAGTCGATAACACGGGAAACTCCTGTAAAATTCCTGAAAATCTATAAATGGGCGGAGTCGTGCGTTTGTGTAGGCTTGAAATGCCGTGATCGTCCAGAATATTAGTGCTCCAAATCACATCTCGATTCTGTAGTTATAATGAAACATGTATTTTGTTTTTGGCTCAGCGACTTACTCACGGTGCCCTTGTGCCACTTCCCCAATCTGTTTATGAATCAATCAATAATCAACTCACTGCTACAGTACACTCCTCGTCCCTCTTTCGTCAACTTCTCAGCGTACTCTCCCGCCTGCTCGTACGAGGGACGCAGAAGGTCGGCCACGTCGGGAGACAGGGAGGAGAAGGAGGGATACTGCAAGGAAGGAAACTTTCATTGTCACCAATGGAACATACAGTAGATTACTTAGTCCCGGAACAAGTATCTACCAGTTGCTCACACCGTGTGTCGACGATACTTCGTTTGCGTGATCAATATTTTTGTCGACTACATCCTTTCATGATTGCAAAAACGAACAGACTTCCAACTATGGTACTCTCTTGAAGTTCGCGCTCACCCACTGCCTACTCAAAGTTCTCTCGAAAATCTCACCCTTCTCGTGTCGATCAGCTCGTTGTGCAGGCGCGCCACCGTGTCCGCTACCGTATCCTCATGTCCATCAGCTACGGTATCCCTGCCGACTACCGTATCCTCAGGGAAGAGCTGCTCGTAGAGGCGCGCATCCCACCGCTCCGCGCCCACGTCCTCCATCAGCGGACTGCGAAATGGTTTTTTTTAATAGGTTATTAAATATAAATGTTCCTTCGAGACTGCGTAATTGAGCTTCACAATCGAGATATTTTGAATGTTCAAGCATGTTATCAATTGATATCTATTGCGTGGCATACAACAACAAAAATATCCACCGATTCTCATCCTTACCGTATCCCCTTTACCGTACCCGTATATCTCCATCGACTTCTCTCTCGGGAAGATCCTCGTGAAGTCGCCGCGTCTCGCCAGCTCCGTCTCCGCCTTGCGGACGTATCTGCAGAATTTAGAACTGATTTCGGTGGTAGTCAAGAACCTGCAACATTCGCCTGCAGCAAAAAAAACCTGGAAACTGGGAAATTCAACCAATCCAACCAACAAAGAGTAAGTTTCGTGATCCAGGTAAGAGGCATACCACTAGGAGTAATGCAATCTGTTCTCGCCTTCCATTACTAGAAAACAATTTTTAATCAATGTTGGAAGTGTGGATACAGAAACAATCAATAAATACAACTTACGCCCGCACACTCTTCTGCTTCCGCTTGAGCGGCGTCTGACGCGCGTCCACTCGCTGCAATGGATCGATTTAGGAAGAGGTATGATCGAACAAATTATGAGATTTGACTGACTAGACTACAAACGTTTCCAGAAAGTTCTATGTTTCATTGGGTTCGTAAAACAGCTAATTATCGAGTATGAACAATGCGGTGTCTTCAGCCATCTCAAAAAATTTCCAAACACCACATTCACGTTTTCCCCTGGAGCAACAACTTTCCAATCTATCTAGATCCCGTCGACCATTTCATCAGATCTCAACAAATTCACACCCATTTCAGAACCAGATTTTCCCACACATATAGACTGGGGTTTCGTTGATACTACAACACTGCTATCACGCAATCTAAACAATTGGCTAGACTCAACTCATCAAACAATTAACTATAGCTCACCCTCGTCAGTATCCTCTTGTGCCTTCCTCCTCCTCCTCCTGACAGGAGCGAGGGAGAGGCCGACGAGACGCCCGACGACGTCGATGCGTCCTTCCAGTCTGGAATGGGACGGATTGATCTTTGATCTTTCTCGGAGATGATGACAAATTTTTCCACAAATTGAAATCCCAAGAGACAATAGAGTTTTACGGCTAATACAGAGTACCAAATCCTTTGCAGAATCTTCTAGAATACCCGTTCGGAAAATATAAACTATTCCTCACCTCCATCACCCTCTCCTCCTCCTCCTCCTCCTCCTCCTGCTCCTCCCTTGGCCAATCTGTTGATCACACTGATCTATTCTAGTGTTACTAAGCATCCCTATACACTACAGTCTTTCGGGAGTTGCATTCCATCGCTATTCAAACCATATTCTTTATCTCACCTCCATCACCAGCCTCCGCTCCCCCTCCACCCCCTTGGCCAATCCATTGATCACACTGATGGTCTCTTTTCTAATCCCTCCCAGTCAAGCTACTATTGCGTTTCATCGTTCATACAGATAATTTGTTCAGTTATCACCACGATATTATTCGGATGTTGCCTTTATTAAAGCGAAACATCAATCTCACCTCCATCACCCTCTCCCCCTCCTCCTGCTCCTCCTCCTGCTCCTCCCTTGGCCAATCCATTGATCACACTGATCGTCTTCTTGCTGATCAACTGGACGCCCGTCAGATTGAACAGATCGCAGATCAGCTTCGTCTTCACGAGCGAGTCGAGGGGAGCGTCGCTTAATATAATTTTAAATATTATATGCATTTATAATTCATTGTTTTTATAGTTTTTGGGACTACCATTGTGCTAATTTTGTTCTAATATCACACGAGCGAGGGGAGCGTCGCTGATTACGTTAATTAGTTTAAATATGATAATTAATCAGTACGGGCATTTTTAACGATCAAATTTTTAGTCATGAAGGAACCAGTCGCTGTGCTCTTATTTCCTAATGCACCTCCACCTGAATGTGCGAGGGGCACGTCACAAGTGGGACGCGCGCCTTTTTTTACCTACACTGTCCTAAAGCAATTCAATTTTCGTTCGCCAATCTAATCAAATGTTCAGTTCACAGGGTTCATCAAAAAGCTGCAGCACTATGTGCAGCAATTTTTCATTCAACCGTAAGAGGAATGCAGCCGGGAAGCTCTCAAAATAGTAAAACACCAAACTAACCACGTCAGCGACGGCGACAGATTCACCTCCAGCAGCCACGGCTTCAGCTGCTCGTCGATGAGGACGTCGAAGCCGAACAACTCGAAACATACCTGCAGTGGGTGATGTTATGGGCGAGTGAGGGGGGAAGGAGTGGGAGGCGGCAACTGAACTACCCCTACAACACCTGATAGCCACCATGCACAACCATGTTTCGAATTGGCTACATAGTGTAAGACGAACGGATCCTTCTGATTTTGCAGAGGTCATACGCCTATACAAAAGCTCAATTATTGAAGCAATCACACTGCTGATGTTTAGCACCTTTTCATATTCAGACGCCTATCGATTACTCATGCCCACCCTCCCACTGTGTT
>LS491524.1:622868-641751 GCA_900490845.1 Pristionchus japonicus
TCGACAGGCGGCCGATACCGTAATCTAGCGCAGCAGGAAATCCAATCGATACCGTACCCCACTCCCTACAGTACTCACCGACGGGTGCATCACGGTCGATCGACAGGCGGCCGATACCGTAATCTAGCGCAGCAGGAAATCCAATCGATACCGTACCCCACTCCCTACAGTACTCACCGACGGGTGCATCACGGTCGATCGACAGGCGGCCGATACCGTACTCTGCACGGACAGCAGACTTTTCGTCACGAGATCCTCGATACGCAGCATGAGCACTGCAAGGAATGATTTCATTCTCTTCATCTTGTGAATCAGAGTTATTCCTAGTCGTGCTTGTGTTTCAGCCATGTTATTACAACAGTCAAAACACGCATTACTTGATATTTGCACAATTTTCTATGGAATAAAGTAGAGTGAATTTGAATTGAATCCGAACTGCTGATACAATATAATTCCAACTCACATCTCTCATCGATGCCCCTCTCCTCCAGATTCCTAACCTAACGACGTACTTAACGCCAATCTAGTCTATATTCTATCACGTTCTTCTTATATTCCCAGGTCCTTAGAGATTCCAATCATAAGACACTAGCTTGATCTCACATCTCTCATCGATGTCCCTCTCCAGATTCCTCGCCTGCCGAACGACCTAAGTTCAATCTAGTGTTCAATCTAGTTCGATCCACTTCAATCTATCACGTTCATCCGATATTGCCACGATTCCAATCGTAATCCAATTATTTGACTCACATCTCTCATCGATGCCCCTCTCCTCCAGATTCCTCGCCTCCCGTCATACCTAACTTCAATCTAGTGTACACGTTCGTCCAATATTCTTAGAATTTCCAATCCAAAGACAACGGTTTGACTCACATCTCTCATCTATTCCCCTCTCCTCCAGGTTCCTCAGCAGCGCGCCGAGCGTCCACTTGTGGCCGTAGTCCTCCGCGTCCAGCGTCTCGTTCCTGCCAATTGATGCGATGATTCTTCCCATGATCAGATTCTGTTGCTTGTTTTTTTTAAATTGTACAGGTTCGATTGACCACTGCCCAAGAACGAAAAGCTAAATCATATTTTCCCGATGCAGCCACGAATCGTCATGAAGAATCCACCACCTAACTCCAAAGATCAACTCCTGCTCACCTCACAAAGTTCTTGCTGTTCTTGTTGACGGAGTAGTTGGTGAGATGGACGAACTCGTCGTCTTCTTTGGCGTGCCGATTGTACTTCTCCGAGGCCAGTCTGCAAATTGATTGATGTCATCAGCGTATCTTTTCCTGCTATCGTTTTTTTATCGAAAATAAGGCTAACATTGTTCTTCTCCGAGGCTAGTCTGTAATGATTTTCAACAATATAAATAACATTATTCATCTATTTAGATGCATTCTGCGGTTTTCCTGTTCTCCTTCTGGAAGTCAAAGATTTTGAAGAATAAATTTTCGAATCATCAAAGGATACGCCACACTTGGCACACACGAAGCAAAAATGTGCCTGGCTGATGTAATGGAGCAAGATTACGAAGAACGGCGTTGGGACAGCCATGACCTCATCTTTCCTTCTCCGCAAACACCACAGTTTTATGATATTTTGCATACATCGCCTACGAAAATCGAAGAATCCATCCTGCCCGCGTAATCACCCCTCCGCGATGCGAAAATGCACCGTGCTAATGTAATCGCTATTGGAAATCAAAACAACCATTCACTTACAATTAGGTTTTTATCTAGTTGGCTAATCAGTTAAATACCTAACCAATTATTCAATCACCAACCTCGTCAATCCCTCCGTGTACACATACGCGATCAACGGGTAGAACGACGTCACGGCCACGTAGACGCGCAGATCGAATCTGGGAAAAATACATTGAACTATTGATGAATTTGGTACTGCAGTTTCGAGTGTTTCTCTAATGATATTCACTAACTTGGTAGGTGATACCGGATGCAACTACTGCTGAGAATGAGAAATTTAAAAAAAATCACTCCCACTCAATGCTATCTCGGGACATTCACAATTGACCTACAGGAGTCATTCAAACACATTCTACGCCCACTGAATATAATTCCATCCCGACCACTTATTGACAATAACAAAACACAAAAATCAAACCCACTTGTGATCATTAACCGTGAGCGGGGCGGAGATGTAGCGGGAGACGAGCAGGGGAGAGGCCAGCGGGATCTCGTCGGGCTGGAAGAGAGGGGGAGTCACTATATTGAATTTAATAATTGGATATTTGTTGAAACCGAAGTTCACTACATATTGCTTCCATTGCGGAAGTATAACCTCTTGAATACACCGTGAAACACCATGACACCGCTACTCAAGGAATCCTAACAAAAAACTAAATGAAAAAAAAACAATTTCTGTGCTACGCTATTTCGTTCAATAGGGGAACGAAATAGAAATTGTTTTATCTGATTCGCGGCGAACTCGTGCCATAATCTATCTGGCCAAGTATTGTGCAGTTCGTAAGAGCGATCAGTCAAATTCATGTTGCATGACGACTTCGAGAAGGCCATCGGACAACTCTATGTGATGCGTGGCTTCATCTCTCAAAAACGAATGTTTCACCAACACTAAAAGAAGGATGTTCTTCATTGTTATTTAATTAACTCAACACCTTGTTCAAATGCAATACCTTCTTCGCCAGGAAGATTCCCTTGCCTCTGCTGCCTGCCACCGGCTTGACGATGAACGAGGCGTCGTGGCCGGACGAGCGGGATCTGTAAAGAAGGTCATTGATTGGTTGTGACTCTCTCAGTTTCACACTCTCTCTCGCTCGGTCTGGCTGATCATGTATTTTTTGTAATCTCATGTCAATCCCAATGATCGGAAAAGATGTTGTTTCGTTTTATTATCCCCACTTTGAAGCATGTACGCACACAGCCCCAAACTTGTTTTTCAAAGAAGTTCGGTTTCCAGCCTTCCCGTTCCAGATGTGTTCAGTCAGTTAGACTGCAGCCTCACCTCCGCTCCTCCATCGCCCTCGTCAGCCGGTCCATGTCGCGCGGCGTCACGTAGAACTCGGGAATCTGCGCAAGAGGAGGAGGATTGGTTCGGATTACAGGAGGATTGGTTCGTGCTTCACGGTACCTATTTATTATCGTCATTAAAGGGGGTACTCGATGCAACGTCGGCTGCAGTTGGATAACAAACATTCAAAATCAAAAAGCATCAAAGGAATTCCGAGTTTCGGAAAGCACACAAGAATTAGACAAATGCACCGCGAATGATATTGCGATAATCGTCGCAATAAGGAAATCATCCAATGAAGAAGAGTACAATTAAAGAGTACGGACTTCCAAAACACAGTTTCATGTTTCAATGTACATTCTAAGCCTAATTACGATTTGGCATTTTAAAATTAATTAAAATCCGTTGCACATCAATCGTTGAATGAGA
The DNA here is from genome assembly GCA_900490845.1 of Pristionchus japonicus. Lineage (NCBI taxonomy): Eukaryota > Metazoa > Nematoda > Chromadorea > Rhabditida > Neodiplogasteridae > Pristionchus > Pristionchus japonicus. The sequence continues at coordinate 626,274 of LS491524.1, forward strand.
AAAACAACGGCTACGTTCGAGAATGGCCTCTAGTGATCTGAGTGTCAGCAACAGTTCAATAAACACCAATGTACTCACGAACGAAAACGGTCCTCCGGGCGACGCTCCGAATATCGCCTTGCTCCTTGCGATGTTCTCGTACAGTCGATCCTTGCGAGTGAGCTCGCCCGATCGGGGAAAGTGATTGACGCGTTGCCTTGAATTAGCAATTAACTTAATTTTAAAAAAAACTGTGATCCGACTTTTGACAAGCAATCAATGAGGATGATCACAAGCTTCGAAAGCGGGCCTACTATGCTCTGCCTCTGGGAATAATCTCGCATGCCGAAAAGCGGCAAGAAGGAAATATACAGAGGGGAATCGAACCAGCGACCTTCCGATTGCCAGCCTAACTCGCTACCGACTGAGCTATGCACAAGTTTCTCTTACCATGATTTGAGACTACGTAGAGCGTGCGACTTGAGGTGTGTGGACGTCCAGAGGATGTTGAAGTTGGGATTGCGGGCTGATACCTTGAATAGAACGAATTAGAATCAATATGAGGGCTACAGTGCATTAGTTGAAACTGACACATAACACTGTTGTAGGATAGGTGAAAGCTAGACATGAAGAGCCCGTTAGTCTATTTCATTAATAATAGAAAATTAATTAAGCGAATTACCTGGGTGAATCCGCACGAGTAAAGGATGGTTTTGATCAGTCTCGACTCGCTTCTGACCATCTTGAAGGAGAGATTGTACTGGCGACCGATCTGGAAATAACAGAATGAGTGACCCGTAGTCATCTCCGTTTCACCTCCCCTATAACTATCCATTTCTCCCTCCGCAGCTAATGTTTCTCCAGCGGGTGAATTCAACTGCAACACTAATCGCATATCTTTTCGCGAGTTCTAATTGAACCCGTGTTCTCGTCGTTACGTCATCCTTACAAATTCGCATTCTTTCTCTTCTAATCAATCTTCGTGACGTTCCCCGACCCAAACCTCTACTCCTAGACGACCATACGTGGCGTTACGACATCTGACAATGAGCTGGCGTGTCTTGTCTCCGTTTCCGTTGATCAACCATTTAAATTCGCAGCAAGCAACACAAATTCCATCTCTGTTTCATCGTACCTAAATCTAACTTTCTTCTCCTATTTTCGCAATAATTACAGCGTCCGTCCCACCTGAATGAACTTGTCTCTTGCCCGCGACTACATTCATTTCCCCACAACCAAATCGCTTCTTGCCACCAAATTCAGAAAATCGCTCAAGATGCCCTCATCCCATCTTCGTTTCACCTCACCTACATCCCTTCTTCTGCTCCCTTCCGCACAATACCATTGAACGTGGCTCTTTACCTGAATGTACTTGTCCCTCGCCCTCGACTGCACGCGCTTGCCGACGAAGTTGAGGCTGTCCGGCGTGAAGTCGAGGAGCTGAATGGGGGGAAATCAATAAGCAATAATCGACGACTGATATTGAGTAATCAGTAATCTAATCTCAAACGGACAGCGTTTACATATTTTTCTCCAGACTGTGACACGGCTTAATTGATGCCTGGATTCGAGCACCTCTCTTTAGATCCTAGTGAAACTCGACAAGAACAAGACAGTGATCTTGAACTTTCTCTTCCGGTAATTATGGCAATTCGTCAATATGGTTTTCTTTCTTTTACCATACCTGCAACGGCCGGGCCGACTCCATCAGCTCCATTCCCTCGTCCATCTCCTCATCATCAGAGGACACCCCGTCGACAGGCGGGTCGACGCGAGAGGAGTCACTGCAAGGGAAAAGAAATTTGCGGTAAGTGAATGATCGACTTCTAATCATCGATCACTTCGCACTGGCTAGAAATAAATCTGATGAAGCGCCGAAGCATAGGTCACCACGCCGCCGGCGACCCCATGAGTTCATGGTGACGCAGGTCCTACCAAGAATTTGGTAGGACCTGCGTCACCATGATCGAGCAATAGTACCGTATACCAAAGCGTGTTACAGTATCCGGACATATACAGTAACCCGAAATACCGTAGTCCCGGAATCGCGAACTGACTTTTTTTCAAAGTGTGAGATACAAATTTGATCTTTGGTCAGTTGTCTCTACCGTACCCGGTAGGGTTGCCGGCTCGAGATCGAAATCGAAATTACCGCGCGAGACTCCCTCCCCCTCTCTCTCGATCGGTATTTACCGCACGAGCGAGGCGATATGCAAATAGGGTGCGGTAATACCGCACCGGTGCGGTATTACCGCATCGAGATTGGCGGATGCATATCAAAGAGGCGAGGGAATGCAATAGTGCCTTGTGCCGCCGGCCATAAAATCGTTTATTTTTGAGTTAGAGATACTAGTACGATCTCAACTAGGTCAAAAAAGGTAGATGAAAAGAAAAGGCTGGCAAAAGGCTGCATTTTACGGCCCAAAATGGCCTAAATCGAGAGGAGGCTAATTCGCTGTAACTTGGATCGCTTAGGTTTGTTCAGACAAAATGTAGGACATGATCCAAACATGAAGTCATTTCCATCTGGAAATGGTACGACAAAAATGAACGATTTTATGGCCGGCGGCGCAAGGCACTATTGCATTCCCTCGCTTCTCTGATCTACCTCCTCCAATCTCGATGCGGTAATACCGCACCGGTGCGGTATTACCGCACCCTATTTGCATATCGCCTCGCTCGTGCGGTAAATACCGATCGAGAGAGAGGGGGAGGGAGTCTCGCGCGGTAATTTCGATTTCGAACCTGCAACCCTAGTACCCGGGCATGCTACCGTAACCCGAGATATCGTAATCGGGGAATCGCGAACTGACTCTTTGCACAAAATGTGTTTTAAAAATCGGCTCTGTGTTCGATCATGGGTTACTCCTCGAGTAAAATTTAATTGTATATTTTACAACCATAAATCGTGGTCGAGGGGCTAAGGCGTCGGTCGTTGAATACGAAGGTAGGTGGTTCGATGCCTGACGGTGTCCAAACCCTTTGCCTTGCTTTGAAAAGTGCATGGCAGATACTTCAGAGAGTACTGTATGCACATAACGTAACCCAGGTGCGCTGGGTCAACTACGATTCCGTGGGACACACTTTTGACTTAATATCTAAAAAGCTTAGTAAATGCACAGTAACCATCATATGACTACGACGAAGGCCGCCATGGGCTCAGAGATGGAAAGGCATGTCGAAAAGTACATGGAATTTGGGAAGATACCCGGGTTTTTGGTTTTTTTGGGGAAAGGAGAAACATCACCGCCGAAGGCGGTGATGTTGCTGGAGCACCGCTAATTTTCATTTTTTGCAGGTACTGCGATGCACAGACGAGTGTCCGCCGCTCGAGCCGTGTAATAAAGGAGTCAAATTTTTTTGTTTTTTGTAGAACATCCCCGGATGTGCGCTCGAACCTGCAAAAAATTCATAAACATACCCGGGTTTTTAGGTTTTGGCCCACCTACCCTTTCCATCTCTGCATGGGCTCTGAATCGCTCGTTTTTGTCAAAAGACAAAGATGTGTCCCACGGAATCGGAGTTGACCCACCACACCTGGATTACGTTATGTGCATACAGTACTCTCTCAAGTATCTGCCATGCACTTTTCGAAGCAAGGCAAAGGGTTTGGACACCGTCGGGCATCGAACCACCTACCTATTCAAAGACCGACGCCTTAGCCCCTCGACCAGGATTTATGGTTGTAAAATATACAATTAAATTTTACTCGAGGAGTAACCCATGATCGAACACAGAGCCGATTTTTAAAACACATTTTGTGCAAAAAGTCAGTTCGCGATTCCCGGATTACGGTATCTCGGGTTACTGTAACTTGTCTAGGTACGGTAGTCCCCACTGACCAAAGATCAAATTTATATCTCACACTTTGAAAAAAAAGTCAATTCGCGATTCCCGGACTACGGTATTTCGGGTTACTGTACATGTCCGGTTACTGTAACAGACTTTGGTATACGGTACTTTTGGTCGACTCCCGACACATTTTACCATGACCCCCGGGTCATGGTGACGCAGGTCCTACCAACACTACTCCTCGTCGCCGCCAGCCCTGGTGACCTATGCGCCGAAGTGATTTCCCACTTTTCAATTTCGAAACACGAGCTGTTCATCTCGGTTTCACCCATCCTACATCTGCTTTATTCTGTAAGCTTTTCAATAGAGTTGTCCTGGCTACGATATAAAATAATCCCAAACGACTAAACTCTTCCCGACTCGCTCTCTTATCTACCATTATGTTCTACAAACTCATCACGGAATCGCCAACTATCCCACAATGTCGAGAAGGCTCGCTAATGAGACGGCAAACCAACACCGACCAATTAAAAAAAGGAGAACAACGTCTCACCTCGCCGTCTCATCGACCGCCATCCTCTTAAATTTCGTCATAAAAACTCCAACTCCCCAACAATTTCTAAAAGAAACGCCTATGGACACCAAACTGACATAAAAAACATAATCTTTTCTTTATATTATGCCCCTATTCGTATTATACCAATAAGGAAGAACAATTTCCCACCTCGCCGTCTCATCCACCGTCATCCTCTACAAAATCATCATCAAATCGGTAACAACATCATATTATCTACAAGACTCGCCCATGAGACGTCAAACTGACACAAATCTTCGCATTCCCATTGCACAACGCTCATTTAGTCCAAGTCCAAAAAAAGCAATCATTAGTCACCTCGCCGTCTCATCCACCGTCATTCTCTCCAGTCGCGGCAGGATCCCTCGCTTGAATCGATCCTGCTCGCTTCGCCGCCGCTTCTCCACAGTATCCGGCTCGCGCCTGTCATGCTTGATCTCGACCGGAACATCCACTACCGTATCCCGTATCGATTTTCTGGCTTCTTGGGCTATCGATTGAGGGAGGATCGGTGGCAGTTTCGTCATCGTCGTTGAGGGGATTCTCCTAGGAGGGGACGACGAGTGCGTGGGAGGAGGGCCCAGGCTGGCTAGTAGCCTCCCGAGCATGCCCATTGAGAGTAGTGGAGGGGCAGTGACAAAGTGGCTGGTCACTATGGCGGTCACTGACTGCCAAGTTTGGGGTGGGACAGGGGAAAGAAGGAGTGGGGCTATACTAGCATCCCTGAGAGTACCGAATCGCCTGGGGCAACGAGGGGAGGAGGAGGAGAAGAAGAGACAAAACGATAGTAGCGCGTGTCTGACAAAAGAAGAATAATGGGAAGAGTGAAGCTAGGCAAAGAATTTCGCAAAAATTCGTGTCTGACGCACAAGAGTGGGAAATATTTGCTGCGCGCTAAACTGATGACAATTATATTTCAAATAGAACACGATATTACCTCACAGATTTCCACAAAACTGAGAGTCAGAAAAAAAGAAAAGAAAAAAATTTAAAATTTTCTCTTTATGACGAATTAGCGAACAGGGATAGTTAGCAACTTTTAAATTGAGCAGAAGGAATAGGATGGATCGCAGCGAGATCAGCATGCTGTGGATTGCGAATTGCGAGTTCGAAAATGATTACGAATTGTAGTACAGGAGCTAGGCAAGAAAAAGTCGGAAATTGTTTTTTTTAAAGAAATATTCATCCGATCAGAATCACATCCGGATGAAATTTAGGAATATCTGCAACCTACGAAACACATTGCTAACAGGCCAGATTATGCGCAGATTAGCAAGTCAACAAAAACGCGTTGGTATTTAGAAATGCGTTTAAATCAAGTTCGAGATTCAGAATATCAAATCACGATACATCTCTGCAAATTTTTAGCTGGTTTGAATCACAAAGGTTGCGGGGACAGTTGAACTCAAATGCACCGGTAGGTCACCAAAAAAGCGTACTCACCGTTTCCGGCACTTCATTTTCCTCCCTTTACACTCTTGAGGTAATTGTGCTCGGCTAAGTTACCGATTGGATTGATAGAGAGACGAGGGAATGGGGAAGATTGGAATGACCTTTATCGAATTAGAGAGGAAGAATGCACCACAAATTGAAATGACAAGGGCAATTATTATCACGTAACATTCTGTCAAGCTATCACAGACTGACAATCTCTACTTATCACAAATTATTACAGGTATGCACAATAATCGATATCTACCGTACTCAGGCGGTCACTGAGGGTACCAGATGGAAGATGGTGGGGAAGAGGGATACGATATTGGAGTACACATCGATCGATATCTCTCGCGGGAGGACGAAGTTGACGTTGTAGTGCGGGGCGCGAGAGAGGGAGGCGCCGCCGAGGGAGACCGACGACCAGCCGGTCGAGCAGATCTGAAGAAGATCAGGCAGTTATTCATCGAGTTAACCGAGGATAATTGTTTCCCATACCTTCCATGAGTCTAAAATATTATTTTGAAACATGCTTCTATCAAGGAAGAATTGATTTTGTTTATAAAACGTTTCCCATGGACCAACTGCTCATCGAAAAATTAAAACATACTTGACAATGAGATGTAATCACACCTCAAATCTACCAAGCGGGCTGTTCTAGATACATTCCAGGGAGCAAATTGCCATAATCCCCAGTAACCGTCCTCCCTCACCTACACAAGATTTATTTTCCCTCAACTAATCGACAGGCTCTAACACTACCGTAATCGTCCTCCCTCACCTCCATGAGATATCCCTTGACGCACTTGAACACGAGCTCGGCGCGCCGCACGCTCCACGCCACCGTCATCGACTGGAAACAGAAGAAATTTAGATCATATAGAATTGAAGAAGTGTTTACACAAGGCATGCAAAACATCAGTCAAAATACTGGAGATTCCAATTTGTAAAAACCCAGAAACGATAACCAGTCAGTCCCGCGAACTTCACAGTCTTTTCAATTCGCAACTGAATGATGTTTACTTTTTGTTCAGCCAGCTTATGAGCCCGTTTGCGTAAGGATCGAACAAGGGCTGGCACAGCCTAAAAAAGTCGATTCTCTGAAACTGTGTGAATTGGGGTTCTCGACCATGCTAAAGATACTGGGCAAGGTCATTTTCCATTTTGAGCCTCCGTTGGTTCCAGACGCCTTCGCGTCGAAAACCGATTCTTTTCTATAGCGCCTTCCTATGAATTGCTAAAATTAAGTGAGAGCGGTTCCAGGCCTAAAATTTGACGGCGGTCACGCCTGTAAAATTCATTTTTCAAAATTTGCAAAAATGTTTTTTTGTTACAAAGTGTAACTTTTTAACGATTCATTTGCGAGAGGATCAACCTGTATAGGAATGATCGGCCTGACGAGGAGAATCCAAAAATATTTTTTTCAGAATTTTTAAAGACATAGTTTTTGAATGATCCACAACGAAGTGATCTGAAAACGACGTCCTCGCCCTTGAATACCTATTCGCACTTCCCTCACTCGTCTCTCATTCGGCGAGAGAGTGTGTGAAAGTGAGAGAGCGGAGAGAGAGCCAGAGAGGCAGAGTAGGGAGGAAGAGGGTAGATCAAAGGGATGGAGGGTCCGGGGAATAGGTAAACAAGGGCGAGGACGTCGTTTTCAGATCACTTCGTTGTGGATCATTCAAAAACTATGTCTTTAAAAATTCTGAAAAAAATATTTTTGGATTCTCCTCGTCAGGCCGATCATTCCTATACAGGTTGATCCTCTCGCAAATGAATCGTTAAAAAGTTACACTTTGTAACAAAAATATTTTTGCAAATTTTGAAAAATGAATTTTACAGGCGTGACCGCCGTCAAATTTTAGGCCTGGAACCGCTCTCACTTAATTTTAGCAATTCATAGGAAGGCGCTATAGAAAAGAATCGGTTTTCGACGAGACGGCGTCTGGAGCCAACGGAGGCTCAAAATGGAAAATGACCTTGCCCAGTATCTTTAGCATGGTCGAGAACCCCAATTCACACAGTTTCAAAGAATCGACTTTTTTTGGCTGTGCCAGATGTCTGATGGTTTGTCCGATCCTTACGCGAACGGGCTCTTATAGACACTATCCAGCTGACTAGCAAAACAACTTATCTCTATTGTTCGTGAGTTTGTTCACATTTGAACTGAACGTCATCGCAAGAATTCACAGCCACATGGAGTAATAACACAGATAAAAAAGGGAATCCTCCCCTCATTCACACTATCCGTGAATAGCATGGACAGCGAAGGCGCACTTTATACAATAGCGAATTCTATTGCTTCTTCAATATCCTCATAACATTCCCAACAATAGAGAGACCTACCTTTGTAAAAATCCAGAGACAGGGATCCACTCACTTCATTGACGTTATCCGTGAAGAGCATGGGCAGCGACAGCGTGATCACTCTAACTCTACCCAGCATAATTTTTTTTCACAAAATATCATGTTGTTATTGATCTATCCGGTTGCAAACAGTGAGTAGAAGCTGGTACGATGCGGAGATCCTACACGTGCAACTTATCCCCCCCCCCTCCCTCCATTCAATCGCTCACCTCATTCACACTATCCGCGAAGAGCATGGGCAGCGACAGCGTGGTCACTCCGAAGCGCGACGCCATCCGGATGATGTTGCGGACGCCCGTGAGGTACGGGTGACTGGAAATGAATCAACTCATTGAATATATTTTGAGCATGCCACCGTGCCGCATCATTTTGACAGCAGGACGAGAGTGACAGCTACCCCTTGCAACATCAACTTGCCCACGTCCATCGAAACCAACTGCGCGATTATTCATATTGAAAAGTTTTCGTCAAATCCAAAGGAAACATTGCGCTTGGCAGTGTTAGTTGAGCGATAAATCCCCAGCGAAACACATCATCAACTTGAGCATGTTTCGATTTTTCGCTCATTCGTTCAGAGGACTTTAAAATGAATCTTTTAATTACGATAAGACTACTCGTCACTTCTCGGATATCTGTGCTAAGCTTTGCTCACATTCTCTCAATATCAATCTTTCCTAACGCTTGTCAAATCAAGTGGTTGAGCCTGGGCGGGATCTCCAAAAGCTCAAAATTCTCGACAGTTCAGCAGAGTGATATAGTATAGGAGTCGGATAAAGTCCCTTCTTCTCTTCTCCCCATCCCTACTCACCGACTGCTAATGTCCTTGTACTGGTCCGCCTCGTCCACCACCAGATGGTACACGATCTGGATATATGAACACGATTCTTTGCTGTCAAACGTCTTTTACATGAACTGATTTTTAGAAAAGAAGAAAGATTCCGAACCATTGACATCTTCGCGAATGCCGTTCCGATATAGAGTCTGTGTAACCAGAGATCAGCAAAAGTTTTTGTTTTTTTTTCTTCGAACGCCAGTGTACAACCGATTGAAGAATCCAAGCGATCCAACTAGATATCAAAACACTGAAACCTACATGTACGTTGCCCAGATTCGATTTAATCAGTTATTAAATCATTCCTAGCAAATCTGCACTGCACTGATCTTTTAGCGAGCTTCTGAACATATGCGAACAGTGAAACCTAGAGAGTACGTTCATTTTCGAAAAAGAAAAGGCAGAACCCACATGCACATTGCCCAGATTCGAGTGCCGCGTCACGTACACGTCGCCCGTCGAGAAGGTGTCGTCGCCCAGCATGCCGCTGTGAATAATAATAATAATAATAATTATTATTATTATTATTATTATTGTACTTAATAAAAACATGATAATTGAACAGTTGAACTATTCCATGCAACAATGACCGATTAATAATATTGTTTGTAATGCGGAAGCGGGGCTTCAACCATCGTTTCAATCAAAAGATTCCGGTGGTTGAACAACATCTGCAGCGCCGTAGTCGCAAGTCAAGACTTACTATAGAGACAACAGACAACGAATCAAATCTCCCCCGTCCACTCATGCTTTTTGGTGCCATTGAAACCTAGCTCACCCATGACAACTTTCACATCTACGCACTTTTCTAGTCACAAACCATTTGAATCTGTGAGCATAATACATGTGAAAATAAGGGTGCGTTTAAAATGGCCAAAGCTGACATGGCTGAGTTAGGCTTCAAGAATCTCCTAAATAATGACTAAGAACAGCGGTTTGATCCACTCTTCTCTCTGCCGAAACAAATGACTAAAACACTCACCCCTCCTTCCTCGCGCCGTTCGCTCGTCGCGCCGCCTCTGCCACCGCCTGCAATCAGATAGGATCGAGAGAGCACGAGAGGAACCCTGCCCTCACATTGCCAAAAGTCGATGCATGCTGCATGAAAAAACACACACAGAGTTCCGAGAAATGAAGGGAAAATATAAATATTAATAAAATAAGTTCTCACTTGCAGCTGCTGCTCCAGCGGCGCGAAGTGCAGCTCGGTCGACCGCTCGCAGAGACGTGCAAAGTCTGCGAATGATGGGGATGCATAGAGGAAATAGGCGAGCCCTCATCGCAAATGCTGTGCTTCACATTTCAGTTAAAACTCTCGAACCTTATTACATTCGATCATTTCTTGGAACCATGTTGATAAAGATTACCTCACAAGGAGTGCCACCTAGTCCACCAAAAGGTTCTCAGTGTTGCACAATCACCACCAAAGTTCATGCTTCACAGACTTCCAAAATAGTTGAAGTGCACGCTCGAAACGATTTTAGTCGCCCTGCTATTCATAAAATTTCCTCACTCATATTCCATTCTAAAGCTGGCTTCACAACTTTCACTTGAAAAGGCATTGCAAATCAAAATGATTCCTCCAGGACACTCTCTTTAGATAATCACCATCACTTACCACTCCTCCGCTGCAGATGCCACTTCGGGTCCCTGCCCACCAGCAGCACGGTCGCTGCCAGCTCGCGGCGATACAGGCTCATCGAGGCCTGCAAAGAGAGGAATAGGCTACGCCATTCGTGAAACCATTTCGAACCAGCAAACTCTAGTGGGTGGTTTACGATCGAATTCACAGTGAATGACAGAAAACCTTTTTTTTCGAATGTATTCAACTGGTCGATCGAATCCATAACCAACCACACTATATTATCATTAGCATGCAGCGATAGTTCCCCTTGAGGCTCTCACCTGCAGCCTGACATGGGGCGCGTTCCAGTCCTTCTCCTCGCCCAGCTCACTGCCCACGACAATGCGCGCGTTGTGCATCGTCTTGAGCTGCGCGCCTGAGGAAGGGATATCAAAGATCAAAGATCAGGCAGCATAAATGCAAATTTGAAGATGGTATTTCAGCATTCGATCTCGGGGACATTGTCACCACACGAGCCTATGAAGTGTTAACGCCTCTGCGAAACGCAAATGGGCGAGCAACGTTTGGGCGTGAAATAGGTTTTGACCACACTAGCATTATACAAGCAATCACCAATTTGCCTGCTTGTTATATATTATAGCAAATCGTGGAACGCGCACTCGCCATGACTCAAAATAACATTTTCATTGAAGTGTATCATTCAATTGATTTCGTCTACATCATGAAATTCATGCCTGTAGTTTATTCAGCGAACACTTCACAATCCTGCCCTCCCACTCACCCAGATAGATCGTGAAGCTCTCCTCCAGCTTGCGCGCGTGCGTCGCGGCGCCGTTCGTGCTGCAATTAGGCTAATTAATTAATTAAATAATAAAGAATTTGACAAAGTACAGAATTTTAAAAAAAATCGCCTCCTCGCAATTTCACGATGCACACATCCTGAATCAATTCCAATTATCCGGAAAATCTGATGGAGCTTGCAGGCGGAATACAAAAAATCTTAATTTTGAGCTCAATTATGAGTTCAGAAGGATTTGTGCAACAAGCCATTATTTTCTGGCTGCACCCATTCTGTATCAATTGCAATTTCCCTGATAAATAATATGAAAAAAATCCGGATAAATAATAAAATCAATCACGAAAAGCAAAACAAGAACAGGTTCAGAATATTCGAGCCAGCAGTTCCTCGCTGCATCTTCCCTACATCATCATCGATCAATCCTGCATTTGATCCTCCACCGCCGTTGATTTCACTAAAATCCTATCCAACGATTTCTTGCTTCATGTTCCCTATTGAACCTCAGTTCCATCCTACGTTTGATTCGACGTCCGATCGGCATCCTAATATCTATCCCAACCCAGCCCAAGCTCTCATCCCATCCCTCTAATTTTGAGGTTGTTCAGTTTGAATTTGTTCAAAATTTTGAATTCGACATACTTCCCTTTGCGGAAAGTGGTCTCATCTTCTCTACATCATCTCGGATCAAGACTCTTTTCAATAGGTCGCAGGCTGGCATACCAACTATCTATGAAAACCCTTCGACGACATTCAGTTACTCTTCGCGCCACAATCGGCAAAAATAAAAATAAACAACCAAAACTTTTGCAAATTCTCATAGCCATTTCTGGTTCCATCTTCTCTTTATGACCTCTAATCCAACCCACGTTTGATCCGTCGTCTCCATCGCCTCCCTAACATCTACTCAAACCCCATCAGCCTATCCAGTTACTCTTCACATGACACCCGATCATCAAATAAATTGAATTTGACTAAACAATTTTACAAATTGCAAGTTCGATTTCTGGTCTCATCTTCCCTACATCATCTCAGACCAAGACCATTTTCAATAGGTCGCAGTTTATGTTCGCAAACATCTCCCCAAGCCATTCAACTTGCAGTCTACATATTCAACCTCGCGATTTCTGGGCACATCATTCCCTCTACAACTCTGCTCCAACTTGCATTCGATCAGTCGCTGTTGCTTTCCCTCAAACGTATCCCAAAACCCTCCACATCCTCGAATTTCAGATTAATCAGCCTGGTTTCGACAGACTTCACTCCGTGGTTTCTGGCCACATCTTTCCTACATCATTTCGGATCAAGTCTCTTTTCAATATTCCTATGAGATCTTCTGCAAAAAATCTACCCAAACCCCTCCCTTCGCATGACACTCGTATCGTACTAATAGAACCGGGTTCGACATAGTAACCCTCGCCCTTACAGGTTGCATCTTCCCAATATCATCTCGGATCAAGTCTCTTTTCAATAAGCTGTTGATATTGCCCATCAAAAATTTCAAACCCTCCACCTCATCCAATTACTCTTCGCATGACACTCGTTTCGTAACTAATAGCATCGTGTTCCACACAATACTCCTCACCATTTCAGGTTGCATAGTTACTCTATCATCTCTAAACAACCTCACCATTGATACCTTCTCGTTTTGTCTACGAAACATCACCTCAAACCCCATCTAGTTACTCTTCGCATGACACTCGATTCGTTCTAATAGAGCCTTGTTCTACACAATACTCCTCACCCTTTCAGGTTGCATCGTTCCTTCATCATCTCTGATCCACCCCACATTCAATCAGTATCCGTTGTCCTCTTCCAAACATCTACCGAGACCACTCCGACCTGTCCAGTTACTCTTCTCCCGTCTCTCTTTATTCAGTGTGGATTCGACAGATTTCACTCCGCTGTTTCTCGCCACACCTTCCCTACTTCATCTCAGATCACGCCTCTTTTCAATATGTCGTCACAATTGTCCGCCAAACATCTACTCCAAACCCCTCCAGTGCATCCAGTTACTCTTCACATGTCACCCGATCCCCGTAACAGTAACCGATAACTGTTTGCGCCGCTTCGATTTCGTGTTTCTGTTTGACAAGTAGTTCACCCCCGGTGAAAAGGAGCCCATGTAATCATTGCACTTGACTCATGCTCAAATAACAGTTGAGATGGGGGTTGAGAGGGGAGGATGAGGTAGGTAGCGATAGCCTCTGGGGCAACAGAGCGGAAGGATGCGAGAACTCTCTCCGTTTCGCACACTCTCTCGCTTCTGTCTGAAAGGCGAGAGATCACGCAGATTTGAGAGGGTCCGAGAGGCCGGGCGGAGGCTCATGCGCGAATCACGCCGTTTGCACACTTTCTCTACAGGAGGACGTGAGAACAAGGCGAGAGAGGCGGGCGGAGCGGGAGAGACGGCCAGACTGTCATAGACAACACAGATAGCCCCGCTAGGCACACACCGAGGGCGCCCCGCTCTGCGTGAAAAACTCTCAAGCGTATCTCCTGACAAAAACGACAGAAGGGAAGCCAATAGAGAGAGACAAAAGTATTAGATCGTTGAACAGGATGGGAGGGGAGGCGCCAGTACCCCTGAGGGTATATATTCCCCGCCCCGTCACTGATTCAACCATCCTCATCCCCTCCTTCTCCCAACTCCTTCAACAATGATTGCCAAGATGTGAGTAGTATTCTCCTGTCATTATCTGTTCTATCGCAGTGATTTTTCCAAGCAGCATCAACAACTCATTAGCCTTCTATTCACAATAGTCTCATATCATCCCACAGAAACCGCAACCTTTTTCGACCTAGCCTCTTTTGAACCACGACTTTTTTTAGCATATTTAGATCTGTTCATCACTACAACAACAGCTACAATAATCCAATCAATACCGTACCCCTTCCATGCACCTCCCTTTCCAGTCTCCGTCTGTGCATCCTCGCCATCGCCCTGTTCGCCATTTGCGACGCGCAGATCGGCCAGTACTTCTACGGAGGACCGCGAGTGGTGAGTACCGTAATACTACCGTAACCCAGACAACCTTTCTCGCAATCAATTGCATACTCTAGATTGTTCATTGTAAACAATAAGTTGCACTAACGCATTGAAAGAACGTATGAGTTCAGTTTGTGAAGGGCTGCTGGAACATGAAAGCAAGGGAGCATATTACAAATCTTAGCTAGCCATGTTTGCTTGTTGTAAATGTTTACCATCTCTGAAGAAGCGTTCATTGAAAACGCTCATCGCCGTTGCCTTACAAGGGCTGCTGGGAGATGAAGTCATCAGGCAAATTGATCCTCATTCCAGCTCACCGCCAACTCCTTCTACCAGTACTACCGCCCGTACCCCTCCGTCCTGGCCTATCCCGGAGCCGTCCCGGCTGCACCGGTCGTCGCTGCCGCACCCGTCTACGGCCGTTAAGCTCCGCCCCTGGTCGTGGCTCCGCCCCTTTCTCCCCGACCCACCCCAGACTATGCAATAGTCCACCTTTCACCCTACTGGTACTCCCTGAATCCTTCGAACGCCCCCACCAGCCTCTGTTACTGTACATATTTGCGAATCAGTTTTTGTAATAAACGCGATTTTACAAGATTTAAATTCGAACATATCACGCCTGTCACGAGAGAATCGAGCTAAATTCGCAAATCTTGGGAATGGAGCGAAAATCATGAAATGGGTTAGCATCAGTTTTGGGCACCTCTAGGCATCCCCTAGCAGCCCCCAAAGTTCCATTGTCCAAACTTCATTCCGGGGCTCCCTACACCGGGTCGATTACCAAGCGCCTCATCTTTGATCGCGATTATCTCGGTCCCTGTGCGTTTTTATGAAAAAATGCCCTAAGTATAACCACCATTCATTTTTCGAGCTCTTTCGATCAACACAAACTAGAGGTCACAAAAGTTCTTCTGAACAGCGCTACACTTCAGGATGAATAACTCAAAAACTTATTGAAAGGCGCAGCCAATTTTCGAGTATGTTATGCGCCTCGTCGAGCTCTTTCGAATGGATTTTTAAAGTCGAAAAAAACGTTTTGCTCGACAAAGTTAAGGCCATTTTAGTTTTCGACTTGATTTGAAGTCATTTTATTCCACCCCGCACCGCTCATTTTGGAGCGCGCGAATGGA
>LS491524.1:643637-658389 GCA_900490845.1 Pristionchus japonicus
GGGACCGAGATAATCGCGATCAAAGATGAGGCACTAGGTAATCGACCCGGTGCAGCAAGCCCCAGAATGAAGTTAGGACAATGGGACTTTGGGGGCTGCTAGGGGATGACTAGAGATGCCCAAAACTGATTCTAACTCATTCTGTGATTTTCGTTCCATTCCCATGGCCAGCTCGATTCTCTCGTGACAGGCGTGATATCGCACACACAGACTAGCAAGAACAATAACACATCTCGCACACGCTCTAGTGTCTTCGTAACCTGCCAGATCAAAACAACTCGAAGCATCTCTACGTTGATCAATCTCTAAAACTTGCTCTGCCTACTGTTTTACAAACCGCTGGAACCTCATATCAAAGAGTTTCCTCACCTCTGATTCTCCTCGTCACTTGACGACATCACTTGCGGCACGTAGGAAGGGTCCTTGGTCAGGCGGCGGATCTACAATTGACAGTTGGTTTCCATCTCGGGGGGGGGGGGGATTGGTGCAGCATAGCCAATTGATGTGCCCATTTCAGAGGGGAAATTAAAAACAAAACGCTTTATTCTATCCGAGTATCAAATGATGACTCAAAAAGTACTTCATCCTGCGTGATTGGTGCGACAACGACTCCTAACATACTCACACCACTAGTTGAATTTGCTATGGCAGCCAGAGCGGTTCGATAAAAATAAATACAATTCTAGCGTTTTCGACGTTCCATCATCTAGCAATAACCCCGCTACCAGGACAATGGGGTGTTCAATTCTATGCGAAAAAAAAAACTTTGACTCGATTGATCAGCGCCGCACCCTCTCCATGTTAGTCTGCCTGTTCCGGACAACTTCAATTTTAGGTCATCTTGCAGCGCAAAACAATCATCACACAACCACGAAAAATCACCTCTTCACTGTCACTCCGCACAAACCTAACACTTGCAAGGCCTCATTTAGTCCAAAGATCAAAGATCAAACCCCTCCTCACCATCTCCTTGAACTCGCTCCGCTGCCGCGCGCCCAGCACCCGCAGCTCCGCAACGTACGATTCGTGGATGTACTGCAAATAGGAGGAATTTATCCCCAATCAGAAATCTCACCGATATCTTCCCCCACTAATACAAAGCTGAGTCGTGGATGCACTGGAACTCATACAGCAAATAGAGCCTGAACAGGTCAATGTTTCAGTGGCTGTACAATTTGGAAATGTCCCGTCTTATCTGATATTTCGTGTGAATATACTTAGAATCACAACATCCCAATCAATTCAACCCTTCTGATCCAGCACATTCGATTCTCTATCGTCTATATTTAAACAAAATGACAGGATACTTGATGATTATTGAGACTACAGTAAACTGGAACACATCAACACACATTCTAAAACATTTCATTTTTCCGGCTCTAGTATCACCATCCAATCCCCTCTCGCGTGTCATCTTTCAGTTTCAGATTCACTTCTTCTTTCCTCTTCCTGATCCACAAACACCACAGTCTGACACCTCCGGGGTGGGGGAGGAGGGGATCAGGTTGATCTCCCAGACAGTGAACGGCGGATGTACGCGGATCTACCAGATCTGCGAACACCCGATTGTTTCCCCGTTTCACTGCTTCTTCGTATGCTCGTGCTCTAGCGACAGCTGATGTGCACCGGTAACCGATTACCAACAAAATACACTGATTGAGGAACTGTAGGTGCACTTTACAGCAAGCGACGCGAATCATTTCGAATTCATCCATTTCGGTTTCAGCCGCTCATCAAACGATCTGCTTTCAAAAATTTTGCAATCTTCGGCACGTTGATGTGAGAAAAATATTTAAAAAGCGTGTCCGTTCCTTTTCTTCAAGAATACGCTAAACCGTGGGTCAAATGTGAGAACACGCCTCACCCGTGCAAAGCGTGTCGTCTCTAGTCTCCACTGTTAACCTCTGCACAATCACTTCAAAGAGAGAAATGACGCTTCCAACGAAAGACAAACACCGGGAAACACTACCGCCTCTCTCTAGTGTACACCCCGCCGTTGTCAGTTTCGCAAACTGGGCAAGTTAACCAGCTTCAGCCATATTCAGTGCGAACGCCTTCAGCAATCAATTTGGAAAATGAATCCTAATTCCTTCTCAGTTTCAATTATCATTCATACTCCACACACAACGAGTTTCTCAATTCGTCGTCTCCGGGCGCTTAAAAAAAATCCAACATTTTCCTGCCAATCGGTCCTTGTCGGAAGCATTTCTTCTCGCCCTCTACATTCCTCTGATTGTGAGCACAGATCACAGAGGGGGCAAAACCTCCGCCCGAGGGCCAATGAAAGAACTGAGAGCACTGATAAGAAACAAAGGAAGGGCTCTTCCTCACAAAGAATATGGTCAAACGATCAGACATCTTCTCATTGTGAATGTTCCTTGTGGTCCATTGATTTGAGCCAGAGGAGGCATCAAATGCAAACTATCAAGAACAATTATGTATCCTCCCAATCACTCCTTTCCTTTGTCTTGAAAATTGAAAAGCTAACGCTGAAGAAGAGTATGAATCGCCCCACTGCTCTTTTGTTTGCCAGAAAACAAGGAAACTATCATTGACAAGAAGACTATGACTACCCCACTGTCTGGAGCTCTCTTATTTGCTGATTAGTGTCAAAAATAAGGAAGCTATCACTGATAAGAAGGGACGAGGAACACCCTTCCTCTCCCCCTCTCTCCCCCTAACTAGTGTGAATAACCCGCTGTGTGCACACTTCTTACCCGTCACTTTCTTGCGCCTCCGAATAATCGGATCGGCTTCACTTACATGTGTTTGCCGTCCGGTGAGGATTTGGAACACGGACGGGGTAAAATAAAATTTATGAGTTTACAATTATTCATTTTTCTTAAAAGATGTCAGCGGAAGAAGCAATCCAGATTCAAAGCACATGCGAGTTTCATTTGCGAGTCAAAACATTGGAGAACAACTAGCCTATTAATCTACGGCGGCTCTTGCCTATAAAAACATTTCATCGTCAATCCAACCAGTCGAACTCCAAATCAAGCCATGAACTCACTGAGAAAACTAAAATATCTCACCCACATCTCCTCATAGAATCAACAAGCCCTCTCCCATCTCCGCATTCGTCAAAATCTCCTTAGTCTACCTCTACCAGTTCCCTTCTTTATGACAAGCCACAGCCACAACCCAAATCCCTCTTCTCACGGTGTTTGAAAAAAATCTCACCCTCATCTCCTCATTGAATCCGCTCAGCTCCCTCAGTTCTCCCTCGCCCATATCCGTCTTCATCAAAACATTCTTATTCAATCTCACCAGGCCCCCTCATTTCTCTGCCACAGCTCCAACACAACGAATAGTATAACTGACCCTCATCTCCTCATTGAACCCGCTCAGCTCCCTCAGCTCTCCCTCTCCCATCTCCGTCTTCATCAATGCCCGCTTTCCCTACCTCACCATGTCCCTTCACATCCGTGTCACAGTCCCAGCACAAAGTCATACGGCACGTTGTCAGACCAATGAACAGTGCAACCGACCCTCATCTCTTCATTGAACCCGCTCAGCTCCCTCAACTCTCCCTCTCCCATCTCCGTCTTCATCAGTGCTTCCGCCTTCTGTCGCACGCCCTCCAATTCGGCGTCCCGAAGCGAGAGCAGACGGGTTACCTGAATAAATTAATGGCTTATTAATAAAACATTTACTAATTTTAAAAAAAAAATTATTCATTAAAAGAAGCTGAAAAAGTATTATTTTCGCATGGCGCAGTTCAATTAAAGCAGATAAAACCGCAGTATGATACTTTGTAACACATAACTACGCACATACCGAAGAGAGGATATCAGTTTGTAATAAATTTATTTTGATGAGACTGCGCATCAGCAATTGACAGAGTTAGAAGCAATTCACTTTATGAATCTATTGAAACACCTAACCGAAGGGATCGAAACTATATTTTATTTTAATTTCATTTTTCGCCACCTCAACCACATCGTCAGCAACTAAGAAAGGGTCGGAATTGCAATATTAACATTATGAAACAGTAAGTCACATGTGCGGATGAATGTCAATCGTTTATTTTGCATTGTCTCTTTTATCTAGAACCAAATACTCAAAAAACGAATCAAGTAGTATTGCACTGCGGATCTTCACCATCCGAAACACATGGGCACCATGGGAGATGAGCCCAGTGCCCGTTCGCAACCACCTAGTCTGAAGACGAATATTCAAACATTGCCCCCCCCCCCCCTGAAAACCAACGTTTCACTCTTCCTACTTGCGCTCATGCACGGAGTCTTTGTTAATAGCTGATTTCCTCCGTAGAAAATAACGTACAAATAATTCCCTCACCTCCTTGACCATCTCTGGTTCCCTCCGCATCGCCGCTCCTATTACAATACTACTTGTCCGTCGCCCACAGCAATACCCATGTTTCACGATTCCTAAATCATCTCTAATATAATTCTTACCCGATTTCGCTTCAACCCACGACTCACTCACAATCAAACTCTACAATTCACATACAAATGAAACAATCTATTGTTTGACTAATTAGTTTTTCTCACCACCCTCGCCATCTCTGACTCCCTCCGCATCGCTGCCTCCATGCGCGCCTCTACTACACTAATCAGTCCCCTCTCCTATCACTCATGTTTTACGCTTCCTACTGCTCTTGCATATAATCTCACTCAATGGATCCCTTCTCCGAGTATCAAGAAAGTTTTCCCTCACCTCCCTTGCCATCTCCGACTCCCTCCGCATCGCCGCCTCCATGCGCGCCGCGTCGCAGTCCCGCATCACCTGCATAACTTTGATAGGACTCTTTCAATTACGAGTGCCCTCACTGTGTTGTGTAGGTGAGGCGATGTGAGGAATTAGACTCCTGACAATTCATCACATGGTTCGCCAGGCGGTAACTCGATACGACATGGCTACATACGATCAAGTGATCATTGTCGCTAATATTCCTCTTCACGATACGACAAAAAATTGCGTACTCGATTTTTACTTGCCCGTAATTATATCAGTATTTTACCAATATTCCTCCTCCACCAATATCACTAATGACTAATGACCAATATTACTCCACAGACTCCGTTCACCCACCAGACAGAGTGAGAGAGCGTATGAAAGAGAGAGAGACAGTGCTCACCTCTCCGAACGAGTCCGCCAGCCGCACCGCCTCCTCCAGCGCGTCCAGTGATTGCTGAAAAGGAGATGATAAAAACCGCTTGATTGAAAAGGTTAGGATAGGATGGTACCCGTAGCTAAAGATCCTATAATGAGAAAACGGCTTTCAAAGGAACGAAAGTTATGGAATTACACCGACTCAGCACATGTTTCACGAATTCATTAAGACGAATGTGATGGTGCTAAAACTGATATGCATAAAAAATGCTCTACAAACAAAAAATTAAATTTAAAAAAAGTTTAAAAACGCATCTACGGAAACCCTTTGAATCTCTCCATCAACTCAATCACACCTTCTCCATCGCTCCACTCCATCTCTCCACATCCGCACTCCTTCCCTCCTTCAGTGCCTCCTCAATCACTGCTTCGTCCCTCTCCTCCTCCGCCTCTTCCTCCTCTCGACGGATGAACGCGTCCAGGGTGGAGTACAATTCTGCAAGGAAAGAGATTGTCTGATTCTATCAATTGGTCGTTCAGAAAAAAGAGATTGGTCCCCATTTCATTCAGGCTTCAGCGGGTTCTCAATATGAAAATGATACAACGGCATCAATCCCATCTCAATCTCTCGTCTACAATCCACCAATCGCATCTCTGCTGCAACAGTGCGTTAATCCTCTAATGACGGATTACTTATCAATTCTGTGTGCAGAGCTATGATGAACGTAAGAACGTAAACAAATCAATCCATCTAGAGTTATCTTTTCTACTGCACATCCGTGTAAAATCGATGCTCCTACAGGCATTGATCACCTGCTTCAGTGCGTAACTATTGATAATTGCTGAAATTGCAGCAGAGAAAAACTCAAAATATTTCGTTTCACTGCCATGCCCTGCCACCCTTTTTTTCTCTGCATTAATCCTCCGTGGGTTTTTATTCATTTTTTTTGCACACAACGCTCGTCAACACAAAGCTCCTACCACAATTCTAAACTAGGTCCACTGCTGACTTCATTGTTCACCAGCTATCCCAGTCAAAATAACATAAAAAGGCTCGCTCACCCTCATGGTACATCTCGTGCACTCCCTCCTTGGCCACAATGTGTGCCACGTACTCTGCCGTGTCCGAGTGAGCGGGCAGGGGGATCGGGATGGAGCAAGAGACCTGACAATGAGGGAAATCAAAGATCAAATAACATGGGAAACCCATGTTATACCCTGGGCTACAACCATTCGAATCATCGGACAAGTGCAATGGTTGATCGAAACATTCCGAATACAATCCCACAAAAAACTTTACATGAAATCAGTGGCACTTTACCCAACACGAATCCATTGCGATCTGACAGTTCGTGTTTCACCCTACCTACATCTGCCCGAGACACTTTGTGAATTCGATATGCCTATGGCTTGGATTAGAATACACTCATCAATTTATCGTCCCATTTTTTATCATGACTTCATCGCACACTACCGTACCCTCCTCCCATCTACCGTATCTTCCCCCTTTCTACCGTACCTCCTTGACCTCCTCTCCCCTCGACAGGAGCGTGCGGAAGTCGGCCACTCGCTGCACCTCGTCCATCCTTCAATCGATATTCTTTATTATTTCCGGAATCCGGCCGGGAGCAACCGCGAAATACGAGGATCGGTAATACAAAAATCGACGCGGATGGAGGAGCGATGGCCTGACTCTCTCACTTTCCCATGCTCTCTAGTTTTATGGCGAGAGAGCACGCAGAATAGTCATGCCATCACACCAAATGAGGTAGATCAGAACGCGACACGTGCGAATACGATGCAAATATGTACAGGATACGGTAGGGGTCACTGGGATACGGTAGCTAGACCGGGGTCAGGAATATACAAGCATCTAAAATATGGGGGATAGGGATAATGTAACCAGTTTGATTAATATTTGAACGGATTACGGTAGCTCTGGTTACCGTACCCTATTCCCCTCTCCATTCCGGCTTCCGTCTCTCTAGGTGGGCGGTCATGCCCTCCTTCCTGTCCTGGGTGGCGAAGGTTGCCTCGAAGAGGCGACTCTCCAGCAGGAGGCCTTCCTGAAGTTTGAGTTGTCATCCCCGGTAATGTTTGGCTTCAGAACTTACTTAATACGCGTTCGCATTGAACGTTGTGCTTTATGTGCAAAACACTGTGCGAAAATACTCAATCAATAACTACCGTAACCCACCCTGAGACTGGTCTCAAATGCCGCCGCCACTGCTTCCTTGGCCATTGACTAGATTAGCGAATTTTCCATGATGGAAATTCCATCACCCACAAATTCTTGTTTCAACTCTTAGTTAATGCTCTTCTCGGACTGAACTTTGTGTTATACAGGCAAAATGTTAGCCAAAATACCAATATCGCTAAATCAATCAATAACTACCGTAACTCACCCTGAGACTGGTCTCGAAAGCGGCCGCCACTGCCTCCTTGGCCATTGGCTGGATGAGGGCGCTCTTCTCTCCGGCTCGCTCGCCCAATCGGATGCCGTCCTTGAGCAGACGGTGGATCGGGAGGACCTGCAAAATCGATTTACATACCGCAATCGGGAAACTGTAGAAAGAAAGCTACCGTACCTAAACTAGCACTACTTAGAATAATCCTCCTCATTGTATGATTCAATCCTTAAAGTTCCCCTCCACACCTGCCCAACTTTCGAATTCGCGGGCAGAAAGCTGAGGAGGGTAGATCAATGACCCCTTCCCTCTCTCCCAGGAGAGAGAGTGAGGAGAAGTGAGAGAGCGCCAGAGAAAAAGAGATCTTTTTAGCCTGATCTACCCTCCGCTTCCTATGCAAATCGCGATCAATCGTCTTTGAGCTACAGTACATTGTGAAAACCGTTTGAGACTCTTGGCGGACGTGGTTCAGGATTCCAACTTTGAAAAATCGCCACAGGCTTGAAATTGATATATATACCTCCACTTCTTCGTTTACATGATATTGGCGCATCATTAATTCATAAAATTGATCAAAAAGTATGGGTAAATTTTGGTGTGGAGGGGAACTTTAATGGGATGCCCTCCTTGAGCAGACGATGGATCGGAAGGACCTGAGGAGACGAAGAAATGTAATACCGTAATATACCGTAATCAGATACTTAGCATAAAGCTGTCGATGAAAAAGTGAGTACAGTGAGTTCGAAAGAAATATTATCGGAAGCCAGAAACACGGGCAGTAAATAAAATACGCGATTCTGAATGCCTTTTTCAAACATAATCCTGTCTTTACTCGTTCTTGGTCTCAATCCCTCAGAATTACTGACAAGACTGCTTTATAAGCGACTATTTTGAAAGCGTGCAACCCAAATGCTACAGAGCTCATCTGTGATTGTCTCTTACTGTAAGCCTACATTATCCCATCAATTAACATAATCTATAGTACCTTCGACACCAGCCCCGCCTCCCTCGCCTCCTCTGCACCCATCTTCTCTCCCGACAATGCCATCACCTAGTCTACTGTTCTCCAGCGTAGCTACAGTATCCCGCAAATTGAGCAATCGCCGACAAAAACATTCGGAAAATAATACAGTATCCCAGACCGTACCTTCGACACCAGCCCTGCCTCTCTCGCCTCCTCCACTCTCATCCTCACCCCCGATAGCGCCATTTCCAAGAATACTGTTCCCACTCACAGCTACAGTATCCCGCCAATCGATCAATCATACCATATCCAATCGAATCGATAAACCAATCAATAAATCCTACCGTACCTTCGAGATCAGTCCCGCCTCCCTCGCCTCCTCCGCTCCCATCCTCTCTCCCGACAGCGTCATCTCCATGGCGCGGCTCTTGCCGATGGCACGCGGAAGTCGCTGTGTACCGCCTGCACAGGGGATGGTACCGTAGAGGATCTGCGAAATAGAGGTTACTGTAATCAGCTACCGCAACCCCCTTAACGTTTGATTGCAGTACCACTTTGCAGAACAAGCGAATTTGTAAAGATTGATGGGGAGACTTTAGCAACTTTAGCAATTCATAGCACAGGCAGCTTCCCGTTTCATTACGGCCTAATAACATCGTCTATCATACAGTGAATTAGTATCATTCGCATGAACTTGCCAAAAATATCTCATCTAAAATAGGATCAGGTTTTGCTCTAATATCTACAATTTACATCACCTTACTACAGTATTACTACAGTAGCCTTTCCCTCTAACCTGATCCAGTGCGAATGAGGCCCGATCGGAGGCGTAGATGATGTCGCAGCTGGAATATCGATCGATTAGAGTATTCCTACCATAAACCGTACCACAGGCTCCACCGTAAGCCCAACTACAGCAGGAAAACGAGAGATTGCAATAATCCCGAGGCAACCGCGTACCAAAAGCATCAACAACATGCGTTATAAGAATAAGATTCCATATTCTCGATGCTACCGTAACACAAATACAGTACGGCAGTTAGAATTACAGTAACCCGGTCTCAGATGGCTTTCGGCATGCAGTAATCCTCAACTACCGTATACCTCATCGCCAGCTCCGTTGCCACTCCTCCGATATCTCCGTCGACCAGCGCGATCGTCGGCTTGGTGCAGTTCGCGATCTAAAACATAGTTCAATAACGAGGATGCAGAAAGGAGTCGGGGAAGAAATGTGTTTCACGATGCTCTCATAATACGTTGAAAGCATATTTTGTTAATGCATCAGTTGCGGACCGAAGGATAAATAAAAAAAAAAGTATAGAACGCTGTGTTTAGGAAGTATAGATAATACTGATTCGGCTCGCCTTGAAATGCAAAAGTTCAATAGTCCAATATTCTCGCCTTGACGAATGATCCCCAATCCCTCATAGGCATCGGCGCGAGGGTGGCGGTGAGAGCGACGACAGTCGATCGAATGGAGACGTCGTCGTCGTGGGAGGAGAGGAGATCGATAATCTGAAAAGGGGTACCGTAACCCTGTTCCAACTACTACCGTACCCCGATTTCAATCAACAGTAGAACCCCCAGTGGAGATTCAATTTACATAATACTCACTCGGTCTATTCAGCAAGATTCAGCAAGAGTGCAAAATGGAGAGTGAAATACAAGAAAGGGATGACCTACCTCTTGCGGGATGTCTCCGGCTGTCGGATCGGCTACCGTCACCAGCGCCACGTCCGTCCGCTTCCCGACGAGCTCAACGACGATTCCCCTGCGAGCAGAGGCGAACGAGCGGATATGATGGAGACAGCGAGGAAGCATCTGTAAACAACTGATGAGATTGGTTAGCGTAAACACTGTGATTCGGGAATTGGCGAGTGAAGATGGGCCATAAAAAGGTTCAAAACTATTTAAAACAATAAATGTTATCATACAGAGTTCCTATGTTAAGATTATAAAAAAATATATCTCATTTAAAATGGAGCATGATGAGACAGATGAGCCAAAACAACAAAATCGAGAAATTTGAACAGTGAGAAGGAAGCGCTATCATTCGATAAAGGACTCAAATCGACTCCAATAAAGAATACAAGGTTGATACATATGATAGGGCTCCATTGGGTACAATAATGAATTAAAATAACAACAACGCGAATTAACGGAGGCGATGAAGGCAAAATACAAAATAAATATTCGCAGCCGGGAATTCTTGAATCAGAACCGTCAAAAAGTCATAATGTTTGAACTGCGAAGGTCTTGAACGGATTTGCCTCGCGTCCGCTACTGGTACGGTTAGAAAAGTGGGCGTGGCCTATTTTTTTCGTTTGAAAGCGTGCGCGATTCGAAACGGGTTTCCGCACCTTCTGCGCACTAATTGGTTAACTTTTCGCATTTATCTGTTTTGCATTCGCAAGTGCGTACCGTATTGTCTATCGCCAGCACCTACATTCGTTATTGCAGGGTACCGAACCGCAGTTATCCGTCGAGATGTCAATGAAACTTACCGAGTGAGTTCTGTTTTCGGGCCGATTTGATGTTTATTGTCTTCCTTTCAGGCTTCTGCCCACTCCGTCCGCCGTCACCGACGAGTACTCGGCGGTCCGGCGCGATCCGTGGTTCAGAGGAAAGGAAGACGCGGTCGGACTCGCAGTCGCCGTCAAGGAGCCGCCGCGCTACCGCCACAGACAGGGCTACAAGCCTAAGACGCCCGAGGTACTTGCTACCTTCTGTTTGGAATGTTTTCTTATCGAACAATCTAAAATAGTTAAAGTTTGCACTCGATTTGCCCGAATTGTCGAACTATCCCATCACAACCTCAATTGTGTTGACTTTTCTTTCCTGCTCAATAATCTGGCAATTGAAATTCTCCATTTACAGGATTTCGGAGATGGTGGCGCCTTCCCGGAGATTCTCGTCGCCCAGTTCCCGCTCGGAATGGGACTGGAGCGAAAGGGCAAGAATGGTAAGCATTATTTAAATATTTATTTTGATAATTAAGTCAATTAATAAGTATAAACATTGATAGACAAGACGGTGGCGCTGCAGTTCGACGGCGAGGGCAAGCTGCGACACGATGCGATCGCGAGGATCGGACACGGCCAGGACAAGGTTCGTTTTGGACCTGTAATATTTATATTGAGCCGTTTATCCGATTGATATCGCATTGACAAGTTTTCCAATGTTATGTTCTGTTCATGAAGCACAAACTAAACCAGGACTTCGATTATCCTGTTTTAGATGCTCATCAATTTCAGATTGTCTACTCCAAACTGGCCGACATGAAGGCGAAGATCATCGACGAGGACGACGAGAGCTTCCAGAGGTACTGTTTTCTTATTAATTAGGTTAATTAATCAAATATTTTTATTGTTAATGACTGTTCTCGAACTTGACAGTTAGTGTCGTGGTGCCGAAGTTTGGATTTATTTTTTTAAATTTTTGTTACTTATTAAATTGCAGACCCGACGAGGAGACGCAACGCGACATCACGGAGCAGACGCGAATGGCGCTCGAGAAGATCACGAGGGGAAAGGTGAGGGTTCATTTTATCTCCGGTTGCCCAAGATGTCATTGTTTTCCACATTATCGTCCTTGCTTTGAGAAACAACTGAAACGTAAATTGAAACATTGAAAGGATCACCAGAGGAAAGGGTGATTAGTTTATTTTTGTGTTTCGTGTAAGCCCCAAGATTGCATCGCTTTCCGCTTTCCAGCTTTGTGAACCTCTTGAAACTACGATAATGCACTATGCGCTCCACACGTTCTTTCAAACAAATTTGATCCGAAAAATAGACATTTTCATTTTTTGAACTAGTCGATGACTATGATTTTTTTAAAAACTGAATGATGACTATGAATTGCAATCTCTATGAGAGTTACGATTAGACAGACTTTGTTGTGAAAATCACTTCTGCCATCAAATCTCAATCATCCCACTCGCAGGTCGAGTCGGCCCTGCCAGTACGCCATGCGGAGAAGCAGGCACCAGCACAGTTCGTGCGCTACACGCCCTCCCAGCAGTCGGGTAATTAGCATAATTAATTACTTTAATAAATTAATAAGTAGAGAAACATTGCGCCGGCGTATAGATAAATCTAATTTTATTATTTAATTCAGTGTTCAAATAGTCATGTCAATGGAATTTTCTTCCACAAACGGTGCCTGATAATAGTGTCGCTTTGTAGAACTAGGTGTGCTCTTTTCAATGGTGTATTTCATTTATTCTGAAAATTTGTATTTTTCGAGATATGCCTACCTGACACTTCAACGTAAATGGCGTTTTTCGATATTTTTACAGCGTTCGACACCTCTTAGGAATAAATGATGTACACCATTGAAAAGAGCACATCCAGTTCTATAAGTCGACACTATCAACGATACTTTTTTCGATGATTTTGTCATGTCGATTTTGACATAATATTTGAACATTGATTTACTTGATTAAGGCGCGGCGGGCAGTCAGCAGCGCATCATCCGCATGGTCGAGGAGCAGAAGGACCCCATGGAGCCGCCCAAGTTCAAGTGAGAGAGAGGGGGTTATTGTAGTTATGGGTTTCCGAACTGTTCGTCGATCGTAGCAGTCATGTTGGGAAACGAAATGGTTATATAGGGACAAAAAAAAACTTTACCGGAACTTGAAATTTCGATTATATTTTCCGACATGCTCATCGGCCATAGTAATCTGTTGAGATAACGACTTGGTATTGGTTGCCTGATGAAACCGTGAACGTTTTGTAATTTTATTTTATTTTTCTCGGTTTCATCGAGTCTAGCATTGGTTGGGGCAGCAAAATGGTTACGAGAACACGGTGGAGCTTGGAACGAATAGCCTCATTCTCCTCTCTAGCCCCCCCCCCCCCCTACAGTCCCCTCTAGTCCCCCTCTCCTTGCAGGATCAACTCGAAGATCCCGATGGCACCGCCCTCGCCGCCCGCGCCCGTGATGCACTCTCCGCCCAGAAAGGTTAGTTCATTATGTTAATTAGGCACTACTTCAGTTCGCCGGATCAGCATCTCTCTCATTCCACCTTCTGCCCTGCGTAGAAGGTAGAGGAGGAGGAGGAATGAGAGGGAGGTAAGGGAGTGAGAGGCTGGTCCGGTGAACTGAAGAAGCGCCGCTAATTTATTGTGCTAATTAGTTAGTTGATAATTATTTTCACTAATTTTATAAGCCGTCACTAGTAGCTTGAATTTTAATCATGGCGATGATTTTACAATCGTGTGAGTATAATTTTCAATGAGTTGGTACTGTCAATGCAAGCTGTATTGATCCTGGAAAATGTAGTGTGTATTAATCAATCTATAGCTACAGTAACCCCCTCCTCCTTTGCAGACGACAGTGAAGGACCAGGCGGACTGGAAGATCCCGCCGTGCATCTCCAACTGGAAGAACCCGAAAGGTTAGCTTGCCCACCTGGGCTTGCTAGGTTTCAGAGGCGATACGAGATGTGTTTTCTCCGTTGAAAGTAGTAGCACAATGGGTGAGATCGGAACAACTAACTATTGTTGAAAAGATCGGAGCTTACTTTCGGTTTCCGAGTTGGGATGTAATTGTGTGTAAGCAGGGTTTTGTAATTCATCATGGCCACGTGGTAGGAATAACTAAAAAACAATAATTCCTGCTGGAGATCCAACCCCGCTTCCCCCATCTATGGGCTCTCTCCCTTGCAGGTTTCACCGTCGCGCTCGACAAGAGACTCGCCGCCGACGGTAGAGGACTGCAGCAGGTGAGAGGATTGATTATTGATTGATTAGTTGCCGATCGTAATGGGATACTGTAGCTGGGTACGATGGATACGGCTATTGATTTGTCTACTGGCAGAGACCAAATAGTAAGTGAAAAAGTACCCAGGCGACCCACATTTTTTGGGAGAAAATGGAAACCGACCCACCCACAGTTAGTCCGCCTCGCCGAAAGCGGGGCGGACTAATTGTGGGAACGAGGAGAAAGAGAGCCGGAACGAGAGCCGTCAATTACCGTGCATGTTCATCGCTATGGAAACTTTGGGTTCTTTTTTGTCAGCTTACAGTTCAGTTATTTCTCAACCAAACTGCACATTTAAAGAACAGAAAGAATGCCTGAAGGCTGGAGATTAATCAAAACCGACCCCGGTAAAAAATTAACCGACCCCAGGCACTTCTTGAGGGCAAGGAACGTGACGACGTCAGGCCTGTGTACCGCCTATGTTCTAATTTTGATAATCCCTTTTGTTTACCATCAGGGGTCGGTTAATTTTTTACCGGGGTCGATTTTATTTACACTTTCAGGGTCGGACTATCACGCTGAGTTGATATTTAGTCAT
>LS491524.1:658887-675032 GCA_900490845.1 Pristionchus japonicus
CGACCCCGGTAAAAAATTAACCGACCCCAGGCACTTCTTGAGGGCAAGGAACGTGACGACGTCAGGCCTGTGTACCGCCTATGTTCTAATTTTGATAATCCCTTTTGTTTACCATCAGGGGTCGGTTAATTTTTTACCGGGGTCGATTTTATTTACACTTTCAGGGTCGGACTATCACGCTGAGTTGATATTTAGTCATGGTTAGTGGAGGATTGCATTTCAAACGACTGTGAAAGTGACGCTCCTGGAATGATTTTTATAACCGACCCACATTTTTTGGAAATTTTTTCAAAAAGTACCCCTAAAATCACTACCCGACCCACATGAAAAGAATTTTGGAACCCAGGTATTTGGTCTCTGTCTACTGCGAAAAAAGAGTTTTCAATTTTTGACAGTGTAGATGTTTCATTGAGATCATCGAGGTTTCAGCACTGTTATGTAACACCTCAACTCTTCCTTTCACAGTGGTGGCCAGCCAGCCATTTTAAGAATAACTAATTTCTCACTATCAATCGATATCTTGCAGCAACACATCAACGAGAACTTTGCGCGCCTTTCGGAGGCGCTCTACATCGCGGATCGATCGGCGCGTGACGCGGTGGAGCAGCGCGCGATGCTCGAGAGGAAGATCGCCCAGAACAAGAAGGTGGATTGGGGATTCATGTGCGGTTTTTAGCTCAATCGGATGACGCAAGTTCAGTGCATCGGATTCGGGGTAGAAAAAAAAATTCCTTATCTGTGAAGAGCGGTTTCGTGATGGTATCAAATCATGATACACAATGATTTAGCCGATCACTTCCCGATAACTTTTGTCAAACAAAATTACTTTAACTGTGTGTATGAGAAGCATGATTACAGTTGTAAAATTAATTAAAATATTCATATATTTACTTATTTATGAAGTTTTTCCTTTTCAGTCGGAGCAGGAGGAGAAGATGCGCGCGATGGCGGCGAAGGCGCGCGCGGAGAGGGCTGCAGCGCCGCGAGTGAAGGATGAGGACGAGGGTGCGAAGGAGAGAGAGGCCATTCGGTGAGTGGAGAGGGGCTGAACGTGCTAGGCACGCCGGGTTCGATCCCGGATCTGGAATAAGCGAATGGAAGTTAGTAATGGCACGAATTTTCATTGAACTTTGGTTTTTTGGGGAATTGGATTTGATGCTTCAGAGGTGGTTTAACCAGAGCGATTTATACTGGGTGCAATTTGTGCGTTTTGTGCAGTCTTTATAACAATGTCAACAGTGATGGTTTTCGAGCGTTGTCATGTAATTCGGTTGATTAATAAGTTTTTCTAATTTTCATTAATTTATTTGCAGCCGCGATCGTCAGGATGACGCTCGCAAGGAGCGCAACATCGCGCGCAACCGGCCGGACAAGGCGGATCGGCTGCGCAGAGAAAGGGTGAGTTTGTGTGATTGACAATGAGTGGATTGTGGTTGCAGGTCCTGGGTTAAAACGCGATCCGCCTAAGAACGTACGAGGGAGTGGCACAGTTGCTCAAAATTGTCCCCGGGGGTTCATACTTGGTGGTTAGAGTCCCTAGGGGTGGGATACACTTCAGCCGGAAAATTGGACCCAAAAGTTGATCTTTGATCTTTGAGATCGAATTTTTCTCTTTGGCTTTGACCCCACATGTGATATACCATTCGGTAGAGCATCAAAAGATATGTATTCTGGCAAATTTTCGAAAGGTTTGAACATCAACTTTTCAAGAAAATCGAAAAAAAAGGTGAAAAATTGGCTCCCACAAATTTTTCAAAAAAATATTTCACCAAGTTCCAATCAATTGTACCTCCTGGAAAGTTTACATATTATGTAAAAACATACGGAGAATTTAATAAAAAATATCCCGATTCGGTACCACATACCTTCCCCTCATCTTTTGTCAAAAAACTAGCAAACAATTTTGGGCGTTGGTTCGAATCCGCCTGCCCACATCAATCTTTTGCCAAATTTTTTTCTCGCTCTAAATGTCTTGCTTTCGGCTCCAATCCACTTTATTTTTGCTTACACGTTAGTTGAGCAATGTTTTATCATGTTTCCAGTTGAATTGTTGTCAAATTTTCCAACTCGATTTTTCACATAAGGGGGGACCCTTATGTGATAAAATGAGGTTGGAGGTCATGACGGAATCAACCCTAACTATCATGTCTATGGTAGCCACAGATTCCCATCTTTGATATTTTTCACAATTATTTCACCTTTTCATACATTTTTTCTCCGACTCATTTTCACATAAGGGTCCCCCCTTATGTGAACGGAGTTGACAGTTTTGACCGTATTTTAAAAAAATCTTGCAAAAGATTGATGTGGGCAGGCGGATTCGAACCAACGCCCGAAATTGTTTGCTAGTTTTTTGACAAAAGATGAGGGGAAGGTATGTGGTACCGAATCGGGATATTTTTTATTAAATTCTCCGTATGTTTTTACATAATATGTAAACTTTCCAGGAGGTACAATTGATTGGAACTTGGTGAAATATTTTTTTGAAAAATTTGTGGGAGCCAATTTTTCACCTTTTTTCGATTTTCTTGAAAAGTTGATGTTCAAACCTTTCGAAAATTTGCCAGAATACATATCTTTTGATGCTCTACCGAATGGTATATCATATGTGGGGTCAAAGCCAAAGAGAAAAAATTCGATCTCAAAGATCAAAGATCAACTTTTGGGTCCAATTTTCCGGCTGAAGTGTATCCCACCCCTAGGGACTCCAACCACCGAGTATGAACCCCTGGGAACGATTTTCAGCTACTGTGCCATTTGCCCTTCGAATCCGTACGTTCTTAGGCGGATCGCGTTTTAAGTCCCGGCCTTCTCACCTATCCAGTTGTTGTTAACATTCTTATTCAAAACAATCGAGACGTCTGACAAAGAGGATATGCGGAGAAATATAGAGTCGCGTACGCTTATGTGCCAGATAACTAGGTTTCGTTTCCGCGCTTGCACAGTGTTGTGAGGATATCAGCTTTCTTGATCTAAGCTAACCTCCACGAGGGAAGGAACTAGAATGAGCAGTTGTCTAGGGATCTCGTGGGGTCAACAAGTAAAGGGAACGGTGGTAAACACACTTGACTCTTCATTCTTACTCCTGGAAGTATGTGATAGTGAAAGCATGTCTCGACGAAGAATTTCATGGAGGGAGCTAGCGCGTCGTTTGCTTGAGGTGTGATAGTTTTCCGATTCCCGGTGATTTTGTCAAGAACTCAAATCGAATTTGTCCATAACTCGTGGGTTTCAGCATTTTGCTATAGGCCCTCAATTATCTAATTTGCATTGGGTCCGTTGGGCTGAACTGAAAATAAGAATAATTATTTGTGTTTTTTATAGCCAGGCTCAACACAAAACTTATTTTGAGTTCATTAATTAGTAATAATAAATAATTGCCCTTCATAATATACTAATTACGCTTCTAATTAATATTAATTAATTAATTAACTCTAATTGCAGGAGCGCGACATCTCGGAGAAGATCGTGCTCGGCCTGCCCGACACGAAGGCGCGCACGGGCGAGACGCAGTTCGACCAGCGACTGTTTGACCAGAGCAAGGTGAGGGAGGGGAATACGGTAGTGCAGCAGGTCAGGGTATTAGTATCGTTGGTCAGGATACGGAAGAACGAACGAGGCCAGCGACTGTTTGACCATAGCAAGGTGAGGAGAGGGAGAACGGTGGATGGAATTTTGTTTTGGTGCTTTAGGGTTTCATAAT
The DNA here is from genome assembly GCA_900490845.1 of Pristionchus japonicus. Lineage (NCBI taxonomy): Eukaryota > Metazoa > Nematoda > Chromadorea > Rhabditida > Neodiplogasteridae > Pristionchus > Pristionchus japonicus. Next base: position 662,591 of record LS491524.1, read on the forward strand.
GTACAAGATGGACAAGTCACAAATGGGACCAGAATCTGCGTTAGGGTGAGGTATGGATAGTATCCTGATCGATGCAACGTGTGTTGTAATAGGGTTGAGTTAATTCCGAATTTGTTAATTGATGCTTCGCAAGTATCTTATGAAAAGAAGTCGTGTTTAGGCAGTAATAGATCGGGAAATACCACTACATCTAAACGGGTTCAAGCGCCTTCTAAATATAAACCAATTTCCTGTTTCATTGTTCTCATTGTATGAGTTGTCGCGTCCAACCATCGATATATCGGAAATTTTGCGATGAAGAAACAATAATAGCTCATACACCTTGTGCCGATTCCAACATCCCCTATTTCCCCCTTCTCTCTTTCCAGGGTCTGGACTCGGGCGCGATGGACGAGGACTCGTACAACCCGTACGACAAGGCGTGGCGCGCCACGGACAACATCCAGCAGCACATCTACCGACCGGGTGAGAGGGTTGATTAATTAATTAGGCAATTATACTAAAAAAATTGCCGCTGTTTTCTAAAATCGTAGTGCAGAAGCATCCAGCAGCACATCTACCGACCGCGTAAGCATTTTGGAGTCCCTTGTAAAGATAGGGTGGAAACAGTGCAGTTACAGTTGTTAGTGACGTTTATCGAAATGATAGTAGGAGTAGAAAGATACAGCAGCACATCTACCGACCGGGTGAGAGGGGATAATTAATTAATTAGGCTAATTAGTTGCGCTTATTACCGCTGTTTTCTGGAAACGTAGTGCAGAAAAGGCCAGCAGCAAATCTACCGACCGGGTATATTGATCAGTTAATTGATTATGATAAGTAAGTGCTAATTAGTGAAATTTGTTGCAAGGAGTAGGACCGTATGTGATAGCGGTGTTGTTAGAAGGATGGATGTATTCGTGTTTCACGGTTGCAATGTAACTAGGTGGTCTCGTTAAGTAGTAATGCGTTCTGGGCTCCGTTTATAAAGAAAAAAATGCCTTTTGACAAACTTGAAGATTGCTGCTAAAAAAATTTTAGTGTATAGTGAAATGACCCGAAGCTAACAATAAGATAGATTTTCTGTATGGCGCAATTCCATCTTTCTGCCGATCCCTTGAAAATATTGTATCGAAAATTTTCGAATCCCCAGAATTCACTGTAGGCGCAAGCGCGAAGTGACGCCATTCTCCCTTTTCCTTTTTTTTCTCGGAATTTCGATCATCACTCATTAGTCTCTGGGCCGAGCGCGGGGAGAGCGGAGGGAGGCGATGATTCACGACGCTTGAATCTCGATGATGATTAATCGGAGAATTCGAAAAGGGGGAGAAAGCGCGCTGGAATTTCGTCAGCAACTTTGGTTTTTCATCTCGAAGCGCGCTCGGTTTCCAGGAGAGATTGGGTGACGTGATGGGAATGGTATGAACTGCGACCCTGGAGATTACAAGAATGTGCAAAATTATCAGTAGAATAGCCCTACTGAACTGTTCTATAAACGAAAGATGCCGCACCACAGCATTTTTGATGAACTACTATTCAAAATTGTTGCGCTGATGTTTCGCTGTGTTGAGGTTTTGCAGAACCACGCTAATCTCGATGTGGATCACTGGTCCTCTTCTGGAAAACGCTGACTTATTTGGGTGTTTCCGAACCACTCTGTCGTGTGTGTGGTGTTTCGAGCGTAGTTTATGAGTCAATATCACCCCCTCTGAAACCAACGACGAAGAGGCTACGAATTGCGCAAGCATTGATAACTCTTGCTCGAGCAGTGATGACGTTAGAGCGCCGCGTTTCGTAGATTGTCCAGAGTCCCTAGAAAGCGGCCGTTATCTTCGAATTTGTGATCAGATTCTATTCATTTTTCATGATCTTTCGTCGGTCAGACGGAACGAGAGAGCGTGTGAGTTGAGCAGAATCAAGCGTTATCTGTTATCAGCCGCCGCCGCCTTATCACCAGATGATCAAGTCACTATTCTTTTGTGATTCAACGCGATCGAAATACTGCCTTTGTTCGGAGCCACTTTTTTGGAGTCGAGCGCATGAAATGATAACGATGGAGAGGCGCGCGCGCGTGATAGGGTACGAAATCATGAGGGGGAGACCATAAAACGTGCCATTGTTTTCACAACGATGAAAACTGGCGCTATTGTGTAGCTAGAGACTCGAGGTTTCAAGGATCAGTGATGGGGTAGAGTTTCGGCAAGAGTATCGATATTCTAACATGTAAGTAATGACAAAATTTTGAAATCTAATTGTACTCTAGATTCTTGAGGTTTCAAGTATCATTGATGTGGCAAAGCTTCCAGTGAGTTGCGATGGGGGGATCACTAGTGAGACTTGAAAACAAAACAACATTTGAACGGCAATTAACCCCTAAAATGACGTGAACTTGGGATATTTGATAATCATTTCTCTTTTTTTTCTTCTCATCCGTCATACCAAAACGAGAGTGTCTCTTCTTGCTGATTCATTGCGGGAAAGATTCCGGGAATATGGCCGATGATGATTCGGATGACATTGATAGAAAGTGCGAAGAAAGAATGCTTGGCGGAGGGCGATGAGTAAGCCATTTCGTGCAGAAGCCCTTTCGAACCGTCTCAACTCTCTTCATTTCATGCACTCTCTAGTACTGTCTATCCAGCGAGAGAGCACGCGAATCGGAGAGACGGTGATGAAGTGATTTCGAAAATCAATCGGCACTTCTTGCGCAACAATTGGATTCCCAATTTGTGACGAAATGGGAGCCACAGAAAAATGGTGTGATTTCGAAAATGATTCGCAACGCATTTGCACAACGTTACAATTCAATTTCTCAATAGCCTCTCTGCTAAAATAACGAAACCCAGTGACGAAACGGGGAAGATTACAGTAACAAGGAAAATACCTGATTGACATTGACATGAGGACATCACGAGTAGTTTAGGGTTACTGTAACGAACTCATGACAGAGAGGGATTACTGTAGCCGATCGATTATTAATTCTCTCATTCCAGGCAAGAACCTGGACAAGGACGTCTACGGTGACGACCTGGACAAGGTGCTGTCGACGAACCGCTTCGTGCCGGACAAGGGCTTCTCGGGAGCGGACGCGGCGGCGCAGGCCCGCTCGGGACCAGTCCAGGTACGGTAGATGGTATCGATTGATTGGAGGATAGTTCGGGCAGAGTACGGTAGCTGATGGTTAATGATTTGTTGATGACCTAGTTCAGGAGGGATAAGTAAATCTCAGTGGAGTGTGTTGGTATTGAGAAATTGGTAAACCCCATTTAGTGCGGGTCTTGTAGGCTCGTGTTTGTGTCGAAATTACCAAATAGAGGGGTGCTGTTGATTAGGATGAAATCGAATTGATCAATACGGTAATCAGCCCGAACCGGAAACGCATTACGCGCGTGTTTCGCCACTGTTTTTCGGCTGCGGGTACGGGGGACTCCGTCGTGTTTGTGCGTGTATTTTCTCGAGTCGTCATCCAGTCCCCCGCTGTCGAAAAGAACAAGAACACAGTACAGGAGTGACTCATAGTCGAGGGGAAACAATAAGGGAGGCCCCGTTGTCACTATCAAAAATTGGCATGAATCAGAATAATTTCAGACTCTAAAAATAGGCAACGCGCTCGCTCCCCACAGAAGATCACGCTCTTCTTCCCACACACTATTGCCTCTGCCTCCTCTTGATCACTTCTATTTGTTATCGATAACGCATAAGGAGGGGGAATGAGTGTCTGTATTGACACAGTGCCTTCGGATGGAGGACTGACGAACACTTCCGGTCAAGTGACGGCTGACGCAAAAGAGATGTACTCGTGTTACTGTAAAGTTGCATTTTGGAAACGCAAATCCGCCGGAAACAGGGCGCTGGTTCGTAAAGGAAACCGATGTCTTATCAGCAAGAGATGAAGCATAGATTATGATTAAGCACCGGGGTTCATCCACGGTGCTGATCTCTAGGACTGGAACCGATCTGCTGATTCATTAGTTAGCAAGCGCTTTTCGTTGAATGGGGTGCGGCTGAGACACGAAGTCACCATGTGTCAGGAGCACGCATGGTGTGTAACGGTAGTGGGTTGGGGAAGGTTATTTGGTCTAATTAAGAACTAATTAGCATAATTAATTAACGCTAATTGCAGTTCGAGAAGGAGGCGGACGTGTTCGGTCTCGGTGACCTGTTCCAGAACGTCACAAAGAAGAGAAAGGACGAGGGCAAAGACGGCAGAGATGACTCGAAGAGAAGAAGGGATTAGGGCCCCTGAAACCCCGTCCCTGACCCCCAAGGCCCTTAAGGCCAGACCCCAGATTGTTGGCAAAAGTTTCATCTATCTCCTATCGTTTTCATCCATTCACCTCGTATCGATTTGCGTTGTTCTCTTACTATTTCGTTGCGTTCTTGATTCCATTTATTCAAAACTCCACATTCACACTCAAGTTTCCTAATTTATAATGAGACCATTGTTAGTACACCTCACGCCCTGAGAAGTTTGTCTGTTCAGAACCAGTCACGATTATTGAAATGAAATCTGTTTATTAGAGCTGTGACAGCGGTGTGATCAATAAAGAAACAACACGGACAAATATGATCGAGAAGAAACAATTGTCACGGTATGTACAACAGTTAAAGCTCATCGGGAGAGGGAAAGAGGGCGAGAACGGGGGAGAGATTATTGCAATTTGATGTATAGAACCGACAAATATGGTGGAATGAAATCAATCGATAGTGGAGAGGTAATGACCGTATCGCGTGAAGAACCTAATGTCACAACGAGTGGGAACAGGGGCAATCAATCAATCGATAATGGGTGATTATTAGCTGAACGAGACAGACGAGGGTACGGTAACGGGGATGACAGGTTGGGGGATATTGGTGAGAATGAATTGGGTGAGTAGATTTGAGAGGACGGCCTCACGCTGGGTCGACTCACTCAGAGCGCGTTCCAATTGGGCTAGTTTGAGGTCGGTTTCGAGCCTCCGCGCTTCGGTCAGTGCCCTTTCGCGCTGGAGGAGGTCCACGGTCTGGCGAAGCGTCTCGACCTCGTCGACCTTCTTGCGCATCTGGAAAATAGGAACGGTATTGTGCGATTCGAATGCTCAGCTTTGATAATACTGCGTTTAGCGCACAATACGGAACATTTAATTCGCTAGTGAATTATTGATTATTTCTAAATTTTTAATCTTCTCGGGTATTGCTGATAGATTTCGTAGGAAACGACGAAGCACATTAGCAAAGGTCCTAGAGCCCTCAGTCAATAGCTGAAAATCTACAGGGTGGAATAATAAGCGGAACGGTTTAATCTTTTGCGATAAATCGTGTACTGATGATTTTCGGGATACGGTATCCTTGAAGTATTGATTATGCAAATTACCTGAGCGCGGTACTCGCGGGCGTACAGCCGGCGGTGCTTGCGTCGCTGCGAACCGGCATCGGCGATATCGTCGTCGATTTCTTGTTGAGGACGACCCCTGAAATTATACGGTAATGAAATGGTAAATCGATAATTGGGTTAATTTAGGTTACGGTAGAAATATTGATTTACCTTTTGAGCGGCCTTGGACTCGTCGAGGGGCTGCTGTTGGGGCTGGATTGAGTGGTGGTTGAGTGAGACTCGGAAGTCATCAACGGAAGTTGACCCTCTTCGGTCTTGATGAACAGTTGAGCCATTTCGGGCATCGACCAGGCAGTCATCGGTAGAATGGAAGCGAGGGAAAAGGCGGAGGAGGCGGAGGTGGTCGAGTCCGGATGCATACACTTATATATCACACAGTTATCACCGGATGTGAACAACTAAGAAGAAAGAGAGAGAGAAGAAGACGAGAGCGGACGAAGAGTGAGCGCGAATTGATACGGGAGAGTCGCCTCGGACGCCCCTTATACCTCTCTTCTTATCTCTCTCGACGATGACACGTCAGGGAGGAGAGAACAATGCCTACGAAATCACTCTGGCCCCGCCCCTTCTGTGAAAAACCGCCCCCTCAAGGAGAAGAGAATCGTCTCTGAATCAATCGCTTCATCCAAAGGCAACAAATCAACAACATGAGTCAACAAGCGAAAAACGGTGCGAGAAACCATGGAATACAACGAAAAGTGGGGAGAAACGGGGAAGCGAGTGTGAAACATAACAAGTGTCTCTCTGTTCTTAGTCAGTGGGCGAATGAATCAGAGCAGGGACGATGAAAAAAATGAGGAATTCGACTGGGCCTAGATCGGTCGGGAAAACGGATAACAACTGGGTGGAATGGTGCCTACGGCGGGTTACGGTATTATCGATTTTCGAAACGGCGGGATTTTCGAAATTCACTCCTCCATCGCCTCTTCCTTGATGTCCTCTTCGCCGTGCGAGTCGTTCAGCCAGTCCTCCACTTCCTCCTGGAATGACTCATTGTAAGGGTACGGTAGCCGATCAATGTGGCATAGGATTACGGTAGTCCCAAGTATTATCGATTTTACTTCGTTTTGTCTTTGATTAAAGTAGAAACCACCCTCCCCCCTACCACACAAACCCGGCCCGCTACGGTTTCTACCTCGCTATCAACCACTGCCATCACACTGTTCGCACACACACTCGTACTGTATCACATGGGGCCCCTTCGCAATACATTCGTCCTTGTTTCCCCTTTCATTTGTTCATGATTCCTCGCATTCCTTGCCCATATCATCACCATCATAGTCATCAACACGCACAGTCAGTCTCCTTTCTTGTGAGCAACTGTCATTGTGATAGACAGGAATTTGTGGAACGCTCTCTCATTTCCGAAATCCGATTTCCGATCGCACACGATCTACTAGATACATGCCATCACCTTGTGGTGGGCGAGGCATGGCCGGAATGCGATCAAAGACTCGCGACTCGGAAATGACCCGTTGTTGTTATCAGCTATCACCAGAAAGTGACCTACGAGCTACGTAGAGCTACATACGTAAGAGATAAGGGTCGGGGCTACGACGAATAGCTCTCTCGGCCACCGCCCTGTGATGGCATGTTACTCAGCTGCTCTTTGACTCCGTCGGAATTGACGCGCCCCGCATTCTTCGCTAATTAATCAGCGCGCTTGGGCGTTACTCATTAGCAACCTTTGCCATCATCATCGACCACGTCTGGCTCTGGGTATAGGTTATATCATTGAACATCGTCAACACTGGGGCAAACTTCGCACCCTTACTCATTAGCATTCCACTGTCCATTCCTCGAATCCAATTGTCAGTGATATCGTCTCTGTGTGAGTGTTCCGTTTCCGGATCATCGCGCACTTCCAGACATTTCAGTGACTCGTCCTTGGCGTCAAAACATTGCGAAAAGAGGAACACATCCTTCTGATGTGATGTTCCCATTTTTTCGTGATCGTATCATATCACTGATGAAATCATCGCACTACTATACACAGAAAAAATGAAAGTGCCTTCCTTCCGATGTTCCCAATTCCTCTTCGTGATCATTTTATCATTCATGATCGTGGGGAAATTACAGTACTCGTTTATACGAGAATGCCTTCATTCTGATGTTCCCTTTGTGATCATCATATCACTCGTGTACGCCTGAGCGGAGGGCATAACAGTGCTAGTTTATGCACACTTTCATTCACGGTCAGATCGAGACTTGTTGTAGTCCTCATAGACTGCACGTTACGTCAGTCAAGGGGGTGATATCAATAGTATTCAGTCGACGGGGGCTCAGATTATCATGCAGGTCGTATAGCCGCGTGCCTCAAAGTCTGTGAGTTCATTCATTCGCAAAGGATGCGTGAACCGTCTGCCTCATCTCACGCACACTAAGAGTTCACGTCCATTCATCCCGTTCATCGTCTCTCTGCTTTACACACTATTCCGTGTCGTCTAGCACTAGAGATGATGTTGAATGGGAAGAGTCCGACTTATTCATCCCCGTATTTTGCACGAACCATCAAACCTCGGAGCTCACAGATCTCGCGCATCTCGTGACTAGATGATGCGCGAAAATAACCCCGAACAAAGGACTTGACTCTCTCAGCATCACACGCTATCTCGCCTCTCTGACTTCCTTGAATCCAGTCAGTTCGCGATTCCTCGTATCGAAATCATCACGCGTTTCGAAAGTACTGAGGAAGTTTCTGGTCGCTTAATCACGCACCTAATCACGTGCGCGTGATGACACAGTGTTATCGGGTCACAAAGAGCGGATTCATGGCTAAATTTAGCCACAAAACATGGTTCCGATGAGTCTGACTGATAGTGGAGACAATCCCTCCAGCTATCAGCTTGATTTCAGGTTGGTGGGAGGAAAACGTCATCCACGTCACTTCCCCTCGCAAAACAACGCGACAGCATTTTTGTGGGGGCCGGAAAGACATCGTTAATCGACGTGGCCCTTATGATCCTCCTCCTCGTCATTATTATCAATAGTCTGCCGGAATTTCATCGACAAAGGGGACCGTGTATCTGATCTCGAAGGAAAGAGGGACTACACACTATCAAGATCTCGCTCTTTTCGCAATCGTAATCTTTGCCGTTTTATTCATAGAATCCCTGCCCCCGCGTTATCATAAAGAAGAAGATGATAGAGTGCGATTGTTCGCCTATCATGCGATTCTGTGAGCAAAGTTTACGATCGGAGAAGAGATATTGTAGGGGAAGAGAAAAAAGGAAGAACTAATTCTCTCGGTTTCTAATTCTTTAGAGTTATAATCGGATGCAAATACACCATTAATGAATCCAAATCGGTGTCAGTGAACTTTCAAATCATCTCCGGAACTAATTACGATGCGAAATGAAGTAATATGCTCGTACCCGCACTTCTAGAGGGGTGCGACTTTATGCATGAATGCACTGGTAATCAGTGATATTAATACGACTGTCCTCTGTCTTCCGTCTCTTCGAAAAAGCCATTCGAAATCATCTCAAGTCAGGGAAAAAATCGATCGAAGTGTGAAGGAGAATTTACACCATAGGAGTAGCCCCACAACCTCACGTGGATTCTTCCAAACCCGAAATTCGACTCTATTTTTATATCTGTAGATCGGAGAAACTCGATAAGAATCTTCGGGAACATTCAAGTCGCATCAGGTTCATACGCTTACATGTTTCAACATGGATTTCAGTATCCCATTGAATCGTAAAATGACAAAGGACGAATCATATTCTCCAATGAGTGGAGTGCCACATTCGTCAATTACGAAACATCAGCCAGATTTCACAGGCAAATTCACGCCACAGAAATTGCACAATTGCAACCAGATACCTCTGATTTCAATATCACGTACGTAACACATAGGAAAAATCGTAGCTCTACAAGCAGAGCGACCTATTCAACGAGACTATGACTAAACTCTTCTAGGCAATTAATAACCCTCTCAACAATTAATAATAAACGATCAATAACTGTCCCATCACGACCACTTATCCGCAAAATTAATGCTGCTACATAATCACCTTCTTCGGCTTGACCATGGCGGGAGGGCCGAAAGTTCGCGCACAACTACCTAACTCCACAAATACCTTCTGCCCCATAAAGTATCACTAATTAGTTAGCCGATCACTAATTAGCAAAACTAATTAAGCTAATTAATCACCTTCTTCGGCTTGACCATGCCGGGCTGGCCGAAATTTCAAGTAATTCCGATCAATACCCCTAGTATAAGTCACAAATTTTAGCCCTCAATTATAGCCTAATTAACCAATCAACATAATTAATTAGTAATCACCTTCTTCGGCTTGACCATGCCGGGCGGGCCGAAGTTGAGCGTCGTCGACAGCTTCTCCTTCTTCAGCTTGCCGCCCTGCAATTAATTAGTTAATTAATTAAAAATATTTTTTTTAAATTGAAAAAAAGTTCGGAGTTTCATTGTGCAGATATTTCAACTGCGTTCAGCCTTTTCCTAGTGCGTCCTTCTTCGCGTTTGGAAAAATAATAAACATCATTCTAGAATCTAGATTTCCCACAGACTACAAGTAGGTGAACCCATAAAAATAAATTCTCTGAAGTTCAATGTACCCAGATTATCCTACTAAAATACTGATTTCGATTTTGAGTTTCACGCAGAGCCCAAATCCACTGCATAACATTGACTTTCGATTTTCACTTGGTCGAACTGTGCAAAAAGTTGTAAATAAATCAACCCCCACCTTCTGGTGCTTCTGGATCTCGGCGTCGAGCGTCTTCTGTCGCTCGGTGACGGCGTTGAACAGCTGCGCGACACCCCTGCAGTGAGACAATTTGGCACATTCCTGTTTTTTGGCCTCAACGTATTCCTACAGAGTATTCTCTCCGTACCATTGCAATTCCTACCCCTAAGATGTGGATGGAGCGGTGCATTGTGGACCAAATACCAGGAAAGTTCCGAAAATTTCATTAGCACTGTCGTACTTTGGCGATATTATTTCCTCGACGACGCATGAACACAATTTGTTGCGAGGATGCCCTGAAGCTCAGACAAGCACAAAGCGGTAAAATGGTACATCCCGGAAAGGTCGAGTTCTGGCAATACACATCATTCGATTTTTTAGCCACAAAGCACGTGTTTCTGAAAACCTAGGTAGACATTGAGAAAACGATAAGGTTCAATAAGTAGATCTCGTCCACACTCAAGAGAAACGACCAAATGCACGTTCTCGAGATATTTCAACGCTGATGCCAACTCACGAGGTGACATTTACCAACTTCAAACGAGTTTATTGCAATATTTCGAGGAATATATCAACTCACGAGGTGGCGATTCTCCGCAGCGTGCGCTCCTTGACGCGGTCGCGCACCACGTCCGGCTTAGTGAAACCGAGTCTGTTAATTAGTTTATTAATTAACTAATTAACACAAAATAAAAGCATGAATAGCTAGCCTATTAGAACCTAGATATTGGCCTCGCGAATAATCGCCTAGTGGAAGGCAATTAACTAATTAATTAACACTCACTTCATGGCATTGTGCTTCTGCACCAGCTTGAGCGAGACTTCCTTCTTCGTCGCACGCTTCTTGAGCAGCTTTTTCTGCAATAAATATTGTAAAAGTTGATTTAAAAGTTGAACCAACAATTTGACACTCAGTCCATGTAACTAATGCGCTTCACTTACTATCCATTGCTAGAACAGGAGCAAATCGGCAATATTTAGGAAGCAGGAATCGCATAATTCACTAGGCACTTACACTGACAGTGAGGGTAAATGTTTCATTTTTCATTCATTAGCCGTGTTCTAATGTATCAAACGATATTTGATGAAAGTAGTTGGTAAAATAAAACCGTTAAGCATACTGAACAAAACCTCGCCCTACTTTATTACACTCATTATTCGGAAGCAGTTGATATCCTGCTAGATACACGTATCTGACATTGAGCTAGCACCATACAAATATCACTCACCCTCGCCTCTGCTCGCTTCGGGTTGGGGAAGGAGACGGTCTGCATCTAATAGAGTTCCCCACAAATCACGCGTTTGCCTACTGTCTACATCCCAAAAAAATAGCAACCCCTGCTTGATGCATTTCTCTACAATGTATTGGACTTGACTAACCCTACCCTCGACCAGCTTCGAATTTATTGTTTTCTATTTGACTACGAATTACCCCCTTCACACAGTCTTTTCGAAAACCAGAAGATCTCGATTACACTCACCCTCGCCTCGGCGCGCTTCGGGTTGGGGAAGGAGACGACTATATTGGACTCAATTCAACTATTAACCCATGTTTCAACTAATGTACATTACTAGGAACTCGATGAAACAACAATTATAGGAATATTGAGTACATAAACCACAAACTCACTCACCCTCGCCTAGTCGGGCTTCGGGTTGGGGAAGGAGACGGTCTATTCGAGCTAACCAACAACTCTATGCTTCACCTACTACTCAACAGTCAAAGTAGAGGGACGTCAACAATATTCGGCCCAATTCTGATTCAAAATCGGTGCACTCACCCTTGCTTCCGCCTTCTTCTGGTTGGGGAAGGAGACGGTCTGATCGAACTAACCAACTAGTGAACAAGAAGTCAATGCTTCATTCACTGTTCAACGCCCTAACTCAACCGATATGAACAATATTCGATCCAAATCGCTTTCAAAATCGGTTCACTCACCCTCGCCTCGGCTTGGCTCGAAAAAAATAATTTTACTAACGGAGGAACCAGCAAAGATAGCGTCTCATCTACTGTTAATACGCCAATACTCACCCTCGCTTCGGCCTTCTTCTGGTTGGGGAAGGAGACGGTCTGCGTCTTGAGCGGCTTCTGCTTGTCCACGCCCGCCTCGTCCTGAAGGGATTTATTAATGCAATCAAGATTCGAAAATTGACTGCAATCATTCCAAAGAACTAACCAAGAGCTTAAAAGACACTATCTGAGCCGATCGAACAACTCTCGGCACAGGTCAAAATGCAACCTGTGCCCATACTTGCACCATAGGTAGTGGCCGATGAGTGTGTACGGCCCGTGGTGTTAGCTAAGCTCCCAGGCCTCTCCTGGGCGGGGCGCGGTGTGGGCGACTCAAAGTGACGTCATTTGTAAATATGCTTAAACGTG
>LS491599.1:4834-33529 GCA_900490845.1 Pristionchus japonicus
ATCTCTTGATCGGAAGGGAGGAGAGAGACGCGGCCTCGAGGTCAATGATCTACCAGAGAGCCGAGAGGGGAGATGGAGAGAAGGGGAGAGGGGGATGAGTGTGTTCTCCCATACTTCAAGTGTCTTTGATCTTTGATCTTTGATCTTTGTAATGTAGTAGCATAATACAACCAGAGTTAGAGGACTGATAGGTGTATTGCAGAGCCCTCCTGCCAGAGAATGATCTTCGAAGGTGATAACACACCGGAATGGACGAATCTGATCAACATGCTCAGAAATATTCTTAACAACATTCCAATCTAACAACTCAGTCTTTCAGTTGATAAATTGCATTGCGTTCTCTTTTATCAAAATTTATCATATCGCGAACAACCGAGTCTTTGGTTTCCGCATTTGCGAAATTCCGCGTATCATTATGCATTTTAAATAATTCGTACTAGTCGTTACTTGATTACTGTCCTTGAGTACTCCCGCAAAACAATCAAAGTTTGAGCGACGCAAAGGAGTTAGTCCATCTTCCTGATGCTTGCTGTGTTATTGCATTCTCGCATGCATTGTGTTGAGAAAACAACGTGAGCCTTTCTCAAGTCGACTGTTATCGTTCCTCAGCCTGTTTTGTGCAACAGCAGATCTCAAGCTAAGCAAGCAATAACGAAACATATTTATTCAAGGTAGAACATTGAAGAAATAAATGTATCTAATAGGCGTGAATCTTTAGTCTCTTCTGACTAGCCGAATCATAACTGTCTCCGGGCTTACAGTAACGTAACCGACGAGTTTGATTGGATTCTGCAATTTTGAATATTGCTCCATGGGCAGATGTGATGATATAAAACCCTAATTGGTTCACATCATATTCGAAATCAGTTAAGTTGCACCGTGTGATCTGATTTCTCCACTCTAAAACGAGACAGTAGTTTGAGTAGCGCTAGTTTCTCTTCGATATAAGCGAGTCTCATTCCGAGGCACATTCGAGGCCCTTCTCCAAACGATTGGAAGGCGGCGCGAGGACGAGAAGACTCTTCGAACCATCTGGAAGAAACGAATTCTGCATGGCTTTAACCACCATCACTCGAGCAAAAGTACGTTCATACGCCGCAATTCAATCGAACAATCCGGTAGGTGATTATGCTCATAAAATAGGGCAAAATCACCTCTCTGGTCTGAATTCCTTTGCATCGGCTCCCCACAATTTCTCATCCATGTGAACACTCCAGGTCTCTGTTGCAATCTGATCACCAACTTCGAAGTTGAATCCTCCGATCTCACAGGCTTTCGTACACTCGCGAGTAACGACTCTGAGATCATTATCATCATCATCGAAATCAGGAGCTGAAAAGACGTACGGACTGGCTAGTGGATAGTGTCTCAACGTTTCTTTGATTACTGCATCCATGTAGTGGAGATTGGAGAGTTGTTCGATCTCTATTTTCTGAAAGAAACGTTGGTAAACCATCAAAGTGAGTGAGCATACCTCGTTCTCGTTCATGAAGGAATCCACTTCATCAATCAATTTCTGTTGCACTTCGGGATAATTCGCAAGGAAATGAGTAGTGTATGCAAGCGAGTTTGAAGTTGTCTGAAATCCATTTTCGCCCGCAATTCCACATATTCGCGCTCTTAACCCTCCATCAACTCACATCAAAACCGGCCAGAACGAACACCAAACACTGCCCGACGATTTCATCCGACGATAGCTTTCGTGCAGTCTGAAAATGTTGAAATGGCACCAATTTTTCGAATTGTCGAATGTAATTTTTTAAAACTGGCATCAGAATCTTCTCCGAATTGAACTTCGTCCACGTCAACTTCTGCGTCCAGAAAGAGATCGATGAAATCTCCAGAGGACTCCCGTCCACTCGCTCTTTGTTCCTTTCGCCGAACGACGTTTTCCTTGATTCGGTCGACCAATGCAACGAAGGCACTCTTCTTGATGCCCAAGTTGGCTGCAAAACATTTTGAACGGTTTCAGAGAGCCACATTCTGTTGCTTATATAACTACTGGGTAGCAAACTTACAGAGAATGCGGAATGTCAGTCGGACTTCATCGACAATCGAGGGGAATAGAGATGGAAGGACGGTCACGGGATGGCTCAAGGGTCTGAAACAAACGCTTGCATAGAAGATATGCTTCATTCTCCTCTCATTCTTGTCCCTTTCTAGCAGCTTTACCTTCTCTTATCTATTTGCATGAACAAATGTGAGTTTTATTACAATGACATACCGATAGAAGATTCCCCTTAATATGTCGAGATATTCGTTGTTGAACATCTCAACATCCCTCATTCCCAGTGCAACTTTGCAGATGATATCGAGTGTGTACTCTTGGAAATATCTGGAAAATAAACAACATTTCCTGCCTATTTATATACAGTACCGGACAAAAGTATAGCACCAAAATTCAAATCGTCATAAGTTTCTTTAAACTTGAGATAGAGACTTAAGGCCGGGAGCAATAGATAGGCAGTCTATAGGAGAATAAGGCCATATGGTATATTGGAGCAGGTTCCTCTAGACTCATTCGCTGCAAATTTTCTGCTGAGGTGTGGTCGTAAATATTTTTTTGAACCTCGGAGGATTTAGCCCAGAAGCTCAAACGTTCTGTGGTGATAGTACAACCATTGATCTTCACGATCCACTTTATGGCCCTTTGCGGGCATTTCGCAATAGTGAATATGAATTATTTTCCGACACCTCCAAAATCTTGTCAAAATTATGTAAGTTCCGTCTTAGGTGACCCACAGCCTCCAAACTTGGCAGGTAGTGTCAGTGTATGGTCCAGTTGAGTTGTACCAAGTTTGGGCAGGATCGGCTGCTTGGTTCGTGAAATCCACTTTTTACGTAAACTCATTGTGTCCCCACTCTGAAATAGCCGCTCCGTGAAGTGAAAAATCTAATTTCGTGCAGTGTGGTAGCACAACCTCGTGTGACAAAGTATATGAAATTTCAAAGTTGGGCGATCACTTTCCCGGGTTTTGCAGCTGCAAATCCGAAGCGATTCTCAGTGGGGAATTTCACAAAACGGTGAAATGATCCGAAACAGATGCCTCCAAAACTTGTGCTTTGTGCTTTCAAATGACACTAAAGGTTCTAACAATTCATGAAATAATACTGCGAACACGATTAACTAGTTTAAAAGGGGATACGCCAAAGTTCCCGAAAATCGTTTGCTGAACTTGTAACTTTTTTCGATTTTACTCGCGTCGGATTCGCAGCTGTAAAACCCGGGAAAGTGGTCGCCCAACTTCGAAATTTCGCATACTTCTTCACAAGAGGTTGTGCTACCACACTGCAGGAAATCAAATTTTTCACTTCACGGAGCGGCTATTTCAGGGTGGGGACACAATGAGCATACGTAAAAAGTGGAATTCACGCACCAAGCAGCCGATCCGGCCCAAACTTGGTACAACTCAACTGGACCACATACTGATACTACCTGCCAAGTTTGGAGGCTGTGGATCACCTAAGACGGAACTTACATAATTTTGAAAAGATTTGGGAGGTGTCTGAAAATAATTCCTATTCACTATTGCGAAATGCCCGCAAAGGGCCATAAGGTGGATCGTGAAGATCAATGGTTGTACTATCACCACAGAACGTTTGAGCTTCTGGGCTAAATCCTCCGAGGTTCAAAAAAATATTTACGACCACACCTCAGCAGAAAATTTGCAGCGAATGAGTCTAGAGGAACCTGCTCCAAAATACCATATGGCGTTATTCTCCAATAGATTGCCTATCTATTGCTCCCTACCTTAAGTCTCTATCTCAAGTTTAAAGAAACTTATGACTATTTGAATTTTGGTGCTAAACTTTTGTCCGATACTGTACGGCGTTTGATAACAACAGTTGTTTCAACTCACTCGAGTACGTTTACTTCTTCTCTGCATCTTTCTAGTCCATTAACCATTGTCACTGCAGAGTTCTCGACTGTAGACAGGATCTAAATTCGAGATTTTAATTGTAGCAAGATAATAAATCAAGCTCAACATTATTCCTTGCTTACATTTCGGAGCGACTTATTAGTGAATCCCAAACTGCCCAATGCTCTCAATCTCTTCCAATGCGGACCGCGAGCCTCGAGAATATGAGTGGTCGGCTTGTCTTGACGCTCTTGCAGGATGAATCTCTGAAACATATTCGTTTTGCTATCCTCCACATTCTCTTGAATGCAGTTCAAGTCAAAAGAGGTAAACACTCACGGCTCTCGGGTAGAAATGATCGAACTTCTTCACTAGAATCTCATTGATCATTTCGAAATCAGAAACGACAAGAATCGGTCTCTGACCTTCGAAGAATCCGTACACCTGATGAATTATTTTAAACAAAACGAGGGGTTTCAGAAGAACAAACCTTTCCATACATCTTCGACCAATCTCTCATTATGAGTGATCTCGGGGTATTGAAATCCCAGATCTCACGAATATTACCGAATAAAAGCTCGGGTTCGGGGCCGGGAATTCCGCGACGGACCCATTTTTTTATTGAATGCAGCATAGTACCTATGAAATAGTTTTGAAAGGTAAAATGCGGGAAATCAAGGTTGTTTGATCTCACCGGTACAAAGCGATAAATGCGGCACCAAGAAACAATAAAAGAGAAATCATTGTGGAATATTTACTGCGCACCCCACTCTTCTCTTTATACTTCGCAAGAGATTTTACCGTCTGTTTGATAAGTCAAACTCATTTGGTACCGATTCGAGAACTAAAACGCGCGAATGTGTCACAACCGACTACAAAATCAGCACATCACTACCGCACAGTTTGTAAGTAACCATTCTCAACGCATAAATCTGCGTTGAAAACAAGACTCTATTGTGAATTTTGCCTACTTCATAGGACGACATTCAGGCACCCGTAGAGTCCCCCGGAAGAACGGATATGTTTCACCCATTCCATAATTCAGATTGTCCTACGCAGGGTTGGTGGTCGGTGTTGGATGGTGGAACTCCACAAGTACCTAAATTCACGGATCTAGAATCCGAGATAAGATCACAGGCAAAAGATCGCCATTTTATCTCAATGGGGTACACTGTAACAAGAACACAAAAGAATAGGAAGCACAATTCCCATTTGTCGGACACTTTCGAATACGTTTTGAGCACATGAAGAAACACTGATGCACTCGGTGCGCTTCGGGTGCTGATTATAAAGTCGTTATCTTACCTGTAGCAACACAGTTAGGCGCACTCAAAACGAACGAGTCTGAGAGATTCTGACAGAACCTCTGAGCCAAGACCCATACCAGTATCCTGAAGTGTGGAAGAGCCAGAGAGAAAGAGAGCACAGATAATTTCAGTCTTTTTAATGGATCTCATTTCCCAAATGAGCTGCTGTAGGCTGGCAAGGGCAGTTTTCTTCCGACTTTAGGGCAATATATAAAATGGACGAGCCTAGGGGGATCATCACACTTCCTTCTTCTTCTCAAAAGCCACCATGCTTCGTGCCATCCTTCTCATCTCCTACATCTCCCTCGCTATAGTCCATTGCTGTGCACCTAATACGCCGCACACTCCTAGTAAGATCGTGCACGCTTCTCACTTTCTCTGTTAGAATCGGGGCTTTTTTTTAAAAGAACAATATCATCATTTCTCCAGAGCAGTGCCCTCCCATCACAGTCTACCCCGCTGCCGCTTGCACGGCAGCCAATGGAGTCCCGTGCACCGAAGCCAAGATCACGGCCAATTCCGTAACCTGTACTGCACCAGCGACGGATCTCTTCTTCCTTGCTGCAAGTTTATCCTATTCTAAACATGAGAACAATTCGATAAGTCATCCGCTCTACTATTTCTCTATTTTTTCAACATTTTCGAAGTGGAATAAGCTCTCGGTATTCACTTTGAGTTTAGGCGTGCAGTAAAACAAGTGGTGAAGGAAAGAGAAAAACTTCCGCTATCTGTAATTTGCAGGGTGCTGAAAAGGGACAACTCGGAGCTGCTCCGCTGAAGTGTGAAGAGGGAAAATGGAAGACGAGCGCAGGCACTACTCTCGTGTCGAAGGCAGAGGCTGAAACCGCTCAAGTCGCATGCTTCAAGAAACTCGTTTGAGTGAAATCTCTTCGTGGTAACATAGTCAATTACTGATGTGCTATTCCTATCAAGTATTTATTACGTTTATAGATGTGTTTGTGTAACTGGCGAATAAATAATTATCATCAATTAACTCATCATATGAAATGAAAATTGCAATGGATCATGCTGAGCTTTCAAATAGTCGAGCTTGCGATTTATTAGCGTACTTTCTGGAAAGAAGGTGTCGTATTTATGTGGTAAATAGTCTGGTGAATGCTCGATTAATTTGCACCTGAACAGACAGTGACTTTGAACTCGCTCACTGGTGAGAGAGTTCAAGACTTATCAGATAAGAAAAAAAATCGCTTCGGATTTGCAGTGTCAACTTCACAACTTGGTTTCGATCATTCTTTCTTCAGGATGCGCTCTACTGTTGTTCCTCGCAGCTTCCATAGGCTCAAGCTGTGAGTGAGCTGTGATAATCTTTGAATCATAATATCAGGATTAAATTATTACCGATGCGCAGGTCGACTTTTCGAACTCGACAATCTACGATCGGTTCTGGCTCTGGCGAGTTTCTGGTTTATTCCTATCGTTAGTGTTTCAGAGGAATGTGAACTCTATAAGTCAATTGTTATGTTTAGGACAGCATCCAATTGTATGATGGGTGGCGTAGTCCATGCATGCGAATCTTGCTCGAGAGGAAACAAGAACTGCTGAGCCATTCACTTTCAATGTTCTCGATAAAGAACAATTGTTATTCCTCAATGGTGTTGAGTTGTGCGCACGCAACATTTTCGGCATTATGACTCTTGTTCCGACAGTTTCACTGGTCAACTTTCTCAAGGCGAGCACTTTTGGATACAGTATACGCACATGAAAAGTTAAGTTGGGAATCTGAACAGGCGTCATACAACGACAAAAAAAATCCATAAAGTCAGCACGCGAAACGAAAGACTCTTGACGTCTTCTCCCTATGATGTCTTAGTCTATCCAGAGAAGAAATGGGTGAGCAGTACAAAATGAGCACACTCAATTCCTGTCTTATCCAATTTTTCCAAATGGCTCGGCAAGTGCCCACTCGGTCTTTTGGTCCGGGCATTTTCTTAATATAAATGATGTTGTGTCTGCGGCTAGTCATACTTCCTCTTCCCTTGGCGATGCTCCGTGTCATTCTGTTCGTCTCCTTCATATATCTTACTGCGATCCATGGATGCGCGCCCAGCACTCCACAGAAGCAGAGTAAGGACCAGGTTGTACAGTCTACTTCACTGGCGGATCCTAATTACTACACAAACTCTCCTTCACAGAACCTTGCCCGTCTATCACTGCCCTCCCTCCTGCAACCTGCATGGGCGATAATAAGGGACGCACGTGCTCGGATGCCACCGTCTCGGCGACTTCGGTGACCTGTGCTGAACCAGCATCCGATTTGTACTTCTCTGCTATGATCAAGGTGGGTGGGGGATCGATAGATTTCTTCGAATATGAGGCCTTGGCAACAAACGGTATTCATCTTAAAACATTGATCAGTATTGCAACAACAACAGGTTGAAAATCGGGTACTTGTGGAGTTCACCGGAGGGGTATCTTTCCACAATCCAGCACAGACCCCAACCCTGAGTAGGACAATCAATATTATAGAATGTGTGAAACATATCCATTTTCCGCGGGATGTCCACAAGTGCCTCAACTTCCACTCCACATTTGCAGGGAAGGGGATTCCTCTTTCTGGCTCCAGCTACGTGCAACGATGGCGATTGGAGATCCAGTGATGGAATTTCCATCTTCTCCGAAGATACAGAATTTACTGCTCAAGCCGCATGCATTAAAAAGCTATAGCTATTGTTCCACCTAATCTTCCTATCAAGCTCCAGTGTTGCTTCTGTACCTACTTATAAATGGATCATAACACAAACTTGCAAAAATAAAAGGAATTTATATATTTTATCACTTAGTCGACAGTAATTCAACACATTTATGGATTTTTTGGAAACAATTAACTTTAAACTCTACAGTATTACATGTTAGGATCGTCGTAGAAGTCCGTTTCCACTGCCCAAAGGCCGGGTGATAACTTCTCGAAACTCGAATGGCCACGAAATTCACTGTTCGTCTTCCGTACACAACAGGAGAATTCATCTTCTTGCTTGATAGGAAACTCCAAAGAGAACTGAAAGTCATGAAAATCAGCATCGAGTCATTATCACAGCATAAGTTGTTTTTTTTAGTTGCGGCACTATGCAACATTCGAAAATGTACAATTTTTATGCTCTCTACTCACCTTTTTGGAATCGATGCTCAGAAATGTTTCCTTGATCCCATTCATTTCGCCGGCGACAGTGAATGTCCAATGCGATTTATTCTCCTCCATTTCTAGTCGTTTCTGAGATGATGAAACTTGTGCAAGCTTAATTCATTCTACTCAGTTACCTGAATAATGCCAACCAAGTCTTGCGACTCCATCTGTACAGAGTGCAAGACAAATGAATCGAAGAATGGTATAATAGAGAGAAACTCCTTTGAGGGCCTCCAGCCATAGGGAATCTATGAAATAGAGATAAGCAAAATATATATGAAATTGCATTTCACAAACTTTATAGACGTCATTGAAACCGAGAATAAGCTGAAAACTAGTGCGACAGTCAGTTGAATTCGATTTGAATTTGGTCAGGAAATATTCATCAAATACTCGAAGGAAATCATCGAAATTCGTAGGTGCATCCTGTTCCTCCAATCGTATTTCAAGATTTGAAAGATCCATGGATCCAATAAATTCAGAAAATCTGAAATTGAGCACCTCTGGTGAAACAATCTGAATGAGTGGCCTCACTTTTTCATGTCCATCTTTCCATCGAATAGAACTTCATGCAACCTGAGATTTCTGATTTCGATTCCTCTCAGAGCCAATGAACATCTTTCGACAAATTTGTCATCGATTTTGATCTTGAAATTTGAAAATAATAATCGAAACGAGATAGAGTAACTTACCCATTCGAACACTGCACTAATACTGGAATGGTTCTTTAGCAACTCCTCCATTTGATCGAATATCTGATGAGGAATTGTTGTCGATTTATTGACAGCGACGAGGTCGTCTCGAAATTTCTGAGAGGAATGATGTATTTCTCGAGCACAAAAAAGGTAAATTGCATCAACGTCCATTTTAACAAGCCCTTTTGAGCAACAATTAGCTAGCGAATAAACACTAAATTCAGTAGAAGTGTCATTTATCTTATAAGTTTTGGAACAATTTTTTAAAAGTATTTCAATATGAGTCGAACTCACATTGTGTGAAAGGCAGTAGGGTGAATCGAGTACACTTTTCACTCCTTTACTTCCCTCTTCTCGATCAACAAAGAACGATGTTCCTTTGCAACCAGTAGAATGGGTGCAATTCATGACGATTGTGTGGCCACTTCGCCTCTGAATTTTGAAAATGGCACTCGCTATTTGGATCCAAATGGAGACATATTTCATGATATTTGCCTCGAATCAGGGAAAAGAAAAGCTTTTCTAGTACACTGACCTCGTATACAAACAATCCGCCCTTGCATTTGATTCCCGAAGAACAACAGTCAATGACACTCTGAATCAGGTATTGCTGAAACTCATTTGAGCGCTTTTATGAAACTCACTTGATTTCCGGACTGTCTAATATCATCCGTTTCCTGAGAACTCATTGCTGGAATTATGATTTGTGGTTTGTACAATTGCATAGGAGATGCATATTAGCAGGTGAGTAACATTGTAATGTGGCGCAGTAGTTCAAGCGAAATAGCACAGAAAATTTGAGAGGAATGTGCCCGTGTGTAATCTCAGGAGGGGCGGGTCTTGCATTGATGACGAGGCGAGCACACAGCCATTACTCTTGGTTGTGCAATGGATCAATCTTTTATACTGTATTTATGCCACAGTGAACACATTAGCAAAAAGATCACAAATATTCATCAGTTTGAAACAGTAAATAACAACATCGACACAACGCGCATAATCTTACTCAGTAGTTTATATTGGTAGAGGTAGTTCAGAAATATGATTAAGCGAGTCAAATTTGAGCATTAAAATGTGTTCTACGATAAATATTCATCAATGCGCCAACAGTATTTACACTACTATTCATTGAAGCCGGTGCGTCGATTGGTCATATCAGTTCGCATTGTCAACTTCCATCAGACGAGTCCTATTGAGTTCATCGATTATGGGCGAGATCAGTCTCTAAAAATAATTTTAGAGCAAAATAATAAATGCTGAATAATTCGTAAGTTGGAAGAACCGAATTTACCTGATCAATCATCAGCAAACAGAAAATGTCTCCGATTCTCGTAGCGTAGTTATGAACGCCTTTCGAAGCATAATACGAATGTAGACCATGCATGATTTCAGTCCTATGAGTTATCGCAATCTCAGAGAGAATCTCGTCGTCCGATGTAGCATCTGCAGCAAAATTTTTTTTTGCAAAATTCAAAAAAAGGAGATCATCTTCGTTTACCTGAACTCCAGAATGAGAAGGCTATCATTATCAAGAATTCTTCTTCTGTAAGATCCACTCCTCGCATAGCTTGCTTGCTTATGACTACATTTTCTTCATGGTTGCTGTGCAAACTCCTAAATGAGCATTGCTCTCGAATTTCGAAAATAATCTGAGTAGGCAATATACTCACGCGTTCTCAGTGTCCAAATTGGTTGAACAGTCAGCACGGTAGACATCGATAGAAGATGGACTGATTGTTGTCGTGTAAGAGACCAATCTGAATAGATACCAATATTTATTATTGAAATATTGAAATAAACTCACATTCGATCATCATCGGGAAATAACTTCGCGGATCGATAACTGCACTCCATTAGATTCAAGCGTTTGGAGCTCGCATTGATTAGTTTCCACTACAAATTGAGCATTTTCGAGCAATGTTGTCTTAGTCGTTTTCCAATCGATTTTGCCTTATAAAAAACCCTCATTCTCACCTTATCAATTAAGTCTAGGTTTCGAAATTGTGGGAATGCAAGTGAAGCAAAATCAAACAGCGAAGAGTACAGAATCTGCTCCATGGCAAAATGTTGTCCTTCAGTCGCGAGTAGGAAAGCCTGAAGAAAACTTCTGTTTTTTTTAAATACTCGTTAACTTACGAATGAGTTGTTATCAATGTCCATCGGGTGAACGAATTTATCCACTGGCCGCAGACATAACTCTGCCAACTTGCGACTTCTAGTCATTGCGCTGAAATTTGCTCAATTGGGTCTTAAGGAATGTTTCATGTATAAAGCTAATGAAACTTCAAAATCACGAGTGAAACGCTGCGAAACAACCAAAAAGTGCTCACTCGTATCCGTTTCGAATCCGATGTAGTATGGAAGGTTGGCGGGTTAGTGCTTTGTCGATGCTGGATCTAAATCTAGAGGCTTTCGCCGTGTCAAAAACCCAACGTGGGCCAGTACCTGGTAGGTGGGTCAGATTGAGAGGGAGTCTGTACATGCTCATGTGGTGAATGAGGGGTGCATTGTGACTCCATCGGATCATGATTCTCCGTATCGGAACGACTGCGGGGCACAAAGACGATCTCCTGAGTTGCCTTTTCGAAGATTTTGCGCATAAGGTCGAATCGACACCGACGACACTCAACCACTCGACCTGAATGGACGAGAATGTAATGAGAAAAGGAGGTCTGCTCCGCAATTATGCCATGTGGGGAGGTAGCATAGAAAGGTGGAGCGATTAACCATGTGCCTACTATGAAGCCACAACAAAGGCATGCTAACCACAAGAAGCATACCATTCTGGACGCATTGTTCCGTGTTGAACTTGCATTTGTACTTGAGCTTGGATCGAGCAGTTCGTCTAGAAAAAATGATCGTGGATAGTGATAGTTTAGGAGAAAAGTTTGGAGTATACCAATGACAAATCTCGTTCATCGGCATTGTTTCAAACATAAACGAAGACTGAGAACGCGGAATACCTGTAGAAAACAGAGCAGGCCCGGCATGCATCAATTCCCATGTGAATCTGCTTAATTCTGGCCTTGCAAATAAGGCAGTGCAGAGTCTGAAATAGTGAATGCATTCATCATTCAAATAGGGTAATCGATGCATCCTCACCATTATGATACGGCAACGATTTGCACGGTGAATGAATGAACAAATCGCACGAATGAACAAGAATGATGCGTATTGCAATCATCCATTCGTCTCTCTCTCTCTCTCCCGTTTACTCTCGTATGCCGGTTTTGTGCGGTAGACGCATGCCGATTCTGTGTGCAGATGCATTTACACATCAGGCTACACACGGCCCTCTGCCAAAATCCCCTCGGCCCTCTGCATCTAGTGCGGGATCAAACAACACAGAAAGTATTAACTAGCCTGGGCTAACAACTAGCAACGTTGCTTATTTTCTAGGATGTGCTTAGTGGAAAAAACTTGTTCTACAGACATTGAATCCGATAGGTCAGGTTTGTGCATTCATGAACCCAAGAATTCAAAGAATGGAGATAACGGCCTTGGAGTGGCTTAGATCTATTTTTGAGCATCGGATATTTACCCGCCAGAGGTCCTTGTGCGCACGTGTGCCCCTTATGTAGTCTTAGTTGAAGCAACGTCTCTACTCAAGCGAAAGATTACCTGAGCACAGAAAGTTGAGGTATAAAGAGATCTTGCACCATATTTAAACCTTCAATTGTAGAGATGAGCTCTGTTCTCATAACCGGTGCTAACCGAGGCATCGGACTCGGTTTGACTCGTCATCTTCTTTCCGATCCCTCCGTTACAACTGTCATTGCAACTGCGAGAGATGTTGATTCAGCAAAGGTTTGTTGGTTTTCTCGTCAAATATACTATGAAAATCAACGACAATCTTAAAAATTGTAGGCTCTCAAATCGCTCGACAATCCTAAACTGCACATCATCCAACTGGAAGTAGTGAGCGAAGAATCAATCGAGAAAGCTGTTGAGAAGGTTTTTCCTTAATTAACTTGCAGTATCCCTGTTAGAGTGCGGAAAGCAAGAGTTGCTCTCCTCATTTCACACACTCTCTCACCATTCAGAGTGGCGAGAGAGCGTGCAGAATGAGGAGAGTCAGCTCGTCCTTTCCGCTCCATAATCCCTGTTTCACAGGTATTTCAATTCGTCGGTGATGCCGGGCTCGACATTCTCGTAAATAACGCCGGTCTAGGGTATAAGGTACCACTGAATGGAAAGTTCTCGAACTCCAAAGTCAATGAGCAGTTTCAAGTAAACTCCATAGCTCCATTGCTGATTGCAAACGTGAGTTGATCTAACTGATGGAATATCGAAAACCCTGCTGTTCTTTCAGAAGTTCTACCCTCTACTGAAGAAGGCGTCTTCTGTTAAAGGATCAGCTCAGATTGTCAACATTTCCTCCAGACTCGGATCGATCCGTTCGTCGATTTATGCTCCCACAGACTTGCAGTTGTCGATCCTGGCTATGAGCAAGGTAGTCTAATTTCGCTGTATGAAAAAAATCCGAATCGCTTCAGGCGGCCCTAAACATGCTGACAAGACGCATCGCCGTTGAGTGGAGAGATGAGAATATCCGAGCGACCTCTATATGTCCCGGTTGGGTGAAAACGGATGCGGGATCGCAAGAGGCCGAACTCACGGTCATTGTTTTTCTTGTAAAGTCTGGTGGTGTACACCGGTAGGTCTGGGTCCTACGTATCCATGCTGATCAGGCACTCTTACTTTTCTCTTTCTATCCTACCTTTGCCTTTCTCTTGGGATGTGACGCCAATCTATTATACCGAACCACAGACTTGAATTAGCTTCTCAAGTGTAAAAATCAAGAACATTTGGTATTTCAGGTTGACGAATCTACGATTCCCCTCACCAAGCTCATCTTGTCTCTAACTGAAGAACACAACGCAGAGTTTTACAATCATATTGGAGAAACAATAGAGTGGTGATGCATCAAATATTCCGTCCAGTCTCATACTGTTGCATTTGATTGTAACCCCTATTCCATGAACATCTTTATATGGCATGGATGAAAATTCTACCGCTGAGACAGAAATAGAATCAACGAAGATTCGAATTTATTCTTTTACTAAATGTATTCTTTTACTCAAGTGTAAAAATCAAGAACGTTTCGTGCATTTCGTGGTTGGTGAGAAGAGATCGATTGAAGTTCCATTTAACAATTTTGCATGGAAGTTCTCTCCTGAATATTTCACTCATGGAATGCAAAGATACTCGTTCCGTATTTAAGGAGATACAAAACCGAACCTTTGCCTGTGCAACGCAGTGAGCGTAGCTTTGAGCCATCAGATAGTTGGAATCGTGATTTGAAGGGGCAATAATTTTCACTGGAGAAACATATTCAATACAGCACACAACAATGTGAGGAAATATTTGAAAAAGCAAGAATGTACCTCATCTTAAAGACCATGATCATTTGAGTGGATCCGTTTTCTTGCATATCGAAGAGGTAGCAGTACTCTGAAAAGCTCAAATCGAAAGTCTGATCGTCTCAACGCTCTAGTATACCTGGCCAACTGTAGAACGGCATATCAGAGGCCAAGCAGCTCATCTAAAACGAGTCATTTCGATAAATTTATTCCTAATGGCATGATAACTTACGTACGGAGGAGCTTCGTAACCAGCGTCAGTGATCCACCTGAGGCATAGCACAAAATGATCGTGTAATTTAATGGCATGAATTAACACCTACTTTCCAGTTGAGTGTTCACACACCAAAGATCCTCCAAAAACATAGAAAGCGCTCGCAGAATCACGTTGCTAAATGAAGATTGTGTTTCAAGAATTCATCGGAAAACTAACCGCTCCAATCCAGAAGCAATCGATAAGTACTCGATCTGTGGCATCATCATTAACGAGCGTAACAAACTGAACTAACCCTCAGCCAAAGTGATTGAGAACGGAATCTTTCGAAAGACAGATGGAATCGTCTTGTCGTCAAGACCCGTAGGCAGTTCACAAAAGGAGCTCACTGGACACATTACTCGGATGAGAGAAAGAGATGAGCACATGGGAAGAACAGTAGAATCAACAGACCTTCCATCTCGCGAGAGAATTCTCTTTCTGCCGACTTTCCATGGACATTGGTTGCTTCATCCCCTTTGTTGTCCCAAACGACTTCTTTTTATGCACATGTCTTTTTTGTAGTCAAAAAGGTTTATTTAGTTACATGAACAAGACTGTAAATGGGCAACAAATCAGTACCAATTTAAATAACACACAAAAATCTGGATTCTGGTGAAAATACGGATAAATAAAACGAATAATACTAAAATGCGATAGACTTCTTATTGTTATTAATGAGTGTTCGATAAACTTTTGCTTCATTTGTACAGTACAGGCAGTTGTTGTGCATTCTCGCGATCTTTGATGAACTGAGCGAGTTTTGAGTACGTCTGGAAATATACAATATGGTTTCAAAATATTTTATGTGCAACTATGTTTCACGACAGGAAATCTGAGACATTCGAAAACGAATAATATCACTACTCACAATGAGAAATGGAACCAGGATTAGAAATTCGACGAGAATCAGGCCGACCAACGTCGGTAGAATGAGATCTGAAACGGTTTCATCTTTGCTTAAAATTTCAATTTTCCTAAGTGCATAGAAACATTAGGAATTGTTCGCTTACCTTTGTGTTTTTTGAACTCAGGATCAGTTCTTTGTAGATATGCAGCAGCAAGCTTAAAAGAGATGATCTTTAGTAGAAAAAGAGAGCAGCCTCTTACTATGTAATGAATAGCGACGATGATTGAATGGACGATCTGTAATGGGCAGCTTGACTACAGTTTCTTTGCAAAATTGGGTGTTTCGATCGAAAGCCAGCGAGTTCGGTCATCAAACACTCTCGTGAAACACAGTCGCCAACAACGCAAATAGTCAGAACATGAATACTTACCGTCACAACGATGTAGAAAATCAATACAATTCGCTGCTCCTGAAATATGAGTATGTTGTCTCTCCCAAATTGACTTTCATCGAAATTATGCTCCAACCCATCAACACTTGCGATTTCTTTCCAAGCAGAACAGCATCGTCGGCATCGGCAAGCATCGCTTTTGCATTTTACCATCTCGATTTTGCATTTACCAATGTCACTCTCTCATTTGCAGTTCTTAGTTGCCATGAAACGATTCACAGAATGATGAAATCTGTTTTCCATATATTTCATACAACCTGCCTGGAATACGGCGAATACTCCAATTACAGTGATAAGCAGCCCGGCTATTCCAAGTCTGCTCTGCGAGAAAAGATAGAGAAGATAGAATACGAGAGTTAAAACGATAAGGACTCGGGAGAGCTTCTGCAATGAAAAAGTTAGACACTTTTCGATGAATATTTTTCGAGACACCCCGAATAGGCTAGTGAGCAAGGCAGCCTTGACGCATTTTCTAATGAAATCTAGAAATCTCTAGTCATCTTTTCTGAGTACAATAAGTAAAAACAGTTACAATGTCATAGCTAACACACCGTCACGTGGGATCCACACCAACAAGAATAATACTTTGGGTCGTTTGGGTTGAATGAGGGCATCTGAAACATAAATTGCGTTAAAATACTTCTCAAGAAATCGGAAATAACACATTAGCCATTTTGCTACAATGAAAATGAGAATAATTTGCTGAATCAGAAGATAAAGAATTCGGAGAGCCCGAATGAGGGCGGGGGAGATAAAGGATCTCTCTCTCTCTCTCAGAGGAGAGTAAACGAACGCGCGAGACGAAATACTGCCAGAGAGATGGAGAAACGGGCGAGAAAGAGACGGAAAGCGTGCGAACACTGAAAATAGCACATGATGAATCACTCTGATGTCAGAGGCCCGAAATAGAGATGCCGCTCCTCATTTTCACCAAATTTTCCACTACTTCCTAAAAGATCGGCTTCCCAATTCTGTTAGCATTGCCTATGTGCCGGAAAGATGTGTGCTTCATTTGTAGTCATTTGTATCTAACTCGTAGTTGTTGTAGGAAGCAAAACGTTCTGCGGAAACTTCCTCCGAGAAGAAAGCCAGCTTCAATTTGTGCGAAAAGGGATCGAACAATCAGATACAGAGTAGAAAAATGTGATCATCTTAGATGAAGTTTGACTTGGTGTCTCATCAATGATCAAATTGGCTTCCCTGCGCATACCACTCCGCCGAATATAACTGCTTCTAATCATCTGCAGCTCATTACAACTGTATTTGAGACAATGTTCGGATATTTTCGAGATTTTTTGGGATCTAATTTTGAAATTTAATTCGTTTCCTTATTCTCAAACATAAGAGTCGGAATTCTTGCCGTCAAATGGCTTTAAAAAGCCGTCTGTCATGTTGTCTTTCACGCATTCTGCTACATACTAAGCTCTTTCTGTCACACCCTATGCGCAGTTGGATTCATTTCAGGCACTTTCGAATGCAATGTAGATGCTAGCTGTCAGAAAATACAAACAAACGTGCACAAACTAAGCGTCTGTGACTACAGAGAACTCGGCCCATACTCGGCCAAGCTCCCTCCTTTAAACACACGCATTCCCTACCCGCCGGCCTTACCGGTGGGCCTATCCTAGCGGCTTTGTCGCAAGATAACTGCAATATCGCCTTCCGTGAAAGAGCATTCACCGTTTTCACTCCCACATCCGCTTGACGCGCAGGCGAGACGCGTTGCGGATTGCACAACATTCCACCAAATGTTCTCACTTTTCTGTTATTCCTCCGCATTCTCGTTTGCGTTTGATCGCAAGTGATATTCAGCATGTCCGCAACTCTGGATGGACTTCCCGTCGAGCTTTCGGCTGAGATCTTCGGCTTTCTCGACGATATTAACGATCGGTTGAGAGTTCGAAGCACCTGCAGAGCAATGGAGAAGGCAATCGCTGCTAGTGATCTGCATGTCTTTCCGAATCGATCCATGAGCTGCATCGAATTCGACAGAAGCGTGAGTATTTTGCTTGTTCATTGCATTTTTTTGCCAGTCATCTTCTTATTCCTGCGTGGTTACGCGCGCTGACTAATGCATGCCTGTTTTGTAGTAGAATGCGCCTAGTGGATGGCACAGAACACACTTACTTTCCGGAACTGAGATATCGCTGAGTTCCTAGCGAATACCGAAGTGAAGGCTATCAGCGGCCTAAAACGAGCGACTGGTAGCGAATACTTTTTCTCTTTCACAATATTGCACATTTCAGGCTCCGGGCGATCTAAGTGTCCGACTGGGAGACTTCATTCTCCATGCTGATTCGATGACAAACTTGTGCCATTTTCGAAGAAGGCTTTGCGGTCGATTGACTTCGGACAAGATTATGATCGACAGTGTGAGCTCTTGAGTGCCGATGCATACATTTCATGAATGCATTTTGGGAAAAAATGAATATTGTTAAGGGACCGAGCGATCCTTTAGTCGATGAGCACATCGCTGACTTTCTCGGGAATATCGAAGTCGAGACTATTAGCGGCCACTTTGACGACGATCCGAGCGCCATGTGAGTGATTCAGCATCATCATCATCATCATTTATCCAGAATGAACTTAGTTTCCATAGCATTTGTGAAAGAAAAAGTGATTCAGAATGCGCGAGTACCTTCTGAGGAATGCGGATAAGCAGATTGACATCCGATTCGATGGTCTCACTGTGGATGCGGAATTGCTGAGGTCGTTCAAGCATCCTGCGGAGATCGGATTCAGCAAGGTTTAGTTTTTTCTCAGTAAATTCAGGAAATGCATCAAGTTTTAACTGAATCTGTATTGGCACCTTCCGCTGATTACTCAGAACAGACTTAACGCTGAATTGGCTTGGGGGTGGCACAGCCCCCCCCCTTGCGTGGAAAAGTCTAACACCCTCTTACCCTTACCGTACAGAGCGCACCGCGAACCATGGACTGGACCTTATTCTGTCTCCTCATCGACAGAGGCGACAGACTCCACAATGCACCCATTGTATTGACATCCGTCGAGCAAATGCATGAAACACTCAAGGTTTGCTCCTTGGTGATAGGATACAGTTGCTGTAGTCAATAAGTTTCAGAGGTTCTTGAACACTCGTAACATGGACCAATGTTGGAACTTCACCGTTGTATCAAGAGCCTACACCGAATTTATCACCGAAATGAGTGTATCCAGCGATTGGAGGAGGGACTATTTTGTACGTTTTCAAAACAGAACTTCGACTTAAGATTGAGCGAATTTAAGGATGACTACGACGAAACGTACGCCTACAAGGCAGCGCGCATTCGAGGAAACTCAAAGAATCATGACGAGGATCCTCCTACTGAGAGCATTGAAATGTTCAAAATGCTCGCTTGTTACGTACACAATTCTGAATCATTCCCTTGCTTGCAATGCAACAGAATGAACGAGGCAGCCGTATAAGGCAAGCTAATGAAATTGAATAAAGCGTGGAATAGAGCTTGGTCCAGAATCGAGTATGCATTCGTATTTCATCCCTCAGCTCTGCCTCCCTTATGAAAGTAAACGCGCAAGGTCACGCGGCCAGATGCGATCAGATATCGGATTGATCGGGAGGGGTGTCGGGAAGAGGGAACTCAAAGATATTAGTGATCTCTTCCCATTCTGACCCATGAGAAAGTGTTCGGTAGAAAGAGAAACGCTATTCACTCTCATTCAGTTCGTTCCCGCACAGTGGGTGACCGCTCTTCATTGGTAACTCGGGTGCTGTTATATTCAAATTTAGTTTTGTCGATACGCATTTCTGTTACCCTTGATCTCGTTCTTCTTCGTACTAGCTCAGTCACATAGCAAGAGCGTGCAAGAGCATTTTTCAAGATTAAAATCCATGGTTGAGTACTATGCGGAATGGACAATGCACGATCACGTGTACAATGTCCGACTTTGGGTGAGATCCTCCCATTTTTTGTTTTGCTTTTTTTTGATTTCGTTGATTTTTTACATGAGTCTCCCGAGCAACTCTGGAATGAAGTGCTTGAAAGCGGAAATCAGGAATTTTCAGCAAAACGTGAAGCTCAGTTGGCTCGGTTACTTCTTATTCTTGATAATTCTTATCGTCTCCTATAGGAAAAACGTAATTCGGAAGCACGCAGTGAGTTTTCAATACACATCGAATATGAAATTGATTCTACTCTATTCCTCTCTCCCCTCCCGAAAAAAAGGCCCGAAAATCCTGAAAAGCATCCGTTTCAGCACAGCGTTTTTCTCGTTCTCTCTTGCGCTTTCGTCGCCGATCTCATCGAGATGAGCATTCATCTCTATTTTCTCGCCAACGAAGAAGAAGACCCGTATTTGGGGAAGATTGTGGGAAGAGACGATGACCAATGGCGTATGCAGACTTCTATTACGGTATTATTCGTGTACTTTTGATACATCACAAGCTGTGTGATGGCAAGTGGATACGTTGATTCGTCTCGGAATTATCAAATTCATGTGGGATTCGATGAATCCACGATAATTCGGTATCGGAATGAGTATACGTAAATGCCTTGGTGAAAAAAGCGTAAAACGACAATAATTTCAAATATTTGTAGGGTTGCACGATCGGGCTGTGGCTGTATCATCTGCACTATACTATCATTTACGTCGAATTGGTAGCCTTTTGAGCTTTTCTTGTGATTTAAAAGGAAAAAAAGTTCAGATTGTTCTGATTCATCAATTTCTCGTTCGCGTCCTGAACAAATCAGCGCCAACTTCTAACGTTTTCATAGCTGTCGGGATTTTTCTCGTGTTACAGGTATTTGATCTTTTCTTTCCTTTGTCAGCCTATACTGTTTAGGTTTTGAATCTTGTTGGTTATCTATTCTACGGCTCTGCGGTAGAAACTAACGCTTATTCCAATCTCATTCACTGTTCGAAATCGTATGTCCTGGAAGCTCCGTGGTTTGTGAGTTGTGTTCTGAGATCCTTTTTACTTTCTGAATTAACCAATTGATTGAAATTTTGAGAATAGAAGTGAATGATGTCTAAATACGAGTTCTAAGTATCATCAGATGAACAAGCTAACCACGGTCGCATCAGCAATAGCTGCTCCAGCACTAGCAGCGATTCTAGTTCTCAAGAAATCTATGAGACTTCCAGATGGTCAGTGTCTTTCGGAAGTAATTCGTCAATACCCTGTAATTTGTCATTACTATAAGTTTAACGATTCCTGCTTTCAGAATCTGGTGTGGCAGCATTCCTTCTGATCGCTTCGCTCTGCGTCACCCATTATATCATTTGCCACGACTTTTTGCGGTTCATGGGAGGTGTGTTCTAAGCTACGAAGCTACGATGCGAAATAAGCTACGATGCGAAATGAAGTGCTTCAATCCGTATATTTTCCAGGTGGCCCAGGAAGTTTGGTGAAAAGGATAACCAATCTGTTCTTCAAAATCGAGTTTCTCTACCAGGATTACCGCTTTCCATTCATATGCATACTCGCAATCCTTGTTGTGAGCGATATCAGAGGCGAGTTTTCAAACGTTTACACCATTATTAAATCTAAGAGATATAAACTGCAAAACCTGAAATGATATCGATGGTGTTTTCCAGGTGGGTTCATCTCCGCTTTGTCCGATGCCTCTCGCAAGCTGTATTGTCGTCCCAAAGCCGAAGTTCCAGTGGAATACGAGATGCTGTCTGAACCAGTCATAGTGGATGAAGGCAGGAGTCGGTCCGGAGTGGTGATTGTGCAGACGGAAGCTGGCCTTTCGCAAGGAACAATTGCGTGCAAAGTAGATCCGGAGGTTGGAGACAGGAAGAATGATCCTGTTCATGTTTGATAAAAACGATTCAAAAACATCGTGCTCTCAAGCTTTATTCTCAAGCGAGGCGGACACTCGATTAACTCTCTTCGTAGGGGACGCGCGTGTACGTTGCGTCCACACTCGGAGAGACCCTTCTGATGCCGACGCCTCCCCACGCACTGACGCCACACCCGTACTTGATGTATCTGCGAATATCATAGAACATATCCTGGTCTAGTTCGTAGCACTCCTAGATTTTGAATTACGGGTTCCTGCCACGCCTTTTCCGTAGGCTGAATGTGGGCCTAAAAACAGGAAACATCTCAAGAAAGGGCTTGAAGAACAGGGCTTCCGATTTTAAAGAAGATACGTATTTCGAAACAAGTTCGAACCCGGTCACTGAGCGTTTGAACACGTTGATGCACTTGGAGCCGTCTTTCAGTCTCAGATCCGTTAGGGTGTCACGCCCATCGCCGCTCTGTTTCACTCTCGCGTAGACCTGAGAAGAGGTAGATTGAGAATTATTGGGAATTGTCCCTACATTGTACGCACTCCCTCTCATCTCTGAACAAGGTTCGCACTCTACATGATTGAACCATGTCCTATCAAGTCGTGAAAGTCGCAAGGGTCTATCTACCCAAACAAAACAGGGAATCAGAAATGAAACGAAAAACCTCCGTGTTCTTGATCGTAGTGCGAATGGTGGACACGTCATTGAATCCATCCTCGAAGACGGCGGGACCGATGCCCATCAGGGAACTAGTCAGTTGACAAACGGTAGGCTGATCAAGTTCGGATAGCTGGAAATATCCGAAGCTGAGCGGCTGCAGGGCCTGAAATGATGCATTCGAGTATTTGTTACAGACAAAAAAACAGAAATGACGCTAAAATAGTACTGAAACACGAAATGTAGCGTTCGAGAATGAATATGTTTCAGCTAAGAAAGCATTAACAAAACAACGATACAAAAGAAGAAGAAAACAAAATAATAAAACTACCTGGACCATCTCCTTCAGCTGAGTCGCGGAAGCCCATCTGTGGGCCTTGGAGAGGGTCATCCAATTTCGTCGTTGAAAGATGCTTCCCTCGTTGCTCTTGATGCAAGCAACGACCGCCACAGTTGCCAGCGCCCATGCATTGCTCGGCGCACTCTGAGGCGATTTGTTGTTGTTTTTACCCATGTTATAGCTAAGTTCAACATCGAAAAATAACGGTAATGATTCGGTACTTCTTCGATTTTTGGCCCAGATTTTTCTCACAGAGTATTCCCTCCCTAGTCTTCTCATTCTTCACCTTGCTTTTCACTCCGCACGGTCTAGTCTGGGTTAAAAATCGAAGAAGTTCCGATGATTCTCACTAAACACTCACATCTCCAACGACGACAAGCGAGACGTACAGCGCGTGCGCCTCTGCCATGGCACTGAATGCTGTCAGCAAGAGGTCGCCTTCGATGTCGAGAGGCAACTGCATGAAAGTATGGCATAACGGTGGGTGGGTGGTTGACGATGGATGATGAAAGCCTATTACAACCTTTTAGATGCTCGATGGATTGGACAATCGGCTTGCCGAACTATTCCGGGCCAACCATACTAGGTTGGATGAAAACCGTCGGATAAGAACCGACAGGATGAGAATCGTCTGCATATCCCGTCTATTACATAACTCTTATCTCTCGCCCTCATTTGGTTCATCCAGTTGGTTCTTATCCTACGGTTTTCATCCGACCTAGTTCCAAGCCAACCTGCAGCGAGAAGTGCGTGATGCAGTTGCGTCTGACCATCCGGCAGGCCAGGTCGAGTGCAGATAGCAGGGTCATCGGCGTGAGACGAGATGGTGTAGTCGGGTCGCTCTGGCGAGCCAGCTGCGCACTGCCACGCCAGAACTGCAATAGGGAAAGGAGTGGGTCGTGTTTGTTTTCGTTTTCAAGGCGCATTCGTGGATTGAGAGACATAGCCGAACAGGACTCACGCCGACGTGAAGTGAATGCAGACGGGATCGGTATCCTTCTTTGACGATGGGATCGGGCGCAGCCGCTTCCAGGCCGTAGAGTCGACGATTGACGCGGAATCGGAGGCGGTCGAGGAGTGGCAGGCGATCGATGATCTCGAGTAGACAATCGTCCGGAAGATCGAGGAGCGGGCTGCCTCGCGCTGAACTGCGAGTGTACTAGGTGAGAAAACGAGTTGTTCTATGAGGTGGTTTCATTTTCGAAAGTGAGACAAGAGGAAGGAGAATGCTGTCATCGTTCAAAACTCACGTTTCTCTCGCACGAGGCATCGCAGGATGACTGCACTGATTGCAGTAAGAATCGTCAACAGCTCGAGAAAGTCCATCTGAAGTGAATCGTATCTCATGCTGAAGTATTGTGAATACGAAACACATGCATCACTCGTCAATCTGAAATGGGGTCAACATAATCAATAATCATTCATACAGTCTCAAAAGGTGAATCGGAGGAATAGAACCGACTCTGTGTGGAGAGCGAGGGGCGCCGACGACCGCGAGAGATTCCTAGTAGCGAGTGAAATGAGGGGAATCGGAGAAGCGAGATGTAAATAATTCATAATCTCTATTCATTGCAAGTGAGTTACAACAAATAGAATTATCTAGAGTTGAACTATCGTCACCAGAATGATTCATCGTCAGCCTGCGAAACAACGCCTGAGATTGGATTGATGAAAGAGGAACCTGCGAACGTGTGACTCGATTGTTGATTGCCAATCGTATTTGTGTCTGTATTTACTTCTCTGCATCTCAAGAATGAAGACGTATTCCACTAGTCAAATCAAAAGTATTCGGTTTCCTTTTATTGTTCACTTCATGGAATAACATTAATGAATAACCCCCAATGACTTCGAAAGTATCAGCTCATCAACGATAAGAAACGAGGTGCGCCTTGCTTGACACTGGTTTCATCTTATCTATTGATTGCTCGTTCCTATATTACGCTTTTATGGCCTTGTCCATCACTTTCTCATAGCTGTTTCGTGACAAGAGAAAGACGATTTCAAATTTCACCTTGTCTCTGTTGCCCAAGATGTTTAAAGTTCTTGTATTCGTTTCTATCCTGCGTAAGTAGAAATTTTTTACTGATTGCATGGGTGCGACTCTCGACTCTCTTACTTTTTTCATTTATAGAGGTCGGCTACTGCACTTGTCCCATCGGATTTGAACTCGTTAAGGATGGACAGTGCAGAGGATTCCATGCATCACTGCATGTTTACGATAACGATGCACTAAATCCTCTCATTGCTTCGTGTGGAGAAATTGAAGCTCAACCCGTCATCATTCACAACGAGGAAGTAAGTCGCATGTGTTGAAGTAATGTTGCAACAACATAAGCTGTTCAAAATCCTCAAACTCCGCCTCCGTGTTGTAGTTCTTGCACAACAATAACTTACAGGAACAACAGTATTGGGCGAGCAGATCTAGCACTTCCGCTAATTACATATTGATCGGTATGCTGAACATACAATTTTTAAACAGCGCATACGATTAGGCAAACAAATTTGCGAAGGAGGCGACTCATTGAAATCTCGTTGAATGATATATTTTTAACAAAAATTGAAAGAAAATTAGCAAAATGTTCTGACATGTAGAAAAATAATCGAAGGATTGTTTAGGTTTGCAATGTAATACAAACTCAAAACGATGGGAGTGGATCGACGGGTCTGTAGTAGACTACAAACCAGGATATACGACTTTGAGTACGTATCCGCATGGAGTCTGGTTACGCTGCTCTTTCAGATCTCGATGGAGAGTGTAAGACCGGGTGTGCCTGGTGGATTGGCGATGGCTACGCCAATTGGTATGCTTGTGAGTGTTTTGTTTGAAAATCGATAAAGCAGCACCCCTCTTCTTCATTAACACATAAAATTTTCGGAAACTATCAGGGTGCGATTCCGACTATGAGCCGTTCGATGTGTACTGCACAACACAACTTCAGCAGCCAGTGCCCATTGTTGATGAATGTGAAAACTTCGAAAGCGATAGTGAAGATGGAATATGCTACCAGGTATGCTATCAAAATTTCTCGGCTTTCCGTGACGTTCGACCTGGAGAATACATTGCCCATTTTCAGGTTGGTGCTACGGCAGAAACGTGGCAAGATGCACAGACGAATTGTAAGAAGCTGGGAGCGAATTTGGCTTCGATTCACAATCTGCAGGTTCTTATCGAAAAAGAATGCGATTCGCGAGATGTCGTTTAGGAGAACTCATTTCTGCGCCGTCTGGCCGTATCGAAAGGAGCAGTTAACGGGCTCTTCCTGGGTGCTACAGTCTCCGGAAAGGGCAACAACCTGGCCTGGATCGACGGAACCGCCTGGGACTACGAGAACTTCTCTCCGGGTAGTAAATTTCCTCTCAGTTGGTGGCCAGTATGTTTTCATTTTCAGGATTTCCCAAGAACGGGTTCGGCGAATGCATCGCCATGGACACGTTTTCTACAGCGGGACAGTGGGTGAACGTCGATTGCTCGGCAAAGTTGCCCGTCGCGTGCATTCGAGATAGTATGTATTAAAATAATTCGGATTTCATAATCATCCGCAGAAATCACGATAACCCCTGCGAACGCAACCTGCAGCCTAGACACGTGGAAGGAGGGACAGATCGTAAGTCTTCTTACGAAAAAACTGAGACATAGCAAATTGTTAGATCACCTCGCCCGGTTTTCCCTTCAGTGCTGACATGCCTTGCGACTTCTACCTCGCTGCAGATGCAGGAAAGAGAGTTGAAGCTGAGGTTTTCCTTTTCGTCTAAGGCACTTCTTGCTCAATCAAAACTATTTCAGATCATCCTCCTAGAGGCCAATTCCTGTTGCGATAATCTGCTTATATTCGATGGATACGTAGGCGGAAGTCTGCTCGCAAAGTAACGCACCACCTAGCGAAACACTTCTAAACAATGGTACTCAGCGTGACCGGACAAGTGAGCAATGTCACCTACACGACTACCTCTTCGAACATCATGAGAGTCGTGTGGGAACCGAACGGAGGAGTGAATGTGAGAGGATTGGTGGTTAGTGAATTGCAAGCTGTTGATGACAAAATACTACGTGATTTCAGATGACGTTCCGTGGTGTGTGAGAGAGCCCACTGAAGACAAACAAGTCAATACTTCTCCGAAATTCAGTTCTTAAAAATCAATAAAGTACTGTGCGATGTATAAACTGGATTCACAATAAAAACGAACATTGACTTTAAGAAAAACACAATTATATTCGGTAACATGTGATTCACTCAAATCGGTGCCAACTGCATATCACGCCTCTCACCTAAGACTCGACCTGAATCTGTCAGCGGGTCATAATTCGACTCCGGGTTTTCGACGATTTCGGACCCTCCAAGGCTTCCCTGGGGCCCCTGTGAAAGGAATAGTACCAGTGATTATTCCCGGTCGAGCTGCAGCTCCTATTAGATGCAGCCTTAAAATTTTGAGGTTATGTTTCTACCCTTCAAAGTGAATCAGTGAATCAATCATTTGCGGCTTTATTCCACGCTCTCGCGCGCAATGACGCGGTCTCATCCTCTCCACTTTCATTTGCGTTTCACAATTGATTGGATTTTTTGTGATTTCGATGAATTTTCGGTTTTTCGGCATGGAACACCACTCACCCCCCCCCGCGGATTTAGGACTTCAGGGGTACCATTTAAATGCCCGTGACGAGAGCTATCCGAATATGAAAGAAAAACCTAGGGTTTTCGAGCAGTTTTTGAGATAGAGCGCGATGTTCATATACGTGATAAGAAGAAAGTTATCGAGATGCAACCGGTGTAGGTCGAAAGAGCATTGAACGGAGAGTCTGAAACAGGTCCCGAAGTCGATATAATATCCACTTTGAAGGGTAGAAACATAACCTCAAAATTTGAAGGGTGCATCTAATAGGAGCTGCAGCTCGACCGGGAATAATCACTGGTATTATTCCTTTCACAGGGGCCCCAGGGGCGCCTTGGAGTGTCCGAAATCGTCGAAAACCCGGTGTCGAAAAATGACCCGCTAACAGATTGAGCCATTCTGAGTCGATTCTTAGGTGAGAGGCGTGATATGATCGTCTTCTCAGTATGCTTCGCGGCCTGTTTACAAAGTGAGCCGAGCTGATAAGAGCAAGGTGCGTCTTGCATGGAGAAGCGCTCTCTTTCTCTCGCGCCGATTCTATGCACCGATGCTTAGGCAGTTACTCTATTTCGTGGGGTTACGTAAGTTCTTCCCATCTGATTGCTTTTTGA
This sequence comes from Pristionchus japonicus, assembly GCA_900490845.1. Lineage (NCBI taxonomy): Eukaryota > Metazoa > Nematoda > Chromadorea > Rhabditida > Neodiplogasteridae > Pristionchus > Pristionchus japonicus. The sequence continues at coordinate 32,732 of LS491599.1, forward strand.
GATCATCGAAGCCTACACTACCAAAGATCATTCCAGTATTGCCCGAGCAAACGCTGAAACTGCTCCGCGATCCTGAGAATTCGCACGTGAACGAGCTGATCAAAGTAGGAGCGAATGAAGCGCCGGGTAGCAAATCCGTCTGTAGGAAGCCTGATGTTCTATGCCGATTTCAGTGTTTGTTGACAAATGTCCGGCTGGCTTTGAGCTCGTTTGCCATGGTCAGTGCAGAGGCTTCTTTAAGGATATACAATATCAATCAATCACTGCCGAATCGGGGCAGAAATGGTGCGAAAGCAACTTTGGAGCGCGTTTGCTGACTATCCATAACGAGGAAGTGAGCTTGTTACAGAAGTCGCAAAAATGAAGAAACCATTTAAGCAACAGTCCTATTGGGATTTTGCCTGTCGCAATCATTATAACCCACTTCTCGGTGAGCAAGAACATTTTTTTTAAATGTATCGTAATCAGATTACTCTTGAGGCTTGATGTGCAATACGAGTACAAAACATTGGCAATGGGTGGACGGATCGAGTTTAGACTACAAACCGAAAAAATACGACTCTGGTTAGCCGCAGTCTGGATCTAAATCATGCATAATATACAGGGTGCGCCAAAATTACCCGGACTAAGTTTGAGATCTTCGTAAAACTCAACCACTCGACTTACCCTCACCCCCACTAGTTCACTATGTAGAGCATCCTATAATATATACCTGACAACGGTTTCAAAGCATTAGCTCAGTTTAGCGCTTCGCCGGAAATAATCGAAGTGAACTATGTGTTACAATTGCACTGTGTA
>LS491599.1:34855-54214 GCA_900490845.1 Pristionchus japonicus
TCAGTGGGAATCTTGATTTTGACTTGTACCAGTTTGAGTAGCTAGTACTCAAGAACCGACAGCTCCCGTCCTAAACCAAAAATATATTAAGATGCCCTGATATAGTGCTGAAAGTGTTTGCAAGGATAGATCATTGGGCTTGCTTTTGATTTAATTATACCAGATTACAAGAGTCCGGGTAATTTTGGCGCACCCTGTATTATCAACATAATATTCTAGGATTGGATGAGGATTGCAAAACAGATTGCATCTGGCATAGCGCACGTAATCAGACATGGATCTCGTGTAAGCGCGTTTGCTGGATTTCATATCCGTTTTCTTCTGCAATTTTGTACACCTTTCAGCTTGCAATAAATCCGCTAGCTATCCTGGGATTTTTTGCACTCAGCAGCATCGTCAGCCAGTTCCCTCGAGCGATGGTTGTGACGATTTTGATTATGAAAGCGAAAGCGGGATCTGTTATCAGGTGATCAACGGATTCTAATGCTCGTGTGAGCAGTGAAAACCGCACGATAACGAATTGGAGATAATTGTTTCAGGTAGCAGAAATAGCCGATGGCTCGCAAGATGCTCGCAAAATCTGCCGGAGTGTTGGTGCTGATCTGGCATCGGTTCACAACGCAGAGGTTCCTGCTTTTTATTTTCCATTACGATAGATTTTATTTGAGGCGAATAACGCTTTATTCAAATCCGCACTTTCGAAATTCGCCAGAAATGGAATGTTTCTCGGAGGTGCACAAGCAGATGGGTAGCAATTCAAATGGGTGGATGGTTCCAACTGGGATTTTCAAAATTTCGTTCCAGGTAAATATTGCATCATTTGCTTGTTATACTTGAGCGTTTTCTTCTTGCTTCTTCAGGATTTCCCCGTGCTGACTTCGGTCGGTGTCTTGCAATGGATACATCCAGTTCCACAGGACAGTGGATGAATATCGAGTGCAACACGCAGCTACCGTTCGCGTGCATGCGTCCAAGTTCGTATAAAAAGGCGTATTTCACCGATTACTTCTTGTTTCTACATAGAGCGCGCCTTGCCCGCACCGACCTGCAGTAATGAGACTCGCGTGGACGCCGGAATGGTAGGATTTTTTAAGAGGGAAAGATTGATCTTGAGTGACGGAAGAGTGGGGATAGATTGGGGGTTCAGAGTCTCGTTGGTCAACGGATGGCAGAACCTGGTAGCAGTTTACTTGATGGAATAAATGTGGCTAGTTCCAATTGTAATTGGTAACTTTGAAGATCACATCACCTGGATATCCATTCACTTCATTAATGCCATGCGACTATTTCATCAAGGTGGATCAAGGCAAGAAAGTGAGAGCAGAGGTAAAATGTTTGCTCAATTCATTTACCTAGAGATATTTCGACAGGTACTCTTTCTTGAAGCAAATTCGTGCTGCGACAATCTAGTTCTGTACGAAGGACACCTTGGCGGGAAAGTAATCTCGAAGTGAGCGATAAATGTTCACAATTTGCTTTGAAAAAACGTGTAAAACTACAGTACATCCCTTTTTTCAGTCTCACCGGAGAGGTTTCTTTCCGAACAGTCTCAACAACTTCATCCAACATCATGCGAGTGAGCTGGAGACCCACGGATGGTATGAATGTCAGGGGAATGAAGGTTAGCCAAATTGATTTTGAATAAATAATTCATTATTCAGATGATTTTCCTCGGTGTTTGACAATTGCACCAGCCATATTTATCACATATTTGTTATCAATATCACCAAATTATGCATTGATGTGTTGTAAGTATGCGGCATCCTTCAATATGCCTCAATATAAATATATTTATCGAGATGGAATATGAGAATCATTGCCAACATAATACATACTACAGTCGACGAGAACTAGTAAGGGACCTTCCGCTGTTTGTCTCCTATGTGCTTGAATGCCCCGTTTTCTCGGATTCTCTCCAATTCACTCGTAGCTCCGGATTGATTGAGGGTTTGCTGTCGATCAAACTCTTTAGCTCTGCAGAAAGAGAGTGTATGATCTTAAGCTAAAATGAGATCTCACTGATTCACTTCCCCGGTAGTGATCTTCATTGGTGAATTGATTGCGGCCTTAGTAGTATTCTTTTCTAAGAAGACAGAATGCTGGAAATGGGTGCTGATTGTTTCTAGTTTTTGAAATTCTCATTACAAATTAAGGCAGTAACACTCTCACATTTGGTCTCAGTTTGCCAAGGGTCAGGGAAGGACTGACCGATGCGCCAGCAAGGAGAAGAACGATCAACTTCATCCTTTAAAATATTACAACTTCGGGGAACAAAGTGGAACTACAACGAGCTACAATATATTAGATGTTTTCTACCTTGTTTGCATGCAACGTAAGGAAATAGGCGAAGAGCTTGTGATAGCTCTCTACCGATTTATATGGCACTGATCTCCACCAGCCTGCTGACGTCACCACTTGTTATCAATTTGAGAAATCATTTGAAGCTTTGTGTTATACGGAACGTGTTTGCTCAGGAACATGCGTGCAAAATGATGTGTGTTAGCCTCTTCTCTTTCTTTTGAGGCAACAGTCTCAAGAAATTACTGTGACTCAGCTCTTTCTAGATCTGCTAACGCCAGCTTCGCGTTTCTGTTTGCAAACTCTGAATGCCACATGTGTTGTTCACATTTATAGGACAAACGATTGATGATGATTATTTATTTGCTGTTGGATATGATACAGTCAGTGCTTGATTCTCGCACTGTCACCGAGGCGAAGTTACTCCACTCCGCGAAAGGTCATCTGAAATGTTTGGCGTTGTTGTCAGATTGAACATCTTCACCAGTTTTCGGAAGTGTAGAGTAGACAGAAATCGCGAGAGAGACCCACCATCACTCCCTGCACATTCACTCCGTAGTGCGGTCTCCACTGCACTTGCATCACGTTGCTCTTCTTGGTCGAGAAGTTGGTAGCATTCTGGATCTTTCCGGTGAGACTGCAATGAAGTTGAAGCATAGATTTGACATTGGCCGAATATGGTTCTTCGAATAACGCAGGGGATAAGAAAATACCAACATCGCCAGCACTTCTCCATCACCACCAGTAAGGATCAGCTTGTCACAGCAGGTTCTAGCATCAAGCCAGTTGATCTGAATAACAATATGAATTTGGAAACTTGATCGAAAGTCCCATCAAATGTACCTCCACTTCCACTCTCTTTCCTGCTTCGGCAGTGAAGGTGTAGTCACAGGGAGCGTGAGCGCGGAACGGGAACCCGGGCGAGGTGATCTAAACGAGTAAAAATTAAGTTTTAAATAAAACTTGAACAGTTTACCATGGTATCCACGCTATCAGGTACAATGTCGCAAGTGTTTCTGGTGGGCGAGACTGCTGCAATGTAAGCCAATGTTCCGTTTGTCTTGGACTCTAATAACATGATCCTCATCTTTCCGTACCTGTAGAGAATGCTGGCTGGGGCTGTATAGTAGAGTAGGCGACCTCACCGTCTACCACTTCTCCATTGCCGTTAGCAATTTGAGACGGTTGAGCGGTGCAGAAAACATCGACGGATTAGGCATTGTGAGCGCATCCTATCATAATCTTTTATTTTCAAAATCAGAAGTCATCGAGCTCACCAATAGCCCAGAATCCATCAGTCAGCAGCGTCCAACCACATCCGGACACGCACTTTCCATCCAGCACTGAAATAACCAAGTTTCGGACGGAATATGGAAGTCACAAATGATGTACCTGCACTGTACTTTCCATCAGCCGGTTTGAAATCAACATCCGACCCGTCAGTCCATTTCCATTCTCTGTCGGGATTGCATACCAGCCCTGAAACATAGTGGCACTAATTCGCAATTTTATTTGGGGGAAATGAGAAAATATCTTTACCGATCACCAGTTCGTGTCTGTAGGAAGGATCCACGCGGGCGCTCCAGTAGCCTTGGTGCTGAAATCTAGATTGGATGTTGTGCAATTCTCGAATCACTCGCCTCCTGGTCGTGAATGATCACTGGCTGGCCCTGAATCTCTGCACACTTGGCGGCAGCCGCATTGGCTTCCTCATCCCAGAACGAGTTCAAAGTCGCTAGTTTTCCTCTGCATTCAGTACCTTGGACGAGGTCGAAACCGGGAGGGCAGGCTCCGAATACTGCTTCTGAATGTACAATTGGTCTTGTTGTTACATGAATTCATTGGTCAAAACTGAGACTCACGAATGAAGGCAGCAATGAGAGCCAGCTTCATCATCTCGAGAAGTGATGAAGATATTGAGAGGATGCGGCAGTCGCTTAAATAGGAATACCGTAATGAGAGAATGTTGAAAATTGTGCCCTATGTATTCAACAACATCACCTTCTCGTATGCAGTTCTTATCAGTTTGCGCAAATGGTGAAGATGGCTTAGGTTGACTTCTGTGTTGTCTTTTTTTCTCATTGAGCACTTGTGTGTTTTCAGTCATTGCTCGTCCTCGTAAGTTCTTGCCTTCTCCCCGCTCTGGAATGAATCTCCAAAGATTGTCTAAATGATCATGTGTGTCCATCCATCACTCACAATCTCCTTGATTATACATTTCCTTTTCTTTAGTGGAAAATTGGCCTAATATTTTGTTTCCATTGAAATTCATATCGTGAAACACATTCCATGACGAACTGTGTGCCTCCAACAAAACCGTCACGTTTGTAGTCTCACCCTGCGACCCCATAATCCATCCTTGTTACATCAGGTTTCGATAAAGAACAACTTCTGACTAAATGCCTGACTCATCAACTAAAGCGTAGTTTACGCAGCCTTGCACAACATGCTGAGCCGTAGTCGACCACGTCTCCACCAGTTATGCCTTCGCATCTTTACGCACTATCTCACCGGCCAGAGAGACGAGAGAGCACGCGGAATGAGGAGAGTCACATCTCACCAACCCATCCCGTCTCCACCCTTTTCGTGATCAACGAGGATTATCACGTGCTGTTTTTCCGCGTATCAGTGACGAACAAAGATCGCGTCTCTACGATTCACATTTTCCCTCGCTTTCTCTGATGATGAAACAACACTCAGCATAGAATCTCGCAACCAACCTTCAAAAGGAGCTTCTGCATTGTGCAGAGATCGACTCCGTTTGTTGCTTCCGCAATGCTGCTGCTGTCTATTGTTTTCTCCACTCTACGTGAGTATTTTCAATCTTCTTCTGTAAGTTGAACATTTGAGATCTCGCTTATTCTTCCTGTCCAGACAACTTCGATTTAGTGCGAGATGGACAATGCCGAGGCCAGTTTCCATTTATGTCCCCTTACCATGTTTACTACTGCAGTCCAAAAGGGAACCAGTAAAGATCAAAGCCATGATTTCTCTAATTTTAGGCAAGTACGGCACCGATCTAGTCTATTGGGACGAACAGGAGGCTTCTGCAATGAAGAAATGTGCGGAGCTCGGAGCGCAGCCAGTGATTATCCATAATGATGAGGTATTTTCGAAGTAAATTCTCTAAATATAATAAATACATTTCAGCAACAGAAATACTGGCAGCTGCACGTGGATCGCAAGAGTAACGAACTCGTGCTTGGTAGGTTTTAAGCTACTCTTATTCACTTTCGAAAAAACCGTCTCGCTCATCCCTCAATTTCCTTGCGTTTGCCGGTAATAGTTCTCTCTCACTATGCGAATTGAGTAATTAGGCGAGATCCATTTGAATTTTTTAGAAAGGTGACACACACAAAAATGCGAAATCTTTTGAGGACTGGTGTGCAACTCGAGCTCAATGCGGTGGCAGTGGGCAGATGGATCGGCCGTTGATTACAGGCCACAGCAGCATGATCCTAGTACTGCTTTCACGTATTCCACACCACTCTATTAGTCTCTACATCCCGATTTCAACATGTTTTGTCCAAAAGAACTTGTTTCAGTGCTTCGATAGCCATAGTTTTGAGACGTCAAAGCTAAAGCTTTGAGGAAAATGTTCATTCCAGATCTCGAAAAAAGCTGCGAGGTGGGCGGTAGTTGGTGGCAGCAGCTGAATGGGTACTGGATATTCAGTGAGTTTCAGTACTTTACATTTTTTTTCATCAATTGAATCGAAAGTGACAAATATTTGCAGAATTCGGTCACAACGAGGACGCGTATACCGACATTTTCTGCATCAAGCAACTCATGAATCCTATTCCATCAGCTGATGGATGCGATAGCTTCGCGGATGATGCAACTGATGGCGTTTGCTATCAGGTCAGTTTAGACATTCCGTTACTGTTCATTGACTATATTATGGTCTGGCAAGATACTAAAGTGTTGCGGATAACTGCTGATGAGAAGAACAGAAACAATACTGAGAGTTCCAGGTCGGTGGATCAGCCATGAGCTGGCCGGATGCTCAGAAGATCTGCAAATTAGCTGGAGCGAATGTTGCATCGATTCACACTCCGACGGTATTTTTATTTAGGTATGTGCATTTGGAGTGACTCATTTCTCAGGAAAACTCCTTCGTTCGTCGTCTAGCAGTATCGAGAGGGGCTGTGAATGGAGTGTTCCTTGGCGCAACCATTGTTGGAAAAGGCAACGATTTTGGATGGATTGATGGAACTCCGTGGGACTATCAGAACTTCTATCCAGGTTTGATAATTTCATTTTTGTAATCATCCAATTCTTTGTCTTTCAGGGTTCCCCGTTCCTGGTGCTGGCGATTGTATCGCTATGGACACTTCGGGCACTAGTGGGCAATGGCAGAACTTTGACTGTTCAACGAAACTGCCTGTTGCATGCATTCGTGATCGTTAGTTTTCACTTTATTTTCTTGATCATAATCAATTCTACTTCAGAGAAACCTTTCGCCGAGCCAATGTGCACAGGACCTTGGAACGAGGGCGATATCGTAAGAATTCCAAATGATTTCCATTGAGCACTACGTTAAATTCAGATAACTTCACCCGGCTTTCCCTTCACATCCTCAACACCCTGTGACTTCTTCCTAACTGTGAAAGCCGGGAAGAAAGTAGAATTGGAGGTTCACGATCTTGAATTCGACCAACAGTTCATCCATTCATATCAGATTGCTCTTCTCGAGGCCAACTCCTGCTGTGATTCTCTTGTTATTTATGATGGAAACCTGGGCGGAAACGTGATCGCAACGTGAGTTATATATATATTATCGGTCATTCACTTCTGTTGCTATACAAAGATTGATCTCAGTCTGACCGGACAAAAGAGCAACGTAAATTACACAACTACCTCCTCGAACAGCATGAGAGTGAGCTGGCAACCGATGGGAGGAGTGAATGTGAGAGGAGTGATGGTGAGCTACGTGCATTCAATAATTGAGCGAATTGATTGTTGCAGATGACGTTCCGCGGTGTTTGAGTAACCCATAGAAGTACAATGTTCTGAAGTGCCGACCATCCACTATAAATGTGAAATAAATAAAATAAATTATTTGTTTGTTCATTACAAAAACAACTAAAGTAATAATGATTATGGTCATTTTATTGCTCTTCGTGTTATACTTCACACTGATAAGAGATAAAGCTGGTTGCAATTCTCTTCTCCCTTAACCCTTCTCTTCTCACGCGTGATTCAGCATGCTTGTTATTCTCTTACTTTCGCTGTTACGTAAGTGATCTAGCTAGGATTGGAATTTGAGATTGCCTTATTCCGATTTCATGCTTTAGAGCTTGCTCGTGGCTCTTGCCCGACTGGATTTGATCTTGTTCGAGATGGACAATGCAGAGGCAAATATTCCAACGTTGACGCACCCCATTACGATTCCATAAATCATGCTATCAGTGAGTGTGGTAAAATTCAAGCACTACCGGTGATCATTCACGACGAAGAGGTACGGTTGTTGGCATTTGAAGAGTTTACAGAAAGAGTTTCTATCCACCAACCACCCCGACCCCAGCTTAGGAAATCACAAATAATAGAAAGAGTGAAACACATCCATTCCTCCAGGGATTTGACCGAAACTTTTGATGATTACCCTTTTAGCAACAATCCTACTGGACAGCCCAGAGGGCGAAAGGAAACTATCCGATGGTGATTGGTAACTGATCTCTTAGTTTATTCTTTATCGAACATCTACCATGTTTGACATGCAATTCCACGTCCACAAAATGGCAGTGGGCTGATGGGACGGCGATGGACTATACGCATGAAGGAGGGCCAGGTTATTCGGGCAAGGAATACAATCGAAAACTGACTTTTTAGATGCGAATGCAGTCTGCAGCACTGCAGTCAGTTACTTTCTGGACATCGATGGGCACTGGCACATATGTATGTTGACAAATCCAGTTTTCCCGGTGTCCGTAAGTGTGAAAGTTTAGATGTCGCACCTGAAACTGAGAAAATAGACATTTACTGTGTCAAGCAAGTAGAAAGTCTCCCGGCTCCTTCAAGTGATAGTTGCGAGAGCTTTGAGGAGGATAGCGATGATGGCGTTTGTTATCAGGTTTGTGCACACATTCTTCATCTGCCCAATGCTATTATATCTTCAGGTTAGCGCTGCTACCGAAACATGGAAAAATGCGCAGTTGTCATGTCTGAATGTCGGAGCGAACTTCTATTCATAATCTGAAGGCATCTATTCATAATCTGAAGGTAGATTTCTTACAACTAATATCGATATGCATCAAATTTCAGGAAAACTCGTTCATTCGCCGGGTTGCTGTTTCGAAAGGAGCTTTGAACGGATTGTTTCTAGGCGCGACGCTGTCGGGAAAGACCAAAAACTATGGGTGGATTGATGGATCGGACTGGGACTATGACTACTTCTATCCTGGTTCGAACGCGAAATTATTATAGTCACTTATTTACTTTGCACAGGTTTTCCGATGAACGATCTCGGAGATTGTGTTGCCATGGATACGCTTGGCTCTTCGGGAGAGTGGTTGAACAAGGATTGCTCTGCCAATCTAGCGTTTGCCTGCGTTCGACAGAGTAAGTTTACAATTTCCAAACAAATTTGTATGATTTTTTATGTCAGAAGGAGATACCACATCGCCAACGTGCCATCCTGGACCGTGGACGGAGGGCACATTGGTATGTTGCTTGAAATTTTTAAAGGCAATTTACTTATCAGATTTTCTCTCCGGGTTATCCTTACGATGCCTCAACGGAATGTGACTTCATTCTCACAGTCGATCCTGGAAAGAAAGTAGAAGTGCAGGTTAGGGATTGATTTACAATTCCAACATGCAACTGCATACAGATCGAACTACTCGAAGCGAATACTTGTTGTGATCATCTCATTCTCACTGACGATCTTATTGGAGGGAACATCATCGCCAAGTAAGTTCAGTACGAAGATTTTGATGAGATCATACATTTACAGTTTGACTGGTGAAGTTAGCAACAAGGTTTATACGACAAAATCGTCAAATTTGATGAGAGTGAGCTGGCAACCGAATGGAGGAGTGAACGTGAGGGGAATGAAGGTGAGCGTAGTGAATGTGAATGAACCTTGGTAGTTGAATATTTCCAGATGACTTTCCGAGGCGTATTGTGATGATGTTGAGCATCATATTTGTTTACGCTTTGAAACGATAAAGATGTTCGTTTAAACTTGTGTAATAGAAAATCGATCCGTATCACTGCAACTCATATCGCCTTTCTCGTTTTCTCACATCTCAATCCTTATCAAACAACCGCACCTTTACACTATCAGTGATGAGGAACCGTTGATGAGCCAAACACTCTTCATTATTCCACGATTTGCGCAAACTGATAAGAATTCGCATGATAGTGATGATGCTATGGACGAATCGAAATCGGTGCTCCTACTCTCTTCAGATACTGCTTTGACTCTTTTCCTTTAGTGATTCACAACGTGTGATTAATCATGAAAGAGCTGCTGTTTCATTCTTCTCTTCCCTACAATGCGATTCTAGATAGAAAGAAAGAATTCAATCGTGCCAATATTTGACGAAAGGTCGCTTTTATAACTTCTTCTCCGCCAATGAAGTTTCTTTTTCTCGCATGTGAGTCATTATCCATGCACATCTCTCAATCATTCTTTTTTGAAAAACTGCACGCTCAGGTCTCCTCGGAACCTCTTCATCACAAGTCTGTCCTTCAAACTATACTCTGATAGGAAATGACAGGTAATTTCGTAGAGAAAACCTTCAAAAATGTGCTGGAATTAAACTATCAGCCTTTTCAGATGTGTTCGGCTTCTGTACTTTGATGAGTACGATTCCCTGAACAATCTATTGCCAAAAGCTCGCGAACAGTGCATGCTAGATGGAGCGCATTTGCCAATCATTCGAAACGCTGAGGTGATTTTCCTACCGATTGAACACTTCTTTTCGGTTGTATAAAGAATATCCTTTCTTTCAGGAGAATGTCATCGTCAATACTATCGCCAACTCGATGGAAGAACTCAAAGGGCACGATGTACTACTTGTTCTGGGTGCGTTATGGGTGGGTTTGAATACTATTGACCACCTTGTTAATACTCTTGTCTACTCTTGTTAAACGTCTATGGCGAAAATTTGCATTCCATCTGTGAAAATACAAAGGCAATATTCAGATCTCTTCTGCAACAACTCTACTCATCGACTAGAATGGGCTGATGGATCTTCTCTAGAGTACACGCCCGACCCTCAATTGGTTGTCGACTTCGACTGTGTGCAATCTAGTCGAACTCTGTTCTCCAAGCCGGTAAGCGTCTTTTAGAAACAAGAAAAACTTCCGAAAGCTTCAATTTCAGAAAGACGAACAGTGGTATCACGTGCTCACCGACTACAATCAGGGGTGGCCGTTCACTGTACTTTGTATGAAGGAGTTGATTGGGTTATCGGGTGAATTTTGAATAAAGGAAAAGGTACTGCCAGGTCAAGCGATTTTACAGTCGTACGACAACGCTAGGTGGGACCCGCTGGTAAGGCCAGCTGTTAGCCGGACTACAATCCCCTGCGGTCCAATGCTTTCTAGGGGAGGATTACCGAAGTCACTTCCAATTTACCGACCCCGGAGGGATAGAATGCTCGGTTTGCATCGGCGGGGGATTGAACTCGGTACCCTTCGAATGACCGGCGGCGCCTTACCCCACTCGGCCATCCCGCCTACTCTCTCTCTGAATTTTGAATGAAATCCGCGTATTATTGCTATAGAGAACCGTTTATCATGATATATTTTTGAATTGTTGCGGTAGATTACTCGGAATAAGTGAACACATTCTTCTCAGTCTCGTGAAGCACGCATTCCTTGAGTAGTTCAGGCCGACCCAGTCGGCTCTTGATCGAGTCATAGAGGAATTTAACGACATTCTCAGAGGTGGAGGGGATCTGAAAAGAAGAAGTTGATAAAAAAATACCACTATCGGAAGCTGAATCCCTAGCACCAAGAGATATCAGATCGCCTAAAGAGCAGAGCCGTCAATGGGAGACCGTTCGTCACAATAAGAGATATACGGAACGATAGAGTTACTCACCTCTTTGAAGTACTCCACATCCTTATCTAGATGCTTGTGATCAACGATATCCAGCACTGCAGCCATCTCCTTCTTCAGTGCAGCGAGATCGTACATCATTCCGGTCCTTCAATCATTGTTTTATTACCCGTTTCCCCTTTTTCAGAGAATTTCAAAAAGTAAGAGAATGTGAGAAAACTGAGAGGATGAGCAATTCTGCGAGAGCAACCTTACCTCGAATCCACCTCTCCCTTCAGGATCACTCTCCACACATAATTGTGGCCGTGCCCATTAGGGTTGTTGCACTTGCCGTAGACCTGACAGGATTATCTTATCAGTACTAGTTTATTTTTTTATCTATGCATGTAAAATCGTAGATAAAAGCCTGATTTGAAACTGGCAAAGCTGAGAAAATTAGTTACCTTCTTGTTCTCCTCGTTACTCAGCGCAGGTGAATGTAACCGATGAGCGGAAGAGAACGTCTCGCGCCTTTCCATGGTGAACGGCATCTGAGTTGGATTGATGAGAAATGTACAAGGGGAAGATGAGAAATGTAAACGTGTGCGGGGAAGAGTTTCTTCGCAAAAAAAGGTTTCAAAATTGATTTCGACGAAAGGACGTGAATTGTGCGAGAAAGAAGTGAATTATCATGATCGACAGTGTCCTCTGAGGCACTAACAGGTTGCGTCAGAAATTGATGACTAAAACGTCAGCATGCGAATAAAAAGAAACGGATTAGCGGACGTGTCCACCAACAAAAATTAATGGATGAAGGACCTAGAGGGAGAATTTGGACGAGAATGCGTAAGTACAATTACTAGATGGACTCGCACAGCGCGAAAGAGCCACGGGCGATATTCCCATTCTCATTCTCTCTTTCTCTCCCACCTTACCGCGCGCTATTGATTCACAACAAATAGCTTGCTTTCTATGGAATATAGCAATGATAAGGGTGCAGCTTGTTTGGTGCATTCTAGTGAATTCTATTGAAGAATCGAGAGAACGAGGTTTATAATGCAAGAAACATGGAGAAAAAGAGAGCGCAAAGGTAAGCGCACGTCGACCACAATTGAGGATTGAGCGCAATCCTCTTTTCCTCCTCTTCTTTCTCTTCTCCTCTCTCTCTTTTTTCTCTCCCTTCTCCATTCACCTCTCCCCTTCCCAGATAATAGAGTGGACTGGGTGAGGGAGAGAGAGAGCGAAGGAAAGGATTGAAGGTGAGAGGCCAGACAGAGAAAAGGCGCGCACGTTTCAGAGAAAGCACTCCAACGGAAGAGGAGACATTCTGACAATAAATGTGGTAGAAAAAATGCGCAAAACTGAGAAACACGCCTCCATGTCTCTTGCGAAGTAGTTGTCGCATCATTCATTCCACATTTTGAAAATGAGAACATTTCAATATTTGTGAAAATTGCTTTCTGCATCAGATAAGTGGGTCATTAGATAAGCTGAAATGTGCAGGCATACTGAGTATTTCTCATACAAAAGCCCATTTGAGCATCGGTCCCTTATCAGTTTGCGCAAACTGTGAGGACCACATGTCTTCCCTTTGATGCTCACGGTGACCGTTTGTAAAGCAGTATCATCTGTGATCTTCGTGATCTATTACGCAACACCAACGATAAGAAGTAGTAGATGTCATTTCCATCTGAGTCATCGCCTAGAGTGTGGTCAGCCGCAGCTTGAACCGTATCTTCCACACGTTTTGTTACGCCTAGATTATCATGTTGACGACTAACAAGTGACGAATGAAGATTGATCACTCCTTCTTCTTCGTACGTGCTCATCGCTCTGCCAGGTGAGCCATAATTCTGATGCCCAATCTCGCTTAGGTGACAAAATAATATAAAAACTCGTTCAGTCGTTGATTTCTGATAGTTGATTCATCATGTGGAAGGTTGCAATATTCTGCTCAATTCTTCGTGAGTTTTGAACGATCTCTAGTAGTTTAGTCCAAATTTTTTTGTGACATTCAGACATCGCCCATGCCTCTTGTCCTGCCGGATTCGATCTCTACAAGAACGGAGAATGCCGCGGGAAGTACACTACGGTTCCGTCTCGTTGGGATGAAGAGGATGATGTTGCTGTGACGAAATGTGCCGAGATCGGAGGAGAACCTGTGATCATTCACAGCGAGGAGGTTGCTTTTTGGCTTATGTTTTATTTTACTGAATTTATTCACTTGAGTGGATTTTCGAGGTAATAATTACCATCTTCAGGACAACCAGTACTGGCTTAGTCGCATTGATCCATTCTTCCATAACGATTTCGTGCTTGGCGAGTGAAACATGCTCAATTTGAATAATAACTATTCCTTCAAGGCCTGGTGTGCAACGCCACGACAAAGCGCTTGGAGTGGGCTGATGGTTCGGCCATTGACTTTTTGCCTGCGGACAATGTGCAGAACAATAATCCAGGTTAGCTATGCCCAATTAAAGTGTTCAACTCTATTTCAGATCTGAGTCAAGAATGCATGCCGTTTGACTGCTCTTACTCACTCGTTCGAGACGGTTGGTGGGATGGAGGTAAGTCGAATATATTTAGTCAATCGCGTTCGGACTCTGAATCACATTCATTTCGAACATTTCGTCCAAGTACAGGCTGCGGTACTGTTATCACATCCGCTGACATCTACTGCACCACTCAACTGCATCAACCGATTCCGAACCCTGATGGTTGCGCGGGTTTCGATGACGATAGTGAGGATGGAGTGTGCTATCAGGTTGGTAATGCCTTTCGTTTCTGGATGATCGCTGAGTTTGCCTTTGCAGATTGGCGCTACCGCCACGAATTGGGCTGAAGCTCAGAAGATCTGCAAGACCTTTGGAGGAAATCTCGCATCGATTCACAATACGAAAGTTGGAATTGCTCAAAGCTCGTAAAACATAGGCGACCCAGGAAAACTCGTTCGTTCGCCGACTCGCGGTCTCCAAGGGTGCAGTCAACGCCGTCTTCCTTGGGGCTACAGTGATGGGTAAGGGTAATCAGTACGGATGGATTGATGGATCGAATTGGGACTATTCGAATTTCTATCCAGGTAGAGCCTGCCTTCTAAAACACTTTCGAATTTCGTTTCTAGGATTCCCAATTGACGGAATCGGCGAGTGTGTCGCTATGGACACTTCAACATCCGCCGGACAGTGGATGAACTTTGATTGCTCGACGGAGCTCCCAGTTGCTTGTGTTAGGGATCGTAAGAAGCGCTCCTTCAACATTTTCAAATCTGATTTCTTCACAGAACTACAATACACCGAACCAACATGCACTGGAACTGGGAAGGAGGGCGAAATTGTGAGTTATCCCTGGTTTTCGGAGAAAATCTATTTCGCAGATCACATCACCTGGCTTCCCGTACTCTGCTTCAACGCCTTGCGACTACTTCTTGACTGTGAAAGCAGGGAAGAAAGTTGAACTGGAGGTTTGTGCTCTTCCCTGGTATTTATCTAATATCAATGCAGATTGTCTTCCTCGAAGCAAATTCTTGCTGTGATTCTCTGACTCTCTACGATGGCAACTTGGGAGGGAATGTGATTGCCAAGTAAGAATATCTCGGTAGTGATTACAGGGTGGGGCAAAAGTATTGTTACACTAATTTTTCATTTTATCTCAGCAACGAATTGAGAGTATTAGTCCAGATTTCACTCAAATAGTGGTGTATACTGTGTGACCAAATTTTGACCCATAGTTCGATACTGGCTCATTGGGTGGAAAGGAGATGGCATATTTTCATAAGCGAAAAAAATTGATGTGCGCCGCTAGTGGTTTCATTGAAAAATGATTAGTTCCAAGAACACCAAGGCATATGCCTGGGATTTTTTAGGGTGACAATGGAGTGTAACCATCACCCTTCAAAAACAGCTAGACTAGATGGTGATGCGATTTTGTAGCAGAGAGATTTTCTCATTTGAAGAAACTGATGTCGCGCCTCCAGTGACAATCTTCAAACCCCGGATTTCTGGATTTCGCATTCAGCATGCAGCCACAGCCCTAAAACTTTGTGTATTATAATGCCTAGTCAAACTACGTTTTTTGGATGTCTAAGTTTGGTCAAGGGATCAGAGAGAATACTGTCTCCAGATAGCGTATTTTTGAGAAATTTATGCAAAAATCGAAGAATGACAATTTATCCTGAAGTTGAATTAGCCTTGATCCGCGAAAGGAAGATACTATCGCCTAAGCCTATAGTTGTTCTTTGAAGAAAAAATATGGGGAACCATCTACCTTAGCCGGCCTTGGATTGAGGTCACTTTATTTGAATAAAAAAATACGTGCGCCGTTTAGAAAATATTCTTTGTAAAATAGTTCTGATATGGAAGTGAGCTTAAATACAAAATCTACTTCTGGGCTGAATAGCTTGATGAATGCCCTTTCTGATAAAAATATTATGATAATTTAATACAGCCTCCTGCAAAGTATGAATATTTTGATAACACATCGTCATGCGAGTATATTTGGAGCTACCCTACTAAGGTATCCTTTCAAAAATTCAGAACTCGTGAACTAAGAAGAAGGAAACTACGTGCTTAACTATGCAATACTACCAGTGTCTGGCCTACGACTGGTTAAAATGGGGAACTGAATAGTCTGCTTTTGGAGTAGTGGGATGAAGCCAAAAAGTGTAACAATACTTTTGCCCCACCCTGTATGATAAGTTCGAAATTTTAAGAATCACTGGTGAGGTTCGCAATGTTACGTACACAACGAGCGCGACAAACATAATGAAAGTGAGCTGGCAACCGAATGGAGGAGTCAATGTTCAGGGACTGATGGTTTGCTGGAGCTAGCCGTTCATCAAATCTCAGCAATTTATTTGCAGATGATGTTCCGGGGTGTTTGAAGCGCTGCGACGCAATCTTATTGTAATTGCATTGTCACTACCGATAAAAACATTGAGCAAGGATGCTATATGTGTGAATTGATAGTGTTCATCGACGGATTATCGCAGTTGAGTATCCGATACTGGCCACTTGGGTTAAACTGCGCTTCGATGAACCTCTCCTGAAATGCAATGTCAAAACCCATCAATAATCATATCAACTTACTCTTTGCACATAACACACTTGAAGAATGCTGAGATGAGTATTTCGCGATAAGTTGATGTATTGAACAACAGAATCAGGCAGTGTGCGGGCGAGTGCATTATAAACAGAGCATACGAGGCTATGAACAATTCTGAAAAAATGGAGCATTGAATTTGCAATAGGATCTGAGAGACGACCAAAGCTTAGTAGATCTTCGAAAATAATTCCGAACGAAACAACCAGTTGTGGAATTACTGCTAGAGAAAGCGGAATTACCATCTAAATTTGATTTTCAATTGTTTATTTGATACATTTCGAACATACCTGAACAAAAAGGTTCAATATAGATCGCCGGATCAGGTAGATTGTACTCTTACTTCGTTTTGAGGACTGACAAATGAAATTCTTCCCTAGAATTGAAAGTGTAAGCTCACATCTTTCTGGAGAGTGTATAACATGTGAAAGAAGAAGAAAGCACAAAGCAGTGTGCAGAATGAGATTGCCTGTCATGTTACCTTGTAAAGCAACTGAAAAATAGTAAAACTTACCAGAATAAGGCATGTTTCCACAAATACGACGTTTAAATCGCGACTCTCAACATAGTAATAGCTCGTTCGATTGCAAACCCACGAGAGTTGGCGAGGATCCTGCAATAGGTTTGTGCCCAGTTAGGATTTTCAATGCAATCTTGGACTGGCGAGGGAGCATTGCGTGATAAAATTACGAATATAAAAACGAGCAAGGGAGTTCCTTACCTCAAGAAGATATCGCTCGCTCGTAGCATGGTCATGTGCGGTAGACGACCAGTATATTGAGGGCAATGGTAGAACGATGACAAGAGCAGTGTTTAGAATTGGCAACGTCCACTAAGGAAGCAAATGTATAAGTGGCATAGATCATACTCACTTTTCGAAACTTCGCTGGATTCCCGTCGAGCAGAATCGACTGATGCCTATGCGCGATGCATCCGATACTGGCTACTCCAATGTACAACAAAATTACGATGAGAATCGCCTGCACATATCATATTCTACTCAGAATATATTGGGATCGAACAGTGAGGTAATGAAAAAAGGTATCACCATGACAACGTTGATGGGGATGCCCAGTATTAAAAGCCATCCTGCACCATATCCTCCGAGCGCCGGAAACAGGGGAACCGGCAACATTCCAAGATCGATATAGGCATCGTTAACGAGTAGGATGACCTCAAAAAGAACACTGTGAAACACGACCGCAGGCAGTTGCTGAATATCAAATGGTCTATACTGCCATTTCGAACCTGGACAACGATCAGGTAGTTCCTGACGACCATTTGATGAGGTGGTGTGCTCGTAATAAGCAGAAAGAGGCAAACGCAGTGGAGAATTATCGAAATGCAGAACATCACTCTCATGTACGTGAACATGGCTGCTTCCAGTTCAAGGGAGACGAATATGGGAGTCGTCATACGTAACTATTATGAAGCGTCGGCAAATTGCCGTTTTGTGGTACGGATTATCATAAGAGAGATAGAAATGAGCATCGGCAAGGGAAAAGTAAACTACTATCTGCAGTAGCCGGCACAGCAAGGGAGTGGAGCGGAGCGTAGTGGTGAAAGGCTGAGTTCGACAGGTGGTTCGACGTCCATAGATTTCGTTGTTCAGGACAGCTGCTTCGCTTTTCAGCCAAAACTAGATGCTGTTCTCTACTTACCAAAGATGAGTCGGAATACCCGTGTGGAATATCATAGTTTGGTCTTCGTAAGTCACATGATGAACTGCCGTCAACATTCTTTCAAGATAAGAACTAGCAACCGTAGGTTGCTAGTTCTTATCTTACGTGAGTCTAGGGAAAAGGGGTGAGCCTGTTACCTACGTAGAGCTAGAGGGCGGGGCGGGCCGGGTACCTACCTAAGTCTTGGGGAGGGTATTGTCTCGTATAGCAATGTGAAAGGTTCGTGTGGATAGCAGTGGTCGAAAAAGTTGCGACTCCGCCACTTCGACACTGCTATCCACACGAACCTTTCACACATTGCCATCGAGAAAGTTCCCACGATCCATTAATCGCGTGAAGTAGTTTAGTCACCCGCCCGAGTCATTTGGGTGAGTTTCAGGCAAGAACGACACGAAAGAGATTTCGTCATATTGCATCATCACTATGAAATTTAAGCAAATTTTGAACATTTTGAACCCGAGAAGTTGTTTGGTGGTCCGCCCGAGTGATTTGGTTGAGTTTCAGGCGAATACGGTGTGCAGAGAAATTTCGTCACATTGCGTCATCACTATATAATATGCAAATTTTGAAAATGTTGATCCCGAGAAGTTGTTTGGTGGTCCGCCCGAGTGATTTGGTTGAGTTTCAGACGAATACGGTTTTCATGGGGATTCGTATGGTACCGGGGATTGGCTTGAGGGATGAGAAATTGGCGATTTACAGCGATTTTTCAAAAGTGTGACAGACGTTACTGACAGACAGACAGACACACACACAGACAGACACTAAGATATATTACTTCTTTAGTAACAACTCTCGATGACGAAAAGGGTGCTATCTTCTCTCTGCGCATTTTCCTCTTTCAGAGTTGACCACAAGACATCTCATCGTGGTCACGCGCACTGTTGATAAGGAATGGGGTGCTTTTCACTACTTGAGACACATCTCTCGTAGTTTGCAACGACAGCTCGTCAGTTTCGAAATTATTAATGAGTCATTCACAATAGTAGATCGAAATTATCGAACTCAAGAAAAGACAATTTCCCAAGAAATTGTCTTTTCTTCTTCTTGTCTTGTCAAGAAATTGTCTCAAGAAAAACAAGAAGAAACAGGCGGGATGGCCGAGTGGTGTAAGGCGCTGCCGACCATTCGAAGGGTCACGAGTTCGATCCCCGCCGAGGTCAACCAAGCCTTCCATCCCTCCGGGGCGGTAAAATTGGTAGTAACATTGATTACGAGAGGTAAACGTGCCCTAGAAGCCTGACCAGCATGGGATACGTAGGTCTCGCAGTACCCGGCCTTACCGGTGTA
>LS491599.1:74877-86368 GCA_900490845.1 Pristionchus japonicus
ACCGATTGAAAACGATGTCGAAACAAACAGATCACTAGCCCATTGTACTAGTTGATGGATGGACTTTCTCCGCTATGCGTGGGAATATCTGGGAAAATCCCGTTAGTAAACTGGAAAATCCGAAAAAAGTACTATTCAGACTTAATTTTTTCCTAAATAGAGAATGATGTTGAGCAATGTGCCCAATACTATGGCAGTGAAGAAGGATAGTTTGCCTACACACTGCAGCAAACCCGAAGTCTCTAACTTGACTTTGAAGAAAGTTATGACAATTTGAAAAAAGTCCAAATACTTTTGTCCGGTAGTGTATGTTTGGTCGATTCGAAGGCGAAATATTTTTCACTGTCGCAAAAGTCTTTGATTTTCCTACGTTTTTACAGGAGACCCGTGTTATATTCCATAGTATCAATGTTTAACACCGCTTTCTCGTCTCACATCTCCTTCCGGGTTCATCCAAAAAGCGACCCTGACTTCACTCTAGCCACACCACAACAATGCAATGCCAGGTCTCAGCATGCTTCTTAGATAAGATGAGGAAGTGATATAAAGCGATAATTTTCTACTGTTGCCGCATGGTTCTAATGGAGAAGCTACTTGCAATTCTCGCCATCGTTCGTGAGTTTCAGTTTCTTCAAAACTTATTGGCCTGGGCCTACTACCCCCAAACACCCGGAACAAATATTCGGTACCTGTGGTGTTCCACGGAAGAGCGTACTTCATAGAATGTGTGAAACATATCCGTTCTTCCGGCGAGCTCCTCAAGTTCTAAATATTCTCTGCAGAGATCGTCGGCAGTTCATGTCCATCAGGATTCGAACTTGTCCGCAACGGCGAATGCAGAGGGAAGTACGCAACTGGTGAGGCGTATTGGGGCGATGCGATCACGTTCGCCGTGTCCAAATGCGCCGAGATCCAAGCACAGCCGATCATCATTCACGACCTGGAAGTTAGTTTCACACACGTTCTCGCTATTCGACTGGTGAGAGAGTGTGCGAAATGAAGAGCCTTTCGCACTCTAGCAGTTAGTCTCGTGTTTCATTAGAAGGACCATTCATCCGTTCAGGATCACAACTACTGGCTTCGCCAAGAGAACGAGTGGATACTCATAGGTTGGCTGCACTCTACCTCTCATCTCTGTACATATTCCAGGAGTGGTGTGCAATACCAACACAAACCGATGGGAGTGGGCGGACGGCTCGGCAATCGATTTCGCGCCTCCAGGCGGCGCCGACTTTGGTGATGGATATTCACGCTCATTTATGCAAATGGCTCTCGCAGATCTGAATGGACCTTGTGAAACTTCGTGCAGTGTTGAACTGGACTCGGACGGGAGTTGGAAGAAGGGTACTTTGATCATGTCACTACGATTTGGTATTGTTTCTCGTTACATGTTGCTCTCGCAACCTCTGGTCGGTTGACTACTTCTGCATCAAACAGCTGCGGCAGCCGTCCGGAGACGGCTGCGACAGCTTCGAAGATGACAGTGAGGAGGGCATGTGCTACGAGGTTTGTATCTAGGAGTATCGGTACTTGTGGAGTTCGTCGGAAGAGTATCCTCCAACTCAGCTTTGGTGAATAATATTTCAAGTAGGAATGAAAACTTTTTTTCCCGGGGAACTCCACTTATCGTTCTTGAGTTTCGCAATGCCATCTGAACACATCTGACTGGTGAGTGCTTTGCGAGTTCGGGAAATAGATACGCGTTCCTGGTTTGAATGCACACGTAATAAGTTTTCATTTTTTTATTTCGCGCTAGTATTAGGTTGGTACATAAGTTTCCGCGGGTTTCTTTTTTCCAATTATTTGTTTCTAGGCATGGGCTGCTTAGGTACCCTCCGTGCCATTATTTAGGAGTATGCTTGGTCGTAACAATCGCAGCTTTGAACTGGATCATGATTGTAAAGCGCGTGTGAAACATATTTTTTTCTAGATATCAATGCGAAAATAGATGGAAATTTCGATTTTAAGTATTCTGATTCGTAGCAAACCCTACTCAAACCAGTGATCCTTAAATCCGACCAAAATTTGCAGTTATAGAGGAAGGGTTGATGGTTCAGAAGAGCACATGAAATCCGACATTCAAGCCGTTTGTGAGAGAGTGGGCTGTGTAAAGTATCATTTTCGATGGACAAATATTCTATATAAATTTCAGAAAATTGCTACTCTTAGAAGGTTAGTTATAGGCTCACCACAAAAATATCATGAACTGAGTAAGGCAAATGCTTTGTATTCCACTTCCAGTTAGATCCCTAGATTTGCGGGTTCGAAAATGCGACGAGATTTAATAAATTTCATAAATATTTCAAATCTAGAAATATGTTCAGAGGCTTGTCTTAAAACGCGTTCCGCGTAAGAACGTTCAAATCCGAGGGGCAGGTGGCACAGTTGCTCAAAATGGTCGTAGGACGCTCAAACTTTGTGGTTAGAGTCCCTAGGGGTGGGACACACTTCAGACAAAAAGTTGGACCCAAAAGTTGATCTTTGATCTTTGAGATCGACTTTTTTCCCTTTGATTTTAACCCCTCATGTTATATACCTTTCGATAGAGCATCAAAAGATTAGCTTATGTTTAAATTTTCAAAGGGTTTGGACTTCAACTTTTCGAGAAACACGAAAAAGAGGGAAAAAATGGCTCTCGCAAACTTTTCAAAAAATTATTTTACCATATTCCCATTGCGGCCTCCTCCTGGAAGGTGTTTTGAAATATGCTAATTAGTACGGAGAATTTTTTAAAAAATACCCCGTCCTGATCCAACATATCACGCCATGAGATTTCTTCGATATTCTAGCATGCAAATGTCAGCTCAGGTTCGAATCCGCCTGCCTACATGAATCTTTTGCCAACTTTTTTTGCACACTTAATGAATTGTTTTTGACTCTAAACTTCTTTCTATATGTTTATACGTCGGTTTAGAGATGTTTTGTCAACCGTTCAACTGGATTGTCACACAAATTTTCAACTCCGTTTTTCACATAAGGGGGAGGCCCTTACCCTTATGTGAAAAATGAGTCAGAAAAGTGTTTGAGAAAAATTCGTTAAAAAGTGACCAATAATCGAAAAATATCAATGACATGATACAGTGGTTATCATACAACATGATTCTTTGGTTGATTCTGACAAGACCTCCAACCTCATTTTTAACATAAGGGTCCCCCCTTATGTGAAAACCGGAGTGAAAAGATTGGGTCACAATCCATTTCAACGGTTGACAAAACATCTCTAAACCGACGTATAAACAGATAAAAAGAAGTTTAGAGTCAAAAACAATTCATTAAGTGTGCAAATAAAGTTGGCAAAAGATTCATGTAGGCAGGCGGATTCGAACCTGAGCTGACATTTGCATGCTAGAATATCGAAGAAATCTCATGGCGTGATATGTTGGATCAGGACGGGGTATTTTTTTTAAAATTCTCCGTACTAATTAGCATATTTCAAAACACTTTCCAGGAGGAGGCCGCAATGGGAATATGGTGAAATAATTTTTTGAAAAGTTTGCGAGAGCCATTTTTTCACTCTTTTTCGTGTTTCTCGAAAAGTTGAAGTCCAAACCCTTTGAAAATTTAAACATAAGCTAATCTTTTGATGCTCTATCGAATGGTATATAACATGAGGGGTTAAAATCAAAGGGAAAAAGTCGATCTCAAAGATCAAAGATCAACTTTTGGGTTCAACTTTTTGTCTGAAGTGTGTCCCACCCCTAGGGACTCTAACCACAAAGTTTGAGCTTCCTACGATGATTTTGAGCAACTGTGCCACTCCCTCCAACGTTCTTACGCGGAACGCGTTTTAAGTGGCCCTTCAGGAGTAATTCCATCCTCTTGCTCACATTTGGTCACCACCTCAATGAACTACACGTTGGTACTTTAGTTATGGATTTATCATTGTTTTCAGTGGAGCACTGTGGAGTCAAAGTGGACAGTATATTTCCGACTACGTTCACTTTGAACTGAAATAATGACTTTCTTTCTGATGCGATTGGCCCAAAATAAAGTGCGATAGAAAGGTAATCCACTACATGATACAGCAAGGCTAGGCTAGTTTAGATAGCTCAATTAGAAAGGAGGATATAGGCCTTTTTTGACGAGTGTGAAAATCCGCGGAAACTTATGCACCAACCAGATATATTAAAGTGTGATTTATCTTTTTTTTTTTAATTTCTCTAATTGCTAGGTCGGAGCCCCCGCCGAGAGTTGGGAAGACGCGCAATCGATCTGCAGAAGCGTTGGAGCCAACTTAGCCTCCATTCATAATGATCAGGTATTTAGACGCGCTTGTTCAGAATTGAAGAATCGTTAAGGAAAACGCTTTCGTTCGACGTCTGGCTGTTTCAAAAGGAGCCTCGGACGGCCTGTATCTTGGTGGTATCATCTCAGGCAAGGGAGATGAGTTCGGCTGGGTCGATGGGTCGGCATGGGACTATCAGAACTTCTATCCAGGTCGAGAGATTTTCAAAATTGTATTTATACTTTTTAAAAGCAGTAAGTCGCAGGATTCCCACATGAAGGTTACGGCGAGTGCCTTGCAATGGATACTTCGACATCGACAGGAAAGTGGATGAACTTCAACTGCTCAAACCGGCTTCCAGTGGCCTGTTCACGTGAAAGTATGTCAACTGTTACACATTTATCGGTTTAAAATTTTGGAGCTACAACGACATTGCAGATAGCCTGAATCCCATTTCGCATCTCACATGCAGCAGCGATGCCTATCAGGCGAGTGGAATTGTGAGTGATGCTGCTACTGATGTTGAATGTTCCCCTACATCTGGAAAACCAGTTCAAATTTGCAATCCCTAGTGTCTCGGTACCCCGTAGAACAATCAACTTGAATCCAAGAGTTTGGCAGTGCATTTGCGCCCAAACGAATTCGATTGCTCCGCGGGGACCGAGCTATAAAAGAGCGGGGGACTTCAATCATTGTTTTTGCAGATATATTCACCTGGTTATCCTTTCGCAGCATCGACGCCTTGTGACTTCTTTCTCTCTGTCGATGAGGGACAGAGGGTTAAAGTCGAGGTTACATGTAGCTAGTCGGTCGAAGTAAACTCTAAGTACCAGATTACACTCCAAGCAAATTCGTGCTGCGATTTTCTGGTACTCTACGATGGATACCTTGGAGGAACTATGATTGCGAAGTGAGAGCACATGCAAATGAATCTTTCATCAAGTTCCCAGCATAACTGGTGACATTCCCACTGCCTCATATACCACAACTGCTTCAAACTTCATGCGAGTGAGCTGGCAACCGAATGGCGGGGTGAATGTGCGAGGAATGATGGTTAGCTCTCACTATAGAAACGGCATAATCTCTGAGTTTCAGATGACTTTCAAAGCAGTGTGACACTTTATTGTTCCCACCCCAATTCCGAAGTGAATAAACAATTCAAACTGTACGAAATTTGAACAACGTTGTGATTGTGTCGGATAAGCACGGTCTATAGAATCGATATCAAAAAGTGCAAAGCTACTTTCACAATGGGATGAGCATCCCGAAGTTCTGAAATCCTCATTTGCAAAATGCTAAATCAATGAATCTGTGTAATTTGTATTCCGTGAACCTTCTCGCCCACATCATTCACGATCATAAAATCAGTGATAAGAACATTGGAGCAGGCAACAGCTTGCACGATCGATCGTCCAAAGCGGGATTCGTTTCGACCATCCCAATGAAGATGTTGATTCTGTTTCTTGTGGTCTCAATAATCCGTGAGTTTCTTCATTTCGAAATGTTTATGCAACTGTTGTTTCTCACAGAGATTGTTCACTCCTCCTGCCCTGATGGTTTCGACCTCGTCCGTAACGGAGAATGCAGAGGAAAGTATGCTACCGCGACCAAGTCATGGGATGACATGCTCACCACTTCCACTTCGAAGTGCAACGAGATTCAAGGGCAACCAGTGATCATTCGGAGTGCCGAAGTGAGAGTTTTCAACTTTTCAACCGTCAATTGTCATTTCAAGGATCAAGCATACTGGAGCGGTCAAAAGATCACGAATCAATACCTTGTGCTTGGTGAGGGAAGTTACCCTGAATTGCCGTCAAATGCGCTTCAGGCTTAACCTGCAATTCAAAGACGCACAAATACGAGTGGGTCGATGGCTCTGAAGTAGACTACAAGCCGCCAAAGGGTCAATACTATCGAGGTGATCTCTTTTTCACTGATAACCTCAACCTCTAATCGATTCAGGACTCGATGATCGTTGCACTTCGGGTTGTTCGTGGTTGCTGGACACTGAGTCGGGTTATTGGTCACAAGGTAGTTTCATTCTATGTTTATTCATTCGGTCCTCATACAACGCAATTGTAAGGTGGAAAGTGGATGTGCTAGTGATAGGAAGAGTCACTAGAATGTCATACATTATCAAACACAAAAAAACGAGAATATTACAACTAATTATTCGGCAGGTTGTGGTCGTTCCACATCCCTCACTGTTGACATCTTCTGCACCACTCAACTGCAGCTGCCAACACCGGCGGATGACGGCTGCGAAAGCTTCGAGGACGATAAGGAGGATGGAGTGTGCTATCAGGTGATGAATGGTGTTATTATGGTTGTCAGAAAGAGAAGGGGTGAAGTGAAGATGGTAAGATGGATGAGAAAGCTGGAGGACGATAAGGAGGATGGCGTGTGCTATCAGGTCAGCGAAACACTTGAATTCATTGTTTGTTCGCTCCACATACTCTATCATCTATCAGAGAGACTATAATATTCAACGGATGATTTCAGATCGGCGAAACCGCTCAGAACTGGAGAGATGCGCAGAGAATCTGTAGAAACTTCGGGGCAGATCTGGCTACGATTCACAGTCAGAATGTAAGTCAGGATGTGTTTTTTGGTACTTGTGGAGTTCACCGGAAGAGTGTCTATCCACCATCCACCCCAACCACCAACCCTGCGTTACGCAATCTAATGCATAGAATGAGTGAAACACATGTAATCTTCCGGAGACCTCCACAAGTGCCTTTTTCACATCTTATTGGGAGTTCATACTTTTTGAATCATTTAGTCAGAAGTGATTCTGAATCAGGCAATCGATTTGATCTAGTCTTCGATCAAATTTCAGGCCAACTCATTCATTCGCCGTCTGGCAGTATCAAGATCGCAAGTGAACGGGCTCTTTCTGGGCGCAATGTCAGGAGGCGATAATAAGTTCGGATGGATCGATGGATCGGAGTGGGACTACAACAACTTCTATCCCGGTTTGTTGGTGTGAAAGTCATTGCTGAAGCTGATATTTCTAGGATTCCCCATCAGTGGTCTGGGCAACTGCCTGGCTATGGACACGCAAGGCACCTCCGGGCAGTGGGTGAACACAGATTGCTCTTCGAAGCAATCGGTTGCGTGCATCAGACCGCGTAAGACACAATGAACAATAATCGGAAGAGTCTTGCAGAAAACTACCCCACTCCCGCCTGCACCTCTGGACCGTGGAACGAGAGAGATATTGTGAATCGAACAATTAAATATCACGAAAAATTGAAGTTGCTCAGATATTCTCACCTGGATTCCCCTTCGATGCCTCGACTCCATGTGATTTCTTGCTAATGGTTGATGAAGGGAAGAGAGTGGAAGTTCAGGTAAGCGTTTAAAATTCGAGGCTTGAATCGAAAGTTTCTCCAGATTCTCATGCTCGAGGCGAATTCCTGTTGTGACAACCTGGTTCTCTTCGATAATTATATCTCGGGAAAAGTTGTTGCTAAGTAGGCATCAGTTACTAGTTCACTTCTAACATCCAATTGTAGTGTAACCGGAGAGATCAATGATAGAACATACACCACTGATTCATCCAACTTCATGAGAATTTCATGGCAGCCGAATGGCGGAGTGAATGTCAGAGGATTTCTGGTAAGAAAATGTCGTGGAATGGTCTCAAACGATCAATGAATTTCCAGATGACATACCGAGCTATTTGATATGCTGAAGAGCACAAACAGCAAAAATGTCTAAACACGAATGAATAAATACTGTTCGTATTACATATTTCTCCTTTTACACGTCGAGAATTCACTTATTTTGTTCACTTCGAGCCAAAGCTGACAGTGAATTCAAGCTAGCAGCTGCGCAGGCTCTCGGTGTTATCAGCTGAGTCACGCAACAATTCTAATCCACAGCCTCTAATAGGATCAGAGCCTCCACGATAGACAATAGTGTGCCTATCATGTATCAGTCATAAGAAAGAACGAGAATTGACTTTGACTCTCTAATTTCAGCGTTGTCTCTCATCATTCAGTCACGGGGAGAGATCATGAAGAGTGAAAGACCACTGCTCCCTAACAGAAGGCTAACATTGGGCTAAGCGACCACTCCCACTATCACATCCGGATTTGACGAACAAATGATAAGCAGTTGATGTGGATCATTTGTTAGTTTTGTCGCTTTCATCCCTCTGGAGCTCATTTCAACCACCATTTTATCCGCTTGAAGCCACACGATGAGGTGCCTCGCTCTTTTCCTTACAATTCTACGTGAGTTTTCAATTGTTTTCACAATTTATTGCTGAGCTGCCCCTGAGTACACCACAAAATTGTAGAAGTTGCCTTGGCCGACGTCCGCTCATGCCCTGAGGGTTTCGATCTCGTTGCTGGTGGGCAGTGCCGTGGGCTGTACACTACGATGAATCTGTAGTGGGACGAGCGAGCGGTGAGTACTCTTCATTTCAACATTCTTTCGCCTCTCTGACCCACATTTACGTATTTCAAATTCTAGGTGAACACGGCCATCGAAAAGTGCAATGAAATCGACGCGACCGCAGTTACGATTCATAATGCGGAGGTGAGAAACCTTTCAACAAAACAATGGTGAAAAACGGTTGATGTTACGGCAGCAAATGTAGAATGAGGACATTAATTTGATCGGTGGTAGTGCTTTGAGTTGTTGGAGCTGAAACTAAATTTGTTTCATTTCAGCAACAAGCGTACTGGCAAGCACGCGGCTGGCTCGTTATTGGTAATACACTTACTTTTGTCAACCTGATTATCAAGGCTAAGGTTTTAAGTCCATTGACTTAAAGTCTCAAACTTTTCAGCTCTCATCTGCGCCAAGGGCGAGACCAAGTGGAGATGGACTGACGGGACTCCGCTCGATTACAAGCCGCCCAAATATCATAAAGGTATGGGGGCAGTGGTGCTAGGTGATACGCTAAGAGAACAGCTCTTATCAAACATCAGTGCTAGATAAAAGCGTTTTCCACTTCTTTAAAACGATAAAATGTTCAGCTCTGGACCAGAAGTGCCAGGGCGGCTGCAACTGGGACATTCTGGACGATGGATCCTGGAATTTTGGTGAGTCTTTGGATTTTCCCTTTCACCATTCCATCTTCCTCGGGTTCCCCGGTCGTGCCAACTTCTTGTATTCAATGCACAGGATTTCCTTTCCGAATGTGCTGCTAGTAGATATAGTACACGACAGTTGAACCAAATTGCAGTCTGCAACGGCGAAGAGACGTTCACAACGAAGATCTACTGCACTAGTCAGCTTGAGCAGCCGCTTCCTTCCCCTGACGGTTGTGATGCCTTCCAGGATGACAGGGAAGATGGAATCTGTCTTGAGGTACAGTCACATCTGTACTTCCAGGAACTCAGCTTCACTAGCGCATGTTTCAGGTAGGAAAACCAGCCACAAACTATCAAGAAGCCCAGAAGATCTGCAGAAGTTTTGGAGGCTTTCCAGCATCGGTTCATAATGAGCAGGTTCAATCTAATTTGACTAGACCCGTCATATCTGTGCTCTAATTCAGGAAAACTCCTTCATTCGTCGACTCGCAGTTTCCAAGGGAGCGACTGCCGGAATCTTCCTTGGCGCATCAGTTGCGAAGAATGGACAATCAGTGAAGTGGCTGGATGGATCTGTCTGGAACTACGGCAATTTTGTTCCTGGTGCGTAAACTTTTGAACGTTTTGAACGAACTTTTGAACCACTATTCCAGGATTCCCAATGGCCGGTCTGGGTGAATGCTTGGCTATGGACACGTCGGGTACTTCGGGGCAGTGGGTCAACGTCGACTGCAATTCGAAACAAGGAGTAGCTTGCGAGAGAAGGCGTAAGTTTAGGATGCAAAAATTGGCAAACCTAGATCGATGCGTTTCAGAAAACTACTCTGACACTACATGCAACACTGGACCTTTCACAGAGGGAGATATTGTGAGTTGATTACAAACTCTACATGCTAAGATTCAAGTAACAACGCGAAAACTCTACACAATTTTACGTTACGTTTCCTATGCAAAATTAAGAGGGATATGAAGGTGTTTCCACCTTTCAGATCTACTCGCCCGGATTTCCCATGACTTCATCGATTCCTTGTGACTTCCTTCTCTCAGTTGATGCTGGAAAACGAGTCGCAGTCGAGGTGTGTTGTTTATCTGGTCATTTTTGTGCCAATTTCGAAATGAGAGGCAGTGAACGTCAAATAAAATTTGGAGTTGAAACTAACTCTTACAGGTTCTCTTCCTCGAGGCAAACTCTTGCTGTGACAAACTCGTACTCACTGAGAACTACATTGGAGGCAACGTGATTGCCACGTAAGAAAATGTGTTTAAAAGGCTATACAGCTTTCGATAGTTCGAGATGCAAAAAAGCTAATTGAGATTTAAGAACCTATATTCTCCATTCCAGCCTGACCGGCGAAGTCAGCAATCAAGTCTTCACAACTTCTACCTCTAACTTTATGCGAGTTTCCTGGCAGCCTAACGGAGGCGTGAACGTGATGGGAATGATGGTTAGAAAGGAAGAGGATACTGATAATGAAGTATATTTTCAGTTGACATTCCGAGGAGTGTAAAAGACTTCGAATGGACAAATTTTCGTATCCCCAAGATTGAACTGATAAAATTTTGAGCAAAATGCTGTATTTCCAATTGATTCATCTTATTTTGCAATAAACTACTGTTTCCACTCTATGACTCAACCCTTCACATAAGCACACCATCGTTTATCCTGGACCTTTTTCTGCTACTTTTTGCTCATCTCGCTTCTCTGCGACTCTACTGCGCTCACAGTCTCTCATTTCCACCTCTAACGAGACCTTCATCTCTCCTCGTCTAAACATTCCTCTCTTTCTGGTATAAATTCCTTCCAGTATTCGTTATTTTCACAGTCAATCATGATGACTAAGCTGAACATTCTCCTCGCTTACCTTGCTGCAGCTGCCGTTGCAGCACCGACTACTCAGACTGCCAATGGGGGATCGAACGACGCTGTGTCCGAGAAGGTATTATCTACCGTCCCTTCACATGGAGCAGGCTTAGTTAGCATCACTCTGAAATCAAATAGGACGAGCAATCAAAACATTTTGGTTGAAGTAAGAAATAGTGCACCCATAGAGAAATAATGGCCCGACTGAAAAATAGTGGCCCCTCCAAAAAAATAGTGGCCCTCAAGGGCCACTAAAACTCAATGGCCCCCAAATAAAAATAGTGGCCCCAAATTAAGCAAATATAATGGCCCCAAAGATTTTTCACGAGATCATCGATTTCAGGCAGTTTTCGGGAA
>LS491599.1:91966-133692 GCA_900490845.1 Pristionchus japonicus
GGTTGGGATATGCTAATCAGAACCGTCGCAAATACGGTCGCAATAGTGTCCCAGCACACAATGGACAAGCCTAACACAATGCAAAAGGAATTTTAGTTCTAGCTTGTTCCGTTGAGAACTTATGAATTTTCCAAACTTTTCCATGTGCGCGCATCTGGCGCGCCGCATTGCGCAACTTGGCCGGTTTCATCATCATATTGGTAAACAAGGTCAAAGGCCCCTCAGACCCTATGAGTATTAAGGCCGGGATCGGAAGTCCTGGCGCAATGTCCGGGGGATAGTGAATTTTCCCCGAGCCGGTCTCTTAAAAAGCATTAAAAAAAAAGAAACGATTGTCGAAGACATAAAATCAATTACTGTCAACCTCAAATAATCCAGGTCTGGTCTGCGGAAAAGGCGAGAGCAAGTGGAAATGGAGCGATGGGACTCCGCTGGCTTACAGACCGCCCCGACATGATCCAGGTGGAACTTGCTTAGAATTTACCCTTTTTGAATCGGAATTATGTTTTTTTGAAACACCATTCCGCTGATTGGCGAGAGTATGCGAAATGAATGATCTGAAGATTCTTTCAGCTCTCTACGAGACATGCAAAGGTGGTTGCAGTTGGCGCATACTGGAGAATGGATACTGGGATTTGGGTGAGTCACATAATTCAATCAGTTCGACTTTTTCAATCTTCACATTCACTCCGATGAACGTTATAAATCGGTTGTTTTTTTTTCAATTGCAGTCTGCAACGGGAATGAATTATTGTCCAACATCTATTGCACTGCTCAACTCCGTCAACCCAAGCCCTCTGCTGATGGTTGCGATGCGTTCAAGGATGATAGAAATGATGGCATCTGCTTCCAGGTCTGAAGTTCATTTTCTCTTTTATTTGTCTACTTGAATGTGCAAAAAAACAGTTTTAGGTCGGAAAGACCGCCTCTGACTTCAAAGAAGCGCAACAAATCTGCAGAAGCTTCGGCGGTTTCGTGGCTTCCATTCACAGCGAACAGGTATCAATTCAAAACTTCTTTTGAGCTTATCCGTTTCCCCGGTTCCCCCACC
Organism: Pristionchus japonicus; assembly: GCA_900490845.1. NCBI lineage: Eukaryota > Metazoa > Nematoda > Chromadorea > Rhabditida > Neodiplogasteridae > Pristionchus > Pristionchus japonicus. Next base: position 93,018 of record LS491599.1, read on the forward strand.
ATCCAAAATGTATCCGAAAAAAATAAAGAAATACTCAACATTATCTTTAGGAAGTCTCTCCCTCTTTTCTCTCACTAGCAGTCTAACTATTTCTTCCTCTTGTAACCTGGTTTTGCTTCAATTTTCAGGAAAACTCGTTCGTTCGCCGCCTCGCTGTTTCCCAGCGCGCAACCAATGGGGTCTTCCTGGGAGGAAGTGTGGCCACGAATGGGCAATCAAAGTGGATCGATGGATCAATATGGAACTACAGTAACTTCAAATCTGGTTTGTACAATTTCTCGCAAATCAAGATATCGGCAGAATACAACATGCTTCAGGTTACCCTAAGAGTGGGCTTGGCGAATGCTTGGTCATGGATACCAAAGACACCTCTGGACAATGGGTCAATGTCGATTGCAATTCGAAACAAGCCGTTGCTTGTGAGAGGAAACGTTAGTTGAAGCACAAATTATGAGATCGAGCTCGATGTGTTTCAGAAAACTACACCGAACCAGTGTGCTACTCTGGTCCTTACAGAGAGGGAGATATCGTATGTTACTATTCCTTATTCCTTGAACGCTTTGATGCAAATAGTCTGGTAAATGGCTCTGTCTTTCAGATCTACTCACCCGGATATCCCCTCACTGCTTCGACACCATGCGATTTCCTGCTATCGGTAGACGACGGGAAGACAATTTCTGTCGAGGTGCAATAATAGTAATCGTCGTTTTACTAAGGATTTATCGGCTCTACTCATTATTTAGTGGTCCCATCGAAGAAATTTTCGTTGCGATCATTCAACTGAATTGAAACCAGGAAACATTTATGGGACCACTAAGAAAGAGTAGATCCCGATATACAGTGTAATATTTTTGCAGACTGTAGTTCACTTCACCATATTACAGATCCTCTTTCTCGAGGCGAACTCTTGCTGCGACAAACTTGTGCTCACCGACAACTATGTTGGCGGCAACGTCATTGCTACGTGACAATTCTGATCTTGAATACAAATTCGAATATGAGAATCTTCAGTCTCACCGGTGAAATCAACGACAAAGTCTACACATCTACGACGAATATGATGAGAGTTTCCTGGCAACCGAATGGAGGAGTGAATGTACAGGGAATGATGGTGAGGAAGTCGCAATATTTCGAAAATACGGTCCATTTTCAGTTGACGTTCCGTGGAGTACAATGATACTTCAAAGAGACAATCTTCGTCTTCCCAAGAATGATTAACGATTGATAAAGATTGATAAAGTATACCTCCGCTCTCCGATTAGACGTTCAACCTCGATGCCGAACGTGATGTAAATCTCAACTAGATCGAGAAGAACACAATAGCAAGACGAATTAGAAAACAAAAGGAAGAAGCCACAACGTAGAATCTGATCGTCTTATAATCTTGTCGACTGAGTCACACTCCACATCTGACTTATGGTTAAAGATGGTGGCTGAGTCTGAATCTCTCCATTCAGACAAGACTCTCTGCATTCGTAATGATCTCTTGCTTGCAAGTCGGTAAGAGAAATGATGATCTTTCCAGCATTTGTCTCCCTGTGAACCCACTTCTCCCTGTCATTTCCGGAATCTACGAACAATTGATAAGAAACGATGTCGATCATTTGGGCGTTTCATCGCTCTTTTGCACGCTTGAGTCCGCACAATGAGGTGCCTACTCCTCTTCCTCGCGATTCTAAGTGAGTTCCTAACAATCTTATAAAATTTAGATCTTCTCTTGCAGAATTTAAGCTCCGTAGAGTATTCGATAATTTGTATGCTGTAGAGCACAAATAGAGTAGAATAGATAGGTCGAACCATATTGCTTCAGAGATCGCCTATTCCGATATCCGTTCTTGCCCTGACGGATTCGACCTCGTCAGTCAAGGCCAGTGCCGTGGGCTGCGCACCACTCTGAACCTCTATTGGGACGAGCGCGCGGTGAATACTCTTCATTTCACACTTTCTTTCGCCTGTCTGACCGATTATTTCGAATTGCAGGTGAACACTGCCCTTGCAAAGTGCCAGGAAATCGACGCGCTCCCACCGACTATCCACAATGCGGAGGTGCGGTTTCCTACTATTCTACAACATATCACGCCCGCAACGAGATTGTGGTCGCATCTTAGCCTTTGAATTGCAAGACACAATAGCCAACAAAATGAGCCTCTGAGATTGACCATTCCAGCAACAAGCATACTACCAAGCGCGCGGCTGGCTTGTCATCGGTACTTATTTTGTTGTTTTGTTTGAATGAAGGTTTCTAATAACATCGATTAAGGTCTGGTCTGCGCGAAGGGCGAGACTAAATGGAGATGGACTGATGGCACTCCGCTCAACTACAAACCGCCCAGCTACCATCCGGGTGAGAAAGAATAGTCGAATTTTGTACATCCGCACCGATCGGTTTCTGATCTTTTCGTCCATTCAACTTTGTTGCTTCCCTAAAAAACTGACATTTGCCTCACTGAAAAACGCTAAATATTCAGGTCTCGACAAGCAGTGCAAGGGTGGCTGCAGTTGGGACATTCAGGAGAGTGGATACTGGGATCTTGGTGAGCTCGATTACATCATTCCCTTGCACCTATCAGATTCTGAACTAGCTCTCGAAACAGAACTAGACTGAACTCTCGCGATAAAGCACCATTTTGAGTGAGAGAATGATCTCATTGACCCAACATTCTTAGTCTGCAACGGGCAGCAAACGTACACGACCAAGATCTACTGCTGGACTCAGCTGGATCAGCCAATGCCGTCTCCTGACGGGTGTGATGCGTTCCAGGATGACAGGGATGATGGAATCTGCTTCCAGGTTGGACGAGTTTTCTGTTTCAGTTGGAATTTCAGCACATTCATCAGACATTCGTTATGAATTTTCGCTGGCCTTGATTAACGGGATGTCCGATACTTTATTCGGGAGTTAAAACGTTCTTGGCAAAGGGTGAACCTTTCGTAATCATAGCTCCGTCAGGTCGGCAAGACAGCCTCCAACTTCAAGGAAGCCCAGCAAATCTGCCGTAGCTTCGGCGGTCTAGTGGCGTCGATTCACAATGCCAAGGTTGAGCTAACCACTTGACAAATCCACCAGAAACCATTGTAGGAAAACTCGTTTGTCCGTCGTGTCGCGGTTTCCAAGGGCGCCACAAATGGAGTCTACCTGGGAGCCACAGTGGCCAAGAATGGCCAGTCAGTGAAATGGACTGATGGCTCCATCTGGAACTACAGCAACTTCTACTCTGGTTAGTGACTTAAACGACAATTCAGTAGAACGGGCTCTAAGATACGTTCTATGAAGAATGGAACGTTCTTTTCTTGCATCTTTTTGCATATAGTTGTAACCCGACAGTTGCGTACTAGTTCATTTGAGACTTTTGCAGGCTTCCCTATGAGCGGACTGGGAGAGTGTCTCGTGATGGACACTTCGGGTAGCTCTGGACAGTGGGTCAATGTCGATTGCAACTCGAAACAGGCAGTTGCTTGTGAAAGGAAGCGTAAGTGTGGATGCATAATAGAGTACGAAATCCTGGATATCCTCTCTTCATTTCACACGCTTTCTCTCCACTCTGAGATAGTGTGTGAAATGAAGAGACGATAACTCGTGTTTCGCACTCTAATACGCAATTGACGCAATACCTAGCGAATCTTTGCAGAGAACTACACTGAACCTACTTGCGGAACCGGACCATTCCAAGAAGGAGATATTGTGAGTTCACGATAAATAATGTGGATGCATTGATTGATTCGTGTTCAAGCATGCATTGATTCGAAATTATCCGGAACATAAGTCGTTAAGCTGCTAGGGAGAGACTATTGTGAGGGATATTTCGTTCCAGCTCTACTCACCCGGATTCCCTCTGACTTCTTCGACCCCGTGCGATTTCCTGCTCTCAGTAGCAGCAGGGAAGAGAGTCGCTGTTGAGGTGCAGATTGCTTCGGTTTTGGGTTGACCTACATCGTACAGGGCTCAACAGCTAGAGAAACCCAAAATTCCCCTTCACTCTTTCTTCCATGAATAGTTGTTATTCATTGTAACTTTTTAAATACGTAAAAAATACATTATTAGGTCCTGTTCCTCGAGGCTAACTCTTGCTGTGATCGCCTGGTGCTCACGGACAACTACATTGGAGGCAACGTCATTGCTACGTGAGAATTGGAATGATGAATGAAAAAAGACAAAGTTTTAGTCTGACCGGCGAAGTAAGCGACAAGGTCTACACTTCAACAACCAATTTCATGCGAGTTTCGTGGCAACCGAAAGGAGGAGTCAATGTGATGGGAATGATGGTATGTGCGTCTGAACTTGCTGAACAAAGAAGTGCAAATTTCAGTTGACCTTCCGAGCAGTCTAACGCGATATCAAGTTGAAGAACTTTCATAAAAACAAGTGTAGATAAACGTAATTCTCACATGAACTGATTTCGTGAAACATATCTAATGTACAAAAATAGAATACTTTTATTGTTGATTGTCCATTTTCCGATTCTTCAATATCTCCTCACAGTTTTGTGAAAGCTTCTCGAACATGACTTCAATATTCAGTAGAGCGTCAGTCGCAGGGCGAATCGCTCTGCCGGAGTGCTAGAATTGACGAGTTTCGTAGTTGAAGTCTTTTCGTTCTTACGAGTCGGGTCAAATGAATCGAGAAATAATAAGAAAAAGAGGCACTCCTGCAAATCTCCGGACATTTCTTAATACCCCGCTAACCGCCATTCATCCCCGACACTGCAAGAGACCATTCCATTTAGGGAATCACTGAAACCCAATTCATTCCTCCCTATTGTCCGGAGTGGTGCAGGAGCGCCGAAAAGGAGCACCTGAAGCGCAGTGAATCGTTTATCCACTTCCTTCTCTAGCTTGCGAGCTTCAACGAGATGTTTACGACGGTTCTGAAATCGGTCCATTCGAGATGGTCACATCGTTTTTATAGGTGTACGCGGTGAATCTCTTCATCTTGATGTTGCACTGATTCGATCTTCTTAGCCAGGCCAGGAGTGGGACGAGAGGAGAAAATAGGTTATGATCGATCTTGAGGTGATGGCCGGGTTTTATACAGACAATAAGACCCAGTATAATCCCACTCATTGATACTCACCTTTACGCGCTGATTATCTGCAGCCATCGCCATTGCGCGCCAAGTTGTGGAGAGGAAGGGATGCTCGGGAGGAACACTAAAAAGCAGTGCTACAACATGTGTTCTGCCCCCATCAAAACGCCGACAACTGCATGCTGATCTAGGCAATGGTCCCGGCCAGTCTCAAGGGCGATGCTGCGAGGTCAATCCGATTATGAATGAATAAGAAGAAAACGATCAACTCACTCCTCAATCTTCTCAATAATCTTGATCCCACTTATGTCGAGCTGAATCGGCCTTGGAGTTGAGCTCTGGAATTATTAATACAAGTGCTGCATTCAAGGCAATTGAAGGCATTCAATGCATTCAATGCATTGCATTCGATTTGATGACATCAATGATAAACGAAAGGCTCACGCTAGGTTTCGCTCCTTCCCCATCATCCTCATCATCAGTTTCCGATGCCTCTCCATCCACACAGTTGACGTCACGGTAGGAAGATTGCAAATTCTCAAGGAAAAATTCTTGAATCGCCCGCGTTACTTAGTTCATACTGCTAATCAAAAGAAACCACTACATAAATTGGCGTAAGAGATGTGTTACTGAGAATAGTACCTACATACCTTTTGAATCCCTGTGTGAGTCTCCTCCTCATCATCAGTCTCCGACGCCTCTCCATCAACACAAACGTCGTCTCGATACTTGGACATTCTTTAAAAAATATAAACAAAGTACAAACGTGCCAAGTATCAACATGGAATATTTTGAGAACAGACGTTTTGATGCAAATTTTGCAATCGAAAAGAGAAGGATAAGGTTTGAGGTACAACTATTCACTCAGATGTGATGATGTGTGCCCGTGTGCTATCTAATCGCGTCGGCGCACGACTGATACCATCGATTGATCGGAAAGTCAAGGAGGGGAGATTGCGTCAGCCTGTGAAAAGGGAAACGTCTTATTATTGCGCTTTTGACATACTGATCATGCTTATTTGATACCTTGAACTGGAATTTCTTCTTTCTGTTTCCAATGTAGTGCGGTTAACATAACTCAGAGTTTTCTCGAAAAATTCATCGTCCGACTGAATTCTCAACAGAGTAATACAATGGAACGAGAATGCAGTAAATTATCGATCAAGAGTTCGTACAATCAACCGATACGGGGACAAACTACATTCAAAAGGGGGATTAGGGGTTGAGATCATCAAATGGAGTAGTGGTGTGGTTGTGTGAAGGGGTGGTGCGTTGAGTGTGCGATTGTCAGGCGACGAATCGCAACACTCGGAAAATACAGTGTTGGGTTGGGGTGAATATTTACACGTATGCATAGGGGTAGGGGTGGGGTACGCTCAAAAAGAGCAGTTAGAGGTTTTGCTGTTGCGCTTGGTGTGGGCAAAATAGTAGTAATGAAAAAATACAGAAAAGTTTAGTCCATAACGGACCGAAAAGATTAGCCGTATACAATTTTTAGGGTTTTTTCGCGTTTTTTTACTTGGGAGAAATGGATAGAGTTGGGACAGGGGCCGGGATAGGGGTGGCCATACAAAATAAACAATAGAAACGATAAACTCGCGATTACAATAAGGTAAATCACCGTACAAAACCTGATTGGTTTGGGACATAAAGAGAGTGCATAGCAAAAGGAGGGGGCGGGTCTGGGAAACGGGTGGGAGGAGCTAGTAAGTGGGCGGGAATTAAGATTAGTCAACAACTCAAACTACAAAGAATACGACGGCGTTACACATTTTTTTGCGACGAAACTTTTCTGGGAGCGCTTTTCTTGTTCGTTTTTGCGAGGGGATAACCTCCAGTATTTTTTCACAAAAGGAAACTTATTCACGACACGTCTACGAAAGGTGGGTTAGTATAGTGTTGACAGCTACGAAAAATCGATAAATGATCGACAATACAAAATAATATCCGACACATTGCCGACTGGGAACCAAATATGCGGGTGTGTTCGGAGTAGGGTAAGTGGTGTGGTTAGTACGAGGATTGCTAAAGAGCAGAATGGGCAGAAGGACACGCGGGTACGGTAGTCTAGTTGTATCGCATGTTGGCCATTTCGGTGAGCACCGCGATAGCGATCGATTCCTTCTCGGAGAGATCCGTGGCGGCCAGAAGCTTGGCCATCTGAGGGTCCGCGATGTTGTGCGGGTCCTGAAAGTAGAGCCGTTAAGTCTGAAGCCGGTGAACAGTCATGGTGTGCCTCGTTCTGCGATTTACTAAACATCGCTAGTCGCAAATTACCTTGAAGCCCGGGCTTGATGGTCTCGGCGAGAAGTCAGACGACGACGACTGGTCGCTCATCTCCTCCATCGGCGACTCAGAGATCGGAGGGGACATCCAGGTCGGCTCTGAAAGTTGAATATTTGAATTGGCGCCTAAACTCAAAATTAAATCAGACGTAATGCAAAATTTGACGCGGGAGCAAGAACCGGGAAATACAAAGCGGCTACTCACGTCCATGCGCGTTCAGCTGCATCTGCTGCTGGTGGTGATGGTGCACCGGCGAGGCGAGCGCCGCCGTCTGTGCAGCGTACAGCTGCTGCTGCGCCAGCTGCAAGGACATGATTTCTCATCGGTCACGGGGCGTGAAGCCTATTGGAAAATGGCAATATTTTGAAGCATATTTTCGAAAATCAAAATCAGTATTTCGAAATTACCTGCGCATGGTACGCCTGCGCCTGTAGGATCTGCTGCAGGAGGTGATGGGTGAGCTGAGGCGAGGAGAACATCGAGGCCAGCAGGTAGGGAGAGATCTGAAGGATTTGAATGCTTAGCAGTTACTGCTTGTTCACTATGTTTCAGTAGTTGCAAGTGTTGACCAGACGCCAGATGCGATGTAAAACGAAAAATCAATACTAACCTGATTCAGGGTGCCTCCCTGAGCCATGGCTGCAGCGAGGAGAGCAGCAGTAGCAGAAGCGCCGGGAGGAACCATCGATTCCTGCTCCTGAACGGTAGATTACGGTATTCGGCTATCGATCAATCCTCCAATCAGCTAGAGTGCATCCCTCCTAACTTGTACAACAGACACTGCTAATAACGACGTGAAGAAAAATCGATATCGGCTACCGTAATCTATGTCTTACCTGGGCGTATCTTCCATCCTCCACGGGCAGACCCTCGGCGTTGTGGTGAGCGTGCATTTCCGACTCTGCAATCGATAATGATTAGGATACGGTTGGGTCAGGGTACGGTATTTCCGGCGAATCAATACAACGGAAATAGCCCGATGAGTAATAGCACGGAGCCGAGAATGTTCTGTGGGACGTGGTGTATGGGAGAATGTGGCAAAGAGAGGGGTGCGTGGAAAAGGAGAGAGGGGAGAGATGGAATCAGAGAGTGGTGAGTGGACGTGAGGGAATCGGCCATTGATAAGATAAAGAGGGCGAACAGTGATAAAGATTCGTACTACAGCAGTGTCCAATGATACTACCATCGAGTAGAAAGATTATGTTTCACAAGATTGACTATCATGAAAAGATTAGAATCGTAATACAGTGGTGATCACGTAGGCTAATGTCCCATCTCCTCCTATCTCCCCTCGCCGTAAATATCTTACGATTCCTCCGCTTTGAATAGCCATTATTAATAGCAGCGAGCGTTCACTGCTATCTCTCATCCTTCTCTCACCTCCCCTCCCCTCTCCCCTCTTCTTCCCTCCGAGCCAGCCTCTACCAACCAACGTCCATCTCCCCCATCTCTCCCCTCCTCTCTCCCTCTACCCCGCGATGTGGCTATTGATCTACCAGAGAGGAGGAAAAAGGGAGAGAAAAAAGAGGATGTGAGAACAAAGAACCAAGTGGCCTGCTGCGGATACTTCCTGAGCAATTTTGCGAGCAGTGATAAGCTAACTGTTGAACTAACACGAGTCAATGTCTATTTCAGGCTGTAGAAACTTAGAAATCGTATCTAATACGAAGGAAACCTACTACAACGACCACTCTCGCTCATGGGAAACGCGATATTTATACCCTATGCCTACCTCTAAGGCGGGGCGTTACTACGGCTACGGCTAATGAGAGACTGGCTCTGGGGTGGCACCGGCAATTGCAATCTGCTTTTACCCGAGATGGAGTACGATGGGTTACGGTAGCGCCTTTCAATCGATAGCGCGTTTGAGGAGAAGGGAACGCGAATTGAGAGCAAGAGCGAAATGGTCGAACGAAGAAAGGAGAACTGGGGGTGGGAGGAGTAAGGGAAGGATAGGGGACGGCACAAAAAGAGAAGTGAAGGACACTACATTATAATGGACTAGTCAACGGCTCTAGTAGTCAACGGGCGAGAGAGCATTCGAAATGGAGAGAGTAAGAGATCATTGAGAGGTGGAGTGGAGTAAGAGGAGTGAAGGGAAGGTGAAGACAGATGGATTGGGCGATCTCGAAAGAGATTACGCGCAACATGGCCAAACAGGCAGCGATCTTATCTCCAACTTTGGAGAGTAAGTGACCTACCAACATAATTCAAATGAATTCTGTGCGATTTTTGAATGGTCCTTCATGACTAGGTGCACCCTAACAGCATGCACAAGGGGATTTCTTATACGGCGCGTATTGGGGCTGACCGCGCTAGTGGGGCTAGGTACGGATTAGAGTGATGGATAAAGAGGGAGAAGAGGAGGGATGAGTGGGACAGGTCCCCGAATGATAGTGACCAGCTCCATGCAAACGTGGCTTATTTTCTCCAACTCTCTCCATTCCGCCTGCTCTCTCGCTCACTCTGACTGAGCAGGAGGAAAACCGTACAAAAACGAGCGCGCGCTCGAATGAGGGAGGGAGAGAGAATTGTGAATGAATCAGTATCGTTTAGGGGCGGAGTGAGGCGAGAGTGTGTGCGAATCGAGGAGAGGAGCGAGAAACCGCGCCTCTTTCTGTGGAGGAACGCGAACGATTCGAGCAAACAGAGAGGGGTTTGGCTCTTTTGCCCCTTTCCTGTCCCCTAGTCCGCCTGTCCTAGGAGAGAGGAGGGGTTCTTTCGCTTCTTTGCTTGACTAGAGAGCAGTGGATTCATGAGAGGGTTCCCTCACTGAACGAAAGGGCAGTGTTGCCAATGACTGTTCAAATAGAGTCGGGAGAGTTCTCTAACTACTATCTAGCACTCTCTGACTGTTGACAGTTCACGCGGCGTTGAGAGAACGAAACCATTGAGATGAGAGAAGAGCCAAAGAACGTGGGGAAACCAAGGTAAAACCTCGTAAGAAAGTACATGAACTGAAGAAATGATGATGAAAAGTAGCGGCTGTCCCCTAGTATCTCTAGCAAGATGGAGGAGAAGAAGAGATGGGATGAAGTGATCCCATCTCCTCCATCCCCAATCCTCCTATTGTAAAGTTGCGTGTGACTCACGAGACCCTGATTGATCAGAGGTGATAAGAATGATTCATTCCCGATTCCTCTTTGATTAATGAATCATGCGTCCTTTCTAGGGACAAGAATCGATAAAGGGCAATCGATGAATGGGTGAGTGGTCAAAGGACCGGTCAACCAGGCTCAGATCGAGAGAAAATCGATAATGGGGAGGGGAAAGAAGACAGATGAGTAGCCTAGCTACCAGTGCCCTCATTCTACGACATCTGCCGCGAAGAGAGAGAGAGGAGGAGGAGAAGGAGGAGGAGAGATGATAGAGTGAAAGGAGGAAGAGGCCGGCTGGTAGCCTCTATTGTGTTCACAGCAAGGGGAGGGAAGAGTGAGTAGTAGCTAGTGGATCTATCGTATTCTCTTGGAAAGGAATTAGCAAGGAATTTGAGTACGAAATATGAGAATAGCATGGTCAACCCACATGGAATAATGATACTAATGAGCTCTGGCTCACATTTCCTAGACCAATTAGGAAGATGCTTGTGAGAAAAATAAGAGTTGTGAAAGATGAAGGAGTAAGTCGGGAAGAAGGTGAAAGATGGAGAAGGAAGACTAAATGTAAGGCGAGATCCTCGAATGAGAGAGAGAGAGAACTCGAGTGTTATGTTCTCCCCTCATCTTCTTCTTCCTTCTTCTCTGTTGAGTGACCCCGAGCGAGAGGGTCGGATTAGAGAGAGCAATCTTTCGTTTTCACCGTTTCTCTTACTCTCTTTCTCTTTCTGACCATCGAGATAGCACACAACGTGAAGAGAGCTTAGAATGGACGAAAGAGCGAACAAAAACTTCCGCCCCACGATCTCAAGAGGGGATCGTCGATCGATAATCCCTGCGCACTCCACCGTACCCATCGCCCTCTCCGCCCAAGGCCCACCTACACTATGGTAATTCAGCTCGTAAATCAGCGAATGATTGGCATTGGATGGGCGCAGTATTGACAGTAATGGGCGATGACCAATAAAGCGCAATCGATCTCAATGCATTGCATTCAATGAAGAACCTCGAGAGGAGAGGCGAGTAAGAGGATAAGAGGAGCGTAATTCGCATTTCCAAAGAAGAGAGGCTCTGTGTGTCCATATTCTCATTGAGGGCTCCTCTCTCATTCTCCCACACTCTAAACCCTCTGCATCTCTCAAAGTCTCGCAATCGGGCCATCTCTAGCAGGGAACATAGCGCATCCTTCAACACAAGTAGAAATGTCTCTGACTCTCTCCATTTCCCGTGATCTCTCGCCGTCTCTAGCCGCTTTGAGAGTGAGAATAAGAGGCCGAAAGCGAAGTAATTGGAGAGAACACCCGCGGCCTAGCAGAGGGACTTCATTATGGATTCGCAAGCGGGCCCATGCAAATTGGCACTCTCGGGTCTCCAAGGAGGGAATGAGCGAGGGATCTAATCGAGAACTGAGTGACCAGGTGCGCACACCAACCGTAATTGACCCTTTCAGTGAGGGACTAAGAGGCTGGTAGGTCACCGCTCAGCTCATCACTCTAAGGATAGACAATAATGGTACTAACAGCAGGCTCGCGCGAGGAAAACGACAGGCAATTGAGTGACAGATCCGGAGAACCGGGTTTCGGAGCCGGAAAATAGAAATACCGTACCCAGGTCGTCCTCGGCCTTCCTCTTCCTCCTCGTCTCCTCGATGATCGCCTCGATGCACTCGTCCACGTTGTCCTGGATACGGTAGGTTATGGTAATCGATAACTGACTGCTACAGTATGGCTACCGTAACTCTACCGTACCCTCTTGGGCTCCTCTCCCTCCTCGTCCTTCACTTCTTTTCGGTCTTTCTGCAGCGGGGACGTGCAGCCGAGAATCTTGCGGTGCTTGGTCACCTTGCGACGTCTGTTCGCGAACCACCGATTGACCTGAATCAGGGAGGTTACGGTACTTTTCGTATTTCAGTTTGCGATAGACAGGATATGGTAGTGATCCCGGTGGTCCTCTCCCTTCTTTCTCCCATTGAACAGCACTTGTTCCGATCCTAACGATCATTGGGACCGGGCTGCGACAATTCGAAAGAGATGTTGGACTCTTCAGTGCCCGGGTTAGACAGAGCGAGAGAGCGCGCGGATTTGAGAGATTCAGAGAAAGATCCAGTGAAATTGCCTCCTATCTGTTCCCCTTCTAGTGCGAATCTGCGAGGAAAGAGAGGAGGAGGAGGAGGAGGAAGATTGATCTACCTAATGGTTCTTTGTGTGCCTCTCATTCTAACTGACGAGAGACCATGCGAAACCGAGAGAGTCTTTCTCATTTTCTAGACAAAGACTGCCCTATCTCCTTCGCATCTTTACGAGTTCTCGCTGGGGGTCGGGGAGAAGAAAGAGAAGAGAGTTTCCAGAAGTTTCTCTTTTTGCTGGGATCTGGTTTAATCCCCCGAGGGCTTAGCGCGTGTGAAACATATCGGAACGAGGGAGAGGTTTCGGGTGTGGGAAGGATAGACCTCCGAAAGCAGATGGAATGCGAGTTCCAGTGATTGGCGCTGAATTATTCATGAAAACCGAGACCGGGGTGGTTCTGATTAATTCTGGACTATTATAGTACGTACTGGGAGCCAGGGCGAGATAGTGTGTTGAACTGAGAGTGTCTATCTATCAAGTCTAGCGCTTTCTTTGTTCGAACGTGCACTGTGCTCTAGACAGGTTCGAACGATCAATGATCGAGAGAGTGCAGAATGTGAAGAGGTTTAGACACACTGGGGGTCGTCTATGGGAAGAAAGAGAAGAAGAAGAAGAATAGAGAGAAGAGAAGACAAGTGCAAACCGAGACAAACCCGTTCAGCTATCGCGCTCTTGGGAAAACGAACAAGGAAGAGGAATCGAACATCATCGAGGAAGGCACATTGCATCACCCCTAGGTAAGAGACGCAGAGGAATCTCTCGTTTGTACAATTTCCGCTCCGATTTACAAAACTCTGGTCGTCTGCCGCTCTCAGCCGGGAGGTCAGCGGGCAGCGAAATTATCGTCTGGCTCTGTGTGTGTGCAAAAAAGTGGGGATAGATTGATGATGGGGGAAAGAAATGGTGTTCCCGCATTTGGCCTTGACTCGCGTTGGAGTTATGGGGGTGAATCTCGAAATAGTAACTACTGGGGGTCGGCTACCGTAACCCGATGAGTTGTGAAACTACCACCGTATACCTGATTGTAGGTCACCGCCATGTCTTCAGCCATCTTCTCCTTCTCCTCTCTGGTGGGATAGAGGTTCCCTCCTCTCTTCTCCACGTACTTCTCGATAGCCGTAGCGATGGCCCGCTGCTTGGCCTGCTCTTTCGCCTGAATATCGATTTTATCGTTCCGACAATATTTCGTTCCGCTAGTAGTGCAGGGCCAGTGCGCCAAAGATTCGGTGATGACATTTCGTTATCTCCTCTAAGCGCGCCTGTTCAGCGATAAGAAGAGATAGAGGAGAGGAGACGAAAATTCGATCATTAGAGAGAGGAAGAGTTGAAGATCACGCGATAGTGCAGAGAATGCGCAAAGTTGAAGCAACCAATAGGTGTAAAGTTCGCAAAACTTTCCACCTCGGGGCGAGGTCAGGCGCAGTGGCAACACTCTATCGCAGCCTGTCCTCCGGGACTCCTAACACTGCATTCACGAAGGCATCAACTACATTATACCCGGGCGGCAAAGACTACAACACTATCTCGGATACAGTAACCCCAGATACAGTATGAATACCGTACCTTGTCCGTCGCTACCGCACTCGCCACCGTGAGGGAAGGGCTTGCAGTGGCAAGGATGGAGGGCGAGAGGCGCCCGTTGAGGGACATGATGTCCGAGATGGAGGAGGGCGTTGCGGGGGGCTCGTCGCAGGCCTAGAAAGATATACGGTAGGGTTACTGTAGCTTATCGATCGATACTGTAAGATACCGTACCTTTCCCACCGTATCCGCGACGATCTCTTCCTCGCCGGCAACGGGCGGCACTCGGTTCTCATCCACGATCAGTTCCTCGTCATCCTGGAATGGGTACGGTAAGGTACTGTAACCCTAATCAATCGAGTACTGATCGTCTTCCGTCATCGAGCAGCAGCTACTCACCTCGACATTGACGTCTTCCGATTCGTCATCGGGAGACGACGTCTCGGAGTCTTCGGTCGAGTTGCGCTGGCTCTCGGGTGGCGTGAGATCGCCGATCTGTGAGTGAGGAATGACTAGAGTTGGCACGGAATATCACAACAGTTCAGAGATTTCGCAAAGACAACCTAGAGTTTTACATAACCTTGTGCAATGCAATAAAGGATCACAAGGCACGAATTATTTCGCAAAACTATTGCCCTACTAAAGTAATCATTGCGCAATCGAATGGCATGTACGGTATGTCGAAACTACAATATACCTGCTTGCAAATCAGCTCCTCCGGCTTTCGTGCGTTCGCCTCAACCACAACTGCGTCGACCATCGCTGCGCTATTCTGCAGAGAAATCAATAAATCGGGATTACGGTATCAATCGATAACTGAACGCGTACGGTAAATCACGATCAATAAATGAACACATACTCAGAGAAACTGGCGCGAATCGCGATATCGGCGTAGAAAATCAGAGCGACTGGGGGAGCGGGTAATATTTGTTGAGTGTGGCTAGTGAGAATGGCACAACTACGCTATTGCATGAACTTTCGAAATTCGCAACTAGCTGTCTCTTTCTTCTTTCTCTAGTTGTCTGACTGCACAATGTTTACTAGTAAGAGAGGGGCTGGGGGGTGAGACAGCAATGATGACGAAATCACCGAGTAAAAAAGAGTGGAGTGCCGATGGAAATCATGTGACCGGGGTGGTGGGCCGATACACAAGTACAGGATGAGGACTCGGGAAGTGAAGGACAGTGAATGATTGGATTCTAGTGATTCTCCGAAGTCTGTCAACTCTGATTGTTGAATCCTTCTACTGCCAATAATACCTTGAATGCTGTCTAGAATCCAACAAGATCAATGATTCACGCTCTAGTCTCGAACTGAACGTGAAAGGCGCAAAAGAGATTATCATCTATGGAAAACTTTATGCGCTAAGCGCAAAACGCGCCGCGCTCACTTGTACTTTTACGCGCAAGAAGAAGAGGAGGGAGACAAAAACCTCGTGAGAATAGAGGGAAGTGAGAGAATTGCGAGGTGAAAAACTGGCAGTTGGAGGAAGCAAAAAGGGAGGAAATAGTGCGAATATTGAAGAGAGGAATCGGTGAGAGGAATGAGCGCGATCTCTACATTCTGCATGCTCTCTACCATCCTTTTATCGCTAGATAGCACTCATAATTGAGAGAGTCGCAGCTCACGTATAGGAGGCAAGCGCGTTGTTACACACCACGCTTGCGTGTTGAGAATGAGAATGGGGGAGAGATACGCGCTTTCCTCCTTCCTTCTCCCTGAATCTTTCCCGCAATCTCTCTGCCAATGACGAAATCGCGCTTGTGCCTCTTTGCCGCACAGTTTATCCTAGGCGCAGCAAAGCGAGAAGCAGAGGCGCGATAGTAAACTTGGTGAGGATGTGCGAGAACGTAGGGGGGAATGGTGCAAAGTGCATTGACATTCGAAGCAACCTAAGGCCTGTTAATGGCATGGGATAGAGACTCATTTGACTGAGGGTCAGACGAGGGCACAAAGAAGTGATCAATGAGTAGAGAGAACTGGAGAGGAAGGGATGTGCACTTTGTATAAACTGAAGGGTTGAGGAGAAGAGAAGGGGGGGAAGGGAAGGGAGAAGGGAGTTGGCGAACTGGCGATAGCGAGTGGGGAAAGGCACGAAGGCTGTGCAATCGTGTGGCCGAACTGCGCGAACGGTCTGTGGACTTGGGATATTCGCACTGGCCCTCGAAGACAGGTAATGGCTTAGAATGGCCCTTTTCGTTCTGTCCTTCAGAAGGAAGTTCACTCTCAGAGCATGCATAATGGAGTAGCTCTCTTTCTCTCGCTCAGGCCTCGATATTGAACGAATAGTACAATAAAGCATGTGGGTATTGAAAGTGCAGCGTCTGCCTCGACTTCCTATGCACAAGGGCGAGATATGGGGAAGTCAAGTCATGAGATCCCAATTTCCCCTTCTCTCCTTGAGAGGAAATAGGCACTGCCCACACCTTGCCAACGGGCACTTTTCAGCTAACATAGAAACGGAGAAAGAAAATTGCAAAACTCCCGACTGAAAGCCTGAGAATGAGAGGCGTTTTTGCGACGTCTAGACTAGCATTCAAAATGTCTTATCTTCACGCTGTTCCAAGTGCAGATTATTCAAAGACTGGAGAAAGATCGGAGATGAGATAACTGCAGAAAACTGTCATCATTTCTTTCAGGAAAGAGGAAGTTTGGATTATTCGCCGTAAAACATGCAGGCAACAGGAAGAAAGTATGAATCATGCGTCTGCTACAGCACAGAGAACGGTGCAAAACACGGCGGTGTCTGCTGTTTTGCAGGGGAGTTCCCACTAGCAAGAGACAGACGAAAACAGAGGGTAAAGGCGAAAGAGCGAGCCACATCATTCTCCCACCATTCTGATTACTAATCGAATATCGGTTACTCGCTAGAACTTTCTAGAACACTGATAGATATTACGCATTTGGATCGATTCCAACGAAGAGGTCGAAGGCGAATAGCGATGTAAAAAAGAGTCATTCACTCCCACTCCTCTCTGCCATTACTAACCCAGAGGAGAACACGGCAAGGCACGGCGCGCCTCACGTTGACAATATGGCGGAGGGGAGGGACGAGAGGAGAGTGCGGGAATCGCTCCTCTCCCATCGCTCCGAATGATCTCACCCCCACTGCCCTCCCCTCTATCGCTGACTCTATCGCTTTCTCATGCTCTCTATCCTTATCGCTCAGTAGTGTAAACTATGCAGTCAGAGGAGCGAGAGAGCATGGAAAATGGAGAGAGCACGATCACTATCCAGTGAGTCAATGCCCTGCTGTTCGACGTGTCGCTTCGCTTTCGAAAGACGACGTCGACGAATCGTCTGACTCTCTCCATTTCGCACGCTCTCTCGCTCTGTCTAACCATGAACAACGAGGAAGGAGAAACAGACTCTCTTCATTCCCCATACTCTCGGATGGTCAGACATTCTCGGAGGAGAATGAAGTGGATGGGGAAAGAAGGGAGGAGGGGAGAAATAAAGAGGCCACATTTACTGCCCAAGAGATGCAGCAGCGGTCGGTTGCGAAAGAGCCGAGGGCTAATATTGGAGGTAGAGGATTGGGAAAGCGCCGCTATGTAGGATAGTCCTGTGGAGGTGGGGAAAGGGAGGTGGGAACAAGGGCAAAGGGCAGAGGGGAGGTGAGATTGGAGGGGTGGAGGGATTGGCAGATGCAAGAAGAGAGGAGTGTTTGGAAGAGGAGGGAGGCGAATGTAATCAAAAGAGCCTGGGCACTGGCTAGCTCCCTCTCCTTCTCTCCTCTCGCTCTCGCGCAGAAAATAGAACGCGTCGGTTAGTGAGAAGAGGAGGAAGGAGAGAAAAGAGGAGGGGGAAAGTCAATGGATTCCTCTCCCTCCTTTTTCTCCTTCATCTCCGGCTCATTGCCGAGAGTGCTATGATCCTTTCAGGATGCTCAGGGGGTACCGTAGGTCAGAGATCCTAGGACTACGGTAGTTGCAGGAAGGAAGAGCGGCACAGTCTAATAAAAGGAAGCGAGACATTGCGAAACGCGCGGGAAAAGACAGAGGAAAGAGGGAGTGAACTGGCTGGGGTGGCTGGGGGTGAATGAGGGAGGAGGGAAGGGAAGAAAGAGACGGGAGGAGAGACGAGCACAAGAGTTACTACGTGGGTCAGTGTCATGATTCACTCACCCTTTGCCCCTCACCTGACCTGCCTAAGGACTACGGTAGGCTATCGATCGGAACAGACCTTGTGACGAGTACGGTACGTGAGGCAAAGGGCAGATAGAGTTTCAATGCCGTCCCTCAGTTGGCAAACGAAAGCTTTTTCAAGCGGTTTGTCGGCAAACTTGTAGCCTCACAGTAAACTTCACCTTTCGTCACCCTCACTTCACCCTTCTTCTCCTCCTTCCACCTCCTCTACTCACCCCTTTCTTCTACATCATTTATCACTCGGCGTAGAGTGAGAGGGAGAAAGAGGACGGGCGGATATTCGTCGTGGTGTGCAAAGTCCAGAGTGTCACACACCGAATTGCACCACACGCTCTATCGATTGAATACTCTCTCACTTTCACACGCTATCTCGCTCTGCTACAGTAACCAGCAGATACAGACAGACAGCAACTAGTAGCGGCTTGGTCACAAATAGCGTTCGGCATCGGGGAGATAAACTAGAGAGCGTGTGGAATGAAGAGAGCAGTCTGGTCAGGAATAGCAACGGGATACTCAGGGGAGGGAGGGGATAGAAAGCCGGGGCAGAGAAAACAGCTTCAGAGAGTTCTGCAGAGGAGACCACGGCAAGGCGCGTCAACAACGGCGGCAGACAAGAGAGGGAGAGAAAACACGGGAGTGGGAAAGAGATGATGAACCCGATGGCCTCTCACTCTTCCTTTCCCGACAGTGAATACAGGTTGACTGTGAAGATGTGTGAAAATGTTCGATAGGGAAGGATGGGGTAGAAATACTGGTTGCTGAGATCAATGTAGTGTCAAGATGGATACTGTCGGGGTATCGATGAAGGAAGGAGGAGGAGAGGAGAAAAGAGGGAGAAAATGAGAGCCAATGAAGAGGAGAGCCCTCTCTCTCGATCGAACGAAGGACGGAGAAGAAGGAGGAGGAGGGAAGAGAAGGTCTGCAGTGAAAGAGAGAGGGCAGTGGGGGGAAGAACGTAGGAGTAGGGACGAAGAGTAGGAAGAGGGAGGAGAAGAAGGAGGAAAGAGAGGAAATAGGGCTGCAAGTTAGGAGGGTAGCAGCGAACATAGGGGTAAGGAAAAGAAAAAGAAGGAGGAGGAGGAGGTTTCTGACATCTTTCAGAGTCGTTTTTAGCACCCCTCTAATCCCGCTTAAAGGCGGAGGCTAATGACGAAGAGTGAGAAGAGAAGGAGGAAGTGGCGATGAAATCAGATATGCTCCTCCTCTGAGGGGAAGGAACTATATTCTGCATGTGCCCCAGACAGACTGATCTATGTGATCTACGTTTGTGTCTAGAAGTCTGTCTGAAGGTGAAGGAGCGATGGGTAATGCATGAGCTTTTTGTAGCCAGTCTGCCTCTCAAAGGTCACCACGTGACAGGCATGTCTAGTGTTACTGATAATGGCAAACAATACTATCACCAGTCGAGTGCGTTCCTAGTGTATCTGTGCTAAATTAGAGGCGACCGTAATTTGAACAAACTTGACCGAACGCGACCAGACATGTCGCAGTGGGTGTCCGAGTGGCGGTAAGAAATGGGGCGAGTGAGAACCTCCTCCCATTTCCTCCTCCTCTCCCACCACCCCAACGAGGCAGGTGTCTTATTTCCCGCGCGATCTGCTCTTCGCTGTGCGTGGTTGTGCGTGTTCAGGGTCGGTGGATCGACTAGAGGAAGGAGTAGTTCCACTCAATTCGAAATTGGCCCAAGTTAGAGTAGCATTTCAACGGAAAGTCGTACGAAGTATGATCAGAGAAGCAATCTAGCTAGATGTCAGGTCGATTCTAGCAATCGTACTCTATTCGAGAGGCATACTGTCCCTCCGCATTAAGTATGCCCTGCGAGAAAGGGAAAGAAAAATGGAAATTGCCAGCTCTTTGTACGTCCGAAAAAGCTCCCCATTCTGCTCAGCCTCTCACCTGTCAGAGTGACTAGAGATCGTGGGGAATAAGGAGACAAAGAGACCACGCAAGATTGAGTGCGCGAAAGCGAACCCTTTTCCGCCAGGAACATCTGGCTCTCTGCGCGCAGTAATGGGATAAGCCGGACCTCTCTTCTACCCTTCAACAGGTCAGAAGAACCGTCAAAGGAGAAAGGCCGAGTAATGGATACTCGATTCTGGAATGATCGCGGGCTCATCTCCTTTGTTAGGCACGCGAATAAGTTACGACTACTCTCGTAAATTCATAGACGGACAGGTGAAGGGACCATCAGTACTGACGAGAATAATACATGAGTGTTAGAAGGTATCTTCACAAAGCTCATGGTCTAGCAGCGGGCAGACAAAGAGTGTGCATAAAGAAGAGAGCATCGCATAACTCTGTCGATCCAATCTGTGAGATGCGCCCCTGGCGCAAGGATTCCCAATTAGCTTCGTCGAGAATGAGTGGGAAGGACTAGGATACGGTAGTGGAGAATCAATATTGAGTGAGCAATACGTATAGGAAGAAGGGAGTGTTTCTAAAGGCACGCAGACTGAACACTGATAGTGATAAGCCACGATCACGCCATCTGATAAGAGCGGAAGGGATCAGATGACCATGTGACTGAGAGCTTCGTCCGGCCGAAGCACTGTTGCGAAGCCTCGGATTGCGACTAAAATATGAGAAAGCCGTGATAGAACCCCACTGAAGCCGTAGTTTCAGAGATCAAGAGAGGCTAAATATGGTGATACATCAATGATATCGAACAGCTAGACGAGCAGGGAGGATCGATAGGCAAACCTGCTAGTTGATCGAGACTGGAATGGCACACGGATCGCTGCGCCCACTCTTGACACGTTAACATAAACACTTGGAGGAGGAAAGCGAAGGAATGGACAGTAGATGGGAAGCTATCGATGCTTGAATCAATCCTAGAGGAAAGGCTAACGTAAATTCTTGATGGACCAAACCCTACCGTAATCCATGAGAGAAAGAGCCGATTAGAGACTGCTGAAACAGCGTGGGAGACTTTCGGAGGGGAAAAAGACACGGAGAAACACGCGAACATGCTATTTTTGCTGGAGAAATGGAGATTATTGCACTCAAACGAACTCATGGCCTCTAAAACATCGGTGATTAACCGACGCTTGCTAAGAATTATTCACGATCGCATGCACTCATCAAAACATCAATCTTCCGGTGACCAACACTAACAAAACCTCCCGGAATCGATGAATCACTGTCAAAGTAAGGATGCTAAAAACAGCTGTAAAACGATAGAGAACAGCGCTGAATCACCATCACGAGTGATAGAGAGAGGAAGAGAAGAAGGGAGAGGATGATGATGAGGAAAGACCCCGAAACACAGAGTGCGGAAATAACATTCACGACTCGGAAATAAAACGAGTACGGTAGCAAAGATTCCGGGAAGAAAGAAGAGGAGCAAGTAGGCCCTTAGCCTAATGAGGCTTGGGAGAGTTTCAGAGGGGTTTGCGACGCCTCGACGAGACTTCTGCTATTTTTGAGAGCAACCGCACGTTTCGCCTTAGCGGACAGGGAGGAAATGAGTCAGATGAAGGAATTGATAACACCAAACGGTCGCGCCTTTCGGAAATAATAAATCTCTAAACGGCGACGATCGGTATGCAAACGTGATAACAAAGTGATGGGAACCGCTTGTGAAAGGGAGTGTCAGGATTGCAAGGGCAACACTAGCATCAGATGATCTACCTAGGACGAATGGAAATGCTAAACCGCACGGAATGATCGCTTGCCAGGAGGCATTGTTGTCGAGTTTCAGCGCCCGTGAAATGCGTATGATTCTGACTGAGCGGTTAGTGTCAGGAGACGTCGGATTCAAAACCGCCTATCATACGGCGGTGTTGACTAAACCACCCGTGTGCACAAGCGTTTCGTAACAAACACCTTGTGACAATCAAAAGCGCTCTCCCCTTTCTATCGCTCTCTATCTCGATCGCTGGCTGCTCGCAAATATGTTTATAACGCTGTGTGGGTGACTAGCGCCGGACGTGGAGAGTGAATAGAAAGAACAACAGAGATCTCTGTTTCATGTACTGAACCGCTTCATCGGACCATTGAGAAACACTGATGAGAACTTCAACAAAAGGGGAAATGCTCACAACCAAGCAAAAGAACGCGACTTAGTGATAGGGGGAGAAGTGAGGCGGGACGGGAGCGAGCGGGAACGAGGCGGAAAGTAGAGCACCCCTCCCCAAACTCGTGACGGGAGCGATGACCAAGCCGCCTCAAGGTGAGAGTAGTAGTAGGAGTCACCTGCTACTCTACTCTACTATTTCCATCATTCGTTCACTCGACAGGAAACACATTAGCAGAGGCGAACGGTGCAAATGTAGCTAAGAATAGCGTTCTCTACAATTTGGAGCAACTACTGCGATTCCTAATGATCCAGGAAGCAGCGTAAGGGCTAACCATGCAAATCCTCCTTGCAAAATGCTAAATATGGAGCGTTGAACGCGTGGATAGCGTACGTGGCCACCACTGGAAAGGACGAGAAGGGAAGGAGGGGAGAAGTGAGAGACCCTTTCCCTTTTCGTTCCCCTCCTTCCCTCTTTTTCCTCCCTGCTTTTTGTCTCTCACGTCCCCACGTCTCTCTGTTGAGCGGTGAGCTCTCGTGCCGGTTAGACAGCGTTATAGATAGTGCGTAATCGAGAGGGTCAGAGAAAAAGGCTGTATCCGTCTCTGCCCTCCTCGTCTCTGACCACTGCCTCCAGGCACGGACGCTTGCACGTCGAGAAAGTGCCAGGGACGAGGAGGCGAGAGTAGGCAGACGACCAGACATCGGACGAAAGACAGAGCAAAGCACGGACTACCTACTTCCAGAGCCAGATGTCCCTCTGCGTCTCTGCCCCTGGGGTACGGTAGAACCCATATGCGAAAGGACAGAGCGAGGGAGATTGGGGTGCGGCGAGGGATGGTAGGTAGAGTCAAGTAAACAAGTAGCGCGTTCTTTCGAGGTCGATCGCTGACCTATCTAACAAGCAAGTACACAACTGTGAAGAGAAGAAGAATTGCCGTTGCTCGAGTGAGTGCGAAAACAATGTAATTGAGGAGTGAATGCCGAGAAGAAGCAGAGGCATTGCGTTGATGGGCAGCTAATTCAGTAGTGTTCTCCGTAAAGGAAGGCGAGAATAAGCTTTCAAGCTGTAGTGTTTGATAGCATACGTATCGTTTCTAAGTAAGAACAAACATGCAGAAAATCTCATTCCACGGTCGCCTCGGAACTTTGTCCGAACGTTATCTCAATTTTAGTAGACCAGGTGACCATAGTCTTGCCGAAGTAGAGCAAAGGGCGGCGATGGCACGATAGAAAGTGCGGCAGAAGTGAACAAGGCAGTAAAAAGAGGAGAGATGACAAAGATTACGCGGGAAAGAGGGAGAACGGAAGGTAACGAGATGGGGAGTCGAGTAGAGGTCAACCGACGAGGGATGATGTAGATTGGAGAGGGGTGGTGAACAGGAGAGTGGAGATATTGCGAGATGAGGTAGAGCGCAGAATGAAGAGGCGGAAGACGATTAGAGAACCATGAGGGCGAACATAGGGAGGACGAGAAGGTTAGGTAGGACGCATATCGAAGAGAAGACAGACTACGATGCAAGGAAGAGGACAAATCAGTGTGATCGTAGAGAAAGATGGGATGGTGAGGTATGCCGTAGATTGTGGAGGCGAAGAGACAACGAGAGATGGAAAGGAGGAAGAGGACGTGGAGTGATCAAGAGTGGGGGCAACAAGTAGAGAGGAAGAGTGGAAGATGAGGACACGAGGTACGGATGAAGAAGAGGTGGGTGACACGTATGAACAGATGAACAGATGACAGGGAGGAGGGGATCAGGGTTCGTAGAATGAGATGAAAGTGTTATCCTGCAGCTCCGGTGTAACATAAATCTAATGATCATACTCTATTTTGAGGCGGGATGCGATACATCTTACGTGAGAGTGAGTAACTATAGACAGACAAGATAAGCATGACGAGAAACAGAGATGAGTGAGGTGATCTCCGAGATAAAGAAGGCGCGAGAAGAATCGGCAATAGCCACTGCATTCAGGAAGTAGAGAAGAATCGACGAGAGAAGGAAAACTCTCGGAAGTCACGATTGCTGAACACATGCTAGAGGGAGTAAGTAGGCAGTTGAAACCAGGGGCAAGGAAGCAAAGGTAAAGGTCACTCCCGTTCGGCTAACATAAATTGGATAGGGAAATTCGTAAAGTCACTAAAATAGCCCATGGAGGGCTGGAGGGTGGAAATGAGAGGCTCTTGAAGAGAAGGAGGCAGGAAAAGAACGGAAGCCTTCTAAAATGGCTACTCTCTGAAAAGCCTGGTTTTACCGGCCTAGAAGCCGGTCACGGCTCCGGATCGATGACTGCCGGCTAGAGATCACCCGCGCTGTTGTTCACGTGGCGTGCCGTGGCGGATTCTCGTGCGGCGAGGGATGAAGGGAAGTCAGGGATGCGGTGTCTAGCTCTTTCTGACCAACGACAGAGTGTGCTTCGCAGAGAGACCTCGATGAATAATGAGCCGACGACCACAGCAGTTACTCGAAGAAGAGGGACGTAGTAGAGAAGAGAAGCGGGTAGGAAAAAGCGAATGCGAGAGAGAGGGAGTTACAGAACCGACCGCAGGGGAATGTTTTCGCGAACGGGAAAGAGAGGAAGGAGAGGGATTTGCAGCCGCAGTGGCCTCAATAGAAAGCGAGAGACTTTGCGTTGTGCTATCTTTGGCTTAGTGTATGACGAGAAAAACCGACCTAAGATGTGAAAACATGCGATTAGAGTTTGCTTCCTCACTGATTTGCACCGAGTTCTGGCACACCAGGAAGATTGCTCAATCTGTTTTTCACGCCAAGTCCATTGTTCAACACTCCAGCTATTCCTGCCTTCGCTCTTCTTCGTGTGTGTGCTCAGGGTCATCACCGGTCTTACGGAAAGAGTCACAAGGAACACTCTCTTCGTTCCGCTCGGTCTCTCAGGGCTCCGGGAACCCAGAGACCAAACGAATGCAAGAGGGCCACTGCTGCACTCAAAGGCGAAAGGGCAGTGCGGGAAAAACGAGAAGAAGAAGGGGAAGAAGAACGAAAACAACAGTGCAAGAGGGTAGAGTGAATGGGGCGAGAGCGGGAAGACGACCAGAGTGCGCCGTGAACTCCCGCGCAATGGGAAATGACCAGAATTCCAAGGGTAGAGGGCAGATACGCAGAGGAGGAAAGACAGAGATCAACCCGAGGGTTTTCGCTTGTAGGATACCGTAGTCAGAAGATTGATAAGCGATGTTGATGTGTCGAGGCAATCTCACTACGGCGGTAGGAAAAGGTTTTTTCTCTCTCGATTCTGCGTAATGAGAAAACACTGGGAAAAGTTTGGGCATCTCTCCATTCGACGCGCTCTGTAATTTATCAGAGCAGTGAAAGATCTCACGGCAATGGTTTTTCTTCTGCCTCGCGGGACTTCTAGCCGGTCAGACAGAGCGAGCGAGCATGGGAAATGAAGAGAGTCGGAGGCTTTCTGTCTCTCACAGGATCTCTGAACGCGCGGGCGCCGTTGTTAGTCAGCAGCCTCGCGCCTGAAACTCTCCCCGTCGTAAACAAGGCAGAAATAGCTGAGGAGAGGGATGATCTACTCCCCTGCTTCCGGAGTGAGAATAACACAGATTGGGGTAATCCACCGACTTTACTGTCATCTAAAGTAAGATCCTCCTCTTCTCTAAGGCTGTCGTAGCGAAGACCAATTCCCCACTTTATCTTCGTTTCGCATTCATCGAGAATGCCTCGCGGCATCTGACCAGTCCACTTTCGGGCGATCTTCAGTCCACTCTCCCAGCAGGAATGAATATTTCATCATAAGCCCAATAAAATACGCTCTCTCTAGGGTTCATCCTTTTCATCTGTCGGTCACTGAAAGGGTCTGCAGAGGGTTTTCTCCAGTCGCTTCGATTTCCTCTTACTCTTCTTCCTTCTCTAATTCCTACTGCCCCTCTGCAGACATCTGTTCTACCTCAACGTCTAGAGTCTCTCCGTTCGACCAGGATCTTTTCCTCCTTACTCCTCCTTCTCTTCCTTCTACTACTGCTTTCTTCCTACCTCTTCGTCTAACGTTTCTTCATAGAACCAGCCTCTTTTCCTCCTTCCTTACTCTCTTTTTGTGCGTTCTAACCCTCCGACTTCTCCCCTACAACCTCCCACTCTCGTTTTTTCTCCTTCCTCCTTCTACAACTCTCCAACTCCTCCCGCTCTCGTGCCGTGGCTGGCACTGCCAACGGGAAAGAGAAGAAAGAAGGAAACACGATGAGGGAGAGGAGGTTACAGAAGAGAGTGAGGGAGGGAGAGGAGAGAAGTGAGGGAGAGACGAAGGAGAATGAAGGGAGCAGAGGGCGTAGTGGATGAGAAGAGACCAAAGATGGTTGGAGGAGGGAGACAAGATAGACAAGCGTGAAATGGAAGTCGGGAAAGCGCGCGGCCAGGTACGGGCTTGGAAGTGGAGGAAGGCACTGAAAGAATGAGGGGTATGAGAGAAAGGAAGATTGTGAAGTCGAGATGAATTGATGTGAGCAGGCAAGGGACCAGTAGCAGGCCATAAGTGAGACTTAGCTGAATTACTGACAGGAAAAAGGAAATGGATATGAGGTACAAGAGATAAATTTTCTGATCGAAACTTTGAAAAGAAGTCAGCACATGAAATGTCCATTTAAGCTAAAACAGAGTTTTCCTCTTTCTCGAGCATGTGTTTGGTACAAAGTGTCATCAGCATCAGTGATAGATATTTTTATCAAATTTCAAAATTATGAGTACGCAGAAGTGGACGAGACCAGAATGCTTCACAAGGCAGGAATATACGAGAAAGAAAGAATTTGTATTTGTAGAGACTTCAAAACTGTTAAAATTGGAACTAATTATTGGTAAAGCCCGTCTTTGAGTGGAGAAAGCAGAAAAAAACAAAGATAAATACACAAAGTCGGTGATAAATGCATTGCAACTGGTCGAAAATGGATTGAAACTTGTCACAGTCTAGGGATAGATGAGCTTGGAGCTACGGTTATCGAGCATGTCAAGGTTGGGTCAAAGGAAACTCCAAACGGGCCACAATATCTCGTGTGTTCTTTCAATGTTTCAAGACAGAACTACAGAGGAAAAAAGACGACAGATCTCACTGCACGCTTATTATTTGGGAAATAGATCTAAATGTGGAGATGAGAAATTCAGTAAGGAAATACGGAACCTAGTGCATCATATTGGCTCGAGGCGTAGTGGGCGAAGTCATCGTTGAAGAGGGTCTGGAATGGAACATTATTGAGCTACCGTATCCTAATCGATAGTCATTAGGGATTACAGTAACCCGGGATACCGTACCTGCTTCCGGACTTGGTGTTGATGACGACGTGCGGGAGTGACTGCAGCAGCTGCGTGGACGGAGGTTGAGGAGGCGGAGGAGAGTTGTAGGACATGCTGGAATGAAATGATATCAAGTAGTTTGAATGAATATTTTCAAAGAGGCCATCGACCGAGAATCGCTGTTTGCAAATTTTGCTCGCTAAACAAGGCCGTTGAAACACATTTTATCAAAATGGATGCAAAATTTGAAAATCATTTTGGGAGCGGCGCGAAATCGAAGGAATAAGTGAGCAATATTCTCTTGCACCGGTTCACCACCCCATTGGTCTATCACTTGTAATGCTCATTTCAAAATGTATTAGAAAATGCAACTCACAGATTCACATTTCCGTAGTGCATCTGGGCCCGTCTGCCCGCCTCGGCTTCTGCGTCCTCCTTCAACTTGATCGATCCCACTCCCCGGCGGTGGTTGTTCATCTAAAAGAGCTGTTTACCTACCGTATTCCAAGCTCTAGTTGGGTTAGATTGGGAACAGCGAGGCATAGCCGTTCAGGTCAGAAGATAAGAAGTTGTCCCCACGTCCTTCTGTTAGTACCTTCGCATCACCAACGTTGCCTAGCCATGCCTCGTTATCTTTTCGCGACAGTTTTACGGCACATGCACCACCACAATCTTTTCCACGGCACAGTCACCGGCGCATCACAATCACTTCGGCTCTCAAACTTACGAAGAGCGCAATCGTGCGTTGGCCGTTGGTATCGCGCTTTGTCTGAAGGGGAGGGTTACGGTAGGGGAATATCGATTAGGATACGGTAATGAATTATTCGAGAGGGATACGGTAGATTACGGTACCAGGATGATCACGAAGACGACGACGAGGATGACGATGACGCCGATCTGAAAATGCAATCGTTTTCAACTGTTCTTGACAATCATAAAATCCCGCTGAAACGTAGATAAAAACTGTCTACTCTGATCCCTGGAAGGAATTGATAGCATACCGTGATGATTCCAGCAATGATAAAAGCGATCGATCCATCAGATGAGGCTGCCTGCTGCTGCACGCGCTCGACGGGAGCGCGCGCGTTGATGCCTGTATTTTCGTTCTTTTCATTTGCTTGATTCATTCCAGACTACTGAGGAATAATTGATGAAAGAAATGCACACTGAGTATATGAGAACTCTGAAGCATACAGAGTAGAGATTGCATCTCACCATTGATCGTGAACGTGCCTCCCTCCACCTCATTTCCGCCCATCACCATCTTATTCAACTCGAGCTCGGCCTCGAATTTGTTCGCAGTCTCGTAGAGGTCGACGATCGAGTTGCGCGTGTAGACCACACCTGAATTTTCACAAGGTGTTTCAGAAATCTCCAATCCCTTTCAGATCAGATGTGTTTCATTCGCACGAGATTAATGCATATTTCTTTGAAGATTCGATCGAGATCCTCTTTCTGAGCAAAAAAAAAAACAATTCATACCATGCACGACCACGCCTCGCTCCTTCTCGATCGAGCTCAGATCGACTGCGATGAAGTCGTGCAGGGCCTTCTCGAAGTGGCGACGGAACTGAAAAGAATGTCGTTTGAGTCTGCTTTTACTATGTTCATAGCAGCCTTCACGAATTAGTTTCAGAGGAAATCATTGCCAATATAGTAATGTAAGTTGGTCCACAATTTCTAATCTCATTCATTGATGAAGTAGAATAAAGGGATGCTGGGTGTAATTGAGCGCAACTCACATCGGGCAGCAGCTGATCCCTCAGCTTCCGGAACTTGCCCGAATCCGGATCCGCAAAGTCCTCGAAATAGTCGATGCCCTTGATCATGATGTGGAAGGGTGTCTTGTGCGCAATGAGAGGCTCTGAAACGGATTAATCAGTCAGGTTAAGCAACCATTCGAGTATGCTTCAATGGAAACATGTGATCGGCATCACTTGCGACAGTCAATAGAAACAGGAGAGATTTTCCACAGAATCACAACAAATTTCAGGCAAGAATTTAGGCATTGATCCTCACCAGTGGTAGTCGTTGCCTCCATATCGTGCTGTCCATGCGTGCTTCTCCAGATTTCCTGCTGACTATCACCGAAGTGCGCAGCGGTGGGGTCGAAGGGCATCGACTCGGTCGTTTCGAAGGCTGAAATCGCGTTTTGCGACATAAAATAAGAGCCAGGCAGTGAACAACTTACGCCGATCCTCGAAGTGCACCTCCTCAGCGGTAGCGGGGGTCTCGAGGTGTCTGAAAGGTCACAATCATTGAGGCCGGACGATGGCTAAATTCTGACACATTCTGGCCTTCGAAACGACCGAATCGATGCCTTTCGACCCCACATCTACCCATTTTGGTGACAGTCAGGAGGAGACTAACCCTTCATGATGCTCATGATGCGCCTCATGGTCCATCTGCACAGGCTCCTCGGGGAAGTTGGAGGTGGAGAGGAATTGGGTGGTTGAGGGGGCCATGGTTGTGGTCGTTTCAGTGGTAGGAGCGGAAGTCGTGGAGGTGGTGACGATGAGGGGAGGGAGCTGCAAAAATGCAGTTTGCGCGATTCTACTAAAAAGCATGAAAAGGTGAATGAATATGCTATAAAGATGTGGAAACCTGGAACGGAGTTGTAGTCGGCAAGGCAGCCGGCGCCTCAGTTGCTGAAGACATTGGGACAGTCGCTGCGGGTGTTGGTAGAGGCGTGGTCGAAGTCACGATGTTCTGCAATTCAGTCTTCGTTTCAGGAGCAGTCGAGAAAAATCGTGCTTACCCTGTCCACTTCAGCAGATGCCGGCCTGAGAGTCGATGCGATTGACGACATAATCGACTCGACAGTGGAGGTGTCGAGGTGAGCTTCAGAGCTGAGGGCTTTCTGGAATTTAGATGGTCGTTAGAGATCAAAGATCAAAAACGGAAATTCCAAATCGGCTTGCCTTGAGCTCAAAATCCTCATCGTCGATGTCCTCCTTCTCGGGAACCTGCAATATGCTATCTCACGAGAAAACAAGCCTTGCATGGTCAACGGTGAAACCATACTATTTGAGTTTGCTAACCTCCTCGATTCCGGGTGCGCCCGGCACCGCGAATAGATGATCGGGATTGAAAATAGTCGGGTCGACCATTGCGAAGGGTGGTTCTGTGGCCTGAGATAGCGAAATGTCGTGAAGATGCGATTACAATGGGAGAAAGAGAGTCGTCTGCTGCAATCTCACTACAATCTCCCGCCCAGAATCATTCTCTATGCAAACGAGGGCCGGAAACACGCGGCCGTTCGTCAAACACTTCCGGCCTTGACTTCCGGCTCTGGATACTCACCTCGACAGATTCAGCGGTGGTCTTGGTGGTGGAATGCACGGGTGCTGGTTCTGAAAGAGTTAGTTTGTCAAGAATATGGATGAAAGATTGAAATCTGAAGTTCTCTGTTCAAATGTGGCTAGTGAAACATAAGTGCACTGACCTGTAGGCGGACGACCATGAGAAGTGAGCTGCTCCGTCGACTCGGAGGGGAAGATCCCGGCCCGGTCACGAGTCGGGAAGTTGGAGGAATTCGGGGTGACGGTCTGAAAAGTGTCCCGGCTAGGATTGGCATTGCAAGAACAGGTTGCCAAAAAACGAGATGTTCAGTCATGCTCATGCTTCAAATAATAATGATTAGATCATGCGTACTCCAGCTGCTGCAGTGGTCGACAGGGTCGTGGGAAGAGTGGATGTCGTCGAGGCATCCTCAGTGTTGTGGAAAACCACGGCGGCTGTTAGGTTCTGGAAGAGTTACCATGCCAGAACAAAACGATAAGGGCGGTAGAACTGAGTGAAATATCCGAAAGTTATGGAAATATGGAGGGAATCATGCAACTATTCCATGCAATTGCATACCTTCTCCACAGGAATTTCCTCCTCGTCACTCTTCTCTGCAGACTCATGGATGTCGTATTCCATGACGGGTGCGTGATCGCCCTGCGATAATGAATAGATCAATGGTTCCTGGTTAGCCTTATGAAAGTTGAGTTGAAAAAATGCATCTGTCGAAAGGTTCAGCTTTACCTCAGCCAGCGCCGATCCGAAACTGCCAATCGACGTGTTCGGCGCCATCGTTAGCTCGATGATCTGCAAAAATCGATATTTTTGAGCATGCATGTTTAGGAAATTTACCATCTCCTTCTCCTTTTCCGGTTGGGTTGCGAGCAGTGTCGGGAAGGGCTCGACGACCTGCAATTACCATAATATTATGAAACAACTTTAATTAATTAAATGAATTAACTAACCTTCTTCGCTCCCGTTCTAGTGTCCGTGCGGATGCCGTCGAGCGGACGATCGTCTGAGAATTATATTGCTTATTAAAGCAATATGAGGAAAAGATATCGTCAAATATTGCAGCGCCATGAACTTGTAGTAAGCATGAAACCTATGCAAACAACAGCATCATGTGTTTACCTCCGGCAGGCAGCGGCAGCATCTGCTGTACTGTCTCATTGGATCC
Organism: Pristionchus japonicus; assembly: GCA_900490845.1. NCBI lineage: Eukaryota > Metazoa > Nematoda > Chromadorea > Rhabditida > Neodiplogasteridae > Pristionchus > Pristionchus japonicus. The sequence goes on from LS491599.1 coordinate 124,943, forward strand.
TGCAGCAGGCTCCTCGTTGTTCATCGCGGTCATGCGAGGGAAGCCGTCCGATCTGTAAATAGCGATCATTGAATCACTGAGGCATCAACACAGAGCGCATTTCGAATGAGTTTCACCGTGGAATCAAAGCTGCAATTGATTCCGCGGTCGCAATAATGTTGAGATCATGGTTCAACAAAAGAAAAAAAATATCTGTTCAGTGAAATGTAACATTCAAGAAAACATTGTTAGGGTTTCAGACAGGAGCCCCGGGTATTGCAGTTGTAGAGATAAAATATTGTGATACCCCTGATTCTCCTCCGCATCATCATCCGCCATGCCAAAGTCCGACGAGTGGCTGGAGTGACCTCGGCGGTGGAACTGGATCTCGCCAGGGAGAGGGGAGACTCCTGCAAAAGTTTTTTTTGCTTCAAGCTCCTCAGAGACTCGATCGCCAAGGGGCACATCAGCTCGAGACTTACCAAACTCCTCAAAGTGCGAGTCATCAATGGACTCCAATCGCGGCGGTCGCTCGAAAATGTCTTCGGAATTCTCGTCGGTGTCGTCGATTACGCGTTCTGAATGTGAGATTTTACCTCTATCATTGATCCGAATCTCCTAAGTAGCGGTGACCAACAAGTGATTCACTTTCCGCTTTCCGGGGAAATCACAAAGACCAATAGTTTCTTCCCTCAGCGCATCACCTTGACACTATGACCCCAGATCCAGTAATTGAGCGGCAAAAACTCAATCTCGTAAGTGAGGAATCGTAGTGTGTTTCAGAGTTGAAATAATAACTTTTCTTATTACCTAAACGCAGTTCCTTCGAGTTAGACGAGATATAAATAACAATACTAACCGGCAGCTGCTGAGAGCAGAAGCAGTGTGAGCACTGCGACGAGTGGTCGCCGCATCCTGACGGGAATGTCTGAAGGCTTCGGTAGTTATTGATTACGAAACAACAAAATTGATTTCACGAGCAAACTAAAGTACTATGATCAAAGTAACACACGTACAGTGAATGTGAGGTTAGGAACGGATCTACAAGTACAGACGACAATAGCAAAGATGGGAGTGAATCACAAGGAATGTTCGCAGAAAGGGAAACGCGCGCAAAGTATCCGGGACTGTCTCGCGGGTGGGTGGTATAATAAAGATACGAGAAGCGGGAATGGACAAGGAATAAAAAAGGGAAGAGAAGAAAGAGAATGGGAGACCCGGGATTTAGTGCAAACAGTGCGTGAGAAGAAAGAAAGTTCGAAGGACAGAGATCGGAAACGGGTAACTCGTTCGAGATTATGAAAGTTTCAGACCCTAACTGTTATGTTTCGCCCACTATTACTTAGAGTTCACAAAGTCCAGATAACCTGAGAACTAAATCGAACTCAAGGTCACTCTCGCTCTTCAAAAATGTCTGTCTAAGCGATGACGCGTATTACTCACTGCGCCAATGGCAACTCACACACTTTCGCGTTCAAGCAGCACTGAAAAACAGGAAAAGAGTGAGATGAGTTGAGAGTTGTCTATGAATCAGCCGAAAAGCCACCCCACTCTGGGTAGTTGCATAACCCCAAGTCATCCCCTCTCCCCGGTTCATGCACTATTTCTTACTGCCGCCGAAGAACGAGGAAATGAAGAGGCGAAGAATGAAGAGTTCAAGAAAAACATTCAAGTGGAAGTCAAAAGGGCTGATGAATGAGGCAAGAAAGGGTAGAGAAAGAATTTGGAGATGAGATAGAGGAAAAGATCTGGGGTGATTAGCGAGGGGATAGGGGGACACACCTATCTGTCGTTCGGCTAGAGATATGCGACTAATGGTATCTTCATTCCACCCCACCCTATCTCTAGCTCATTCGGTGAAAATAGCCCAGTTGGAACACAAAATCGTAAGATCAGGGTTCAGCAACAGATTTTACAAATCTTGAAAGCGAGAGTCTCTTACGCACATAACCTACGCTGCCCAATCGGATCCGGTAGCGAAAGTATTGTGATTTACGAGGTGGATAATGACCAGAAGACTCCCGGAAGAAACGATAATCTCTCTCGGCCGGTTCCCCCTATTCTCTGCCTTACTGGTAATATGCAGATCGCTAGGCGCGATAAGGTCACGAGAGGATTTCTCGCGCTTTCACTCGATCTCTAGCATCTCTAAGCCGTTAGACAGCACGGAAGTAGAAGAGATACATAAGAAGTCAAGAGCACCAAGCTATGAGGAAAAGCGTTTGGCATAGGCCAGGCAAAACATGAAGGATATGGGAAAGGATGGGCCCTGAGTGAAAGTGAGGAGCTGATTTTATGAGGGTCATGAAAGCAGGCGGGGCAAGTTGATCCGCGCGTAAGGTTTGGGCATAAGTTACGACTTGGGGCGCTCCTTACGCGCGTTCCTACTGATCGCATTGACCTTCTTGAGGAGCGGCCCGTAAGTGCTTGGAATGAGTTAGTTTGGTCAGGAATGAGTCATGAATTTCGAAAACATCGAGCCAGTTGTGGGAACGCTTTGGCAGCTAGGTGAGTTGGATAAGGGAGGGGTCAGTTGATAAACTCGTTCGGTTCGCTGCGCTAGAGCTGCAGCAACTGCACACGTATGGGCACGGCGGAACGGCTGCTCTCCTCGAATCACACGCTATCTCGCCTAACTGATTGGCTAGAGACAAGGCGAAATGAGGAGAGTTCAGAACAGATTAGGATAGGTGCTAACGCGAAAACAGGCAACGTGTCAAGGGGTGGAGGCGTTGCAATTGGCAAGGTGATGAAAAAAGTATGCTGCTAAATGACGAAACTCAATTCGATCAAGTATTCGCGCTCATTAGGCAGCACTCTCTGGCACTTTACAAGTACTGGTCACAGGGGTTGCATGCTGAGTGGCAAGACATAGCAAACGTGCGAAATTGTTATTATGATGATTGTTCGCACCTCAATTATCAAGGTTTGAAACATAAGTGAAGCAACAAATGTATTAACCGAGAGCTCGAAAAAGCTCTCAGAACGCAGTAATGACATGATCACAGGAGGTTCCGCTGATTTCCCGTGAGCACGGGGGTTAAATCGAGAAGACAAGCAGCGCGCATCGCATTCCATTCGAGATTGAGCAATAAAAAAGAGGGGCAGAAGGGTGGAGAAAAGAAGCGGAGCGGGAAGGTAACTGTTAGATTAGATGCCAACCCACGCATAGTAACAAATTGCCAAAGTTCGGTTGTCTGGCGAACTCAAAATCGTTCTGAATAAGTTGTGTTTTGAAACTATCTGAAAGACTGACAGTTTCTGAATGGCAGGCAGAGCTCGATCGATATTTCAAGGAAGTCTAGGACAATTATGGGGCACAGTGTCCTCATCCATCCATTCGTTTGAGTCAAATTAGCCCTGACACAATCTTGGCCCGGCATCTTCGTCTTTTTGCCGACGGTCAACTAATTAACTAATTATCCGCACGAATTAGATTGCATCGGGCCAGTGCTCAAGGATGTGGGAATGGGCGCTTCCGTGTTTTGGAGTCGGATTTCAAATAAAATACGAAAAAAATGAGTAAGATCAAGCAAACAAGCCAGTATGCATCGATCGACTACTAAACCACCTCATAGAGAGTAAAAACAGTCTCATTACCAGCCTCTAACGACTGTATAGTGAGGACAGGACGTTTAAACAAGAAAGAGAGGGAAGACAAGAACCAAAGTGCTCGGGCAGTAGGTGGATCATCACTGCTCTGCTCAGTGAAGACAAGAAAAATGCGGGTGATTGTCGAGAGAAAAAGCACTACAATCAAGATTGTTTGAGCGCAATAAACGAGAGCAGTAATGACCGGTCTCGGGGGCAATTGAGACCGATTTGCAGAATAAAGGGCATTGCTTCGAGAATGATACTCGAGATTGATAATTCTACATAAAAACAATGCGTTCAGAAGGCGGGATGACAGTTTAGCAATTAACAGAGGCAACTATAGTTAGCCAGCGAGGAACTTGCGCAAGGGTAGACGCAATGAGAGGGTACCAAGAGGGTTCTCAGCGAGGGATCGCGTAGGATTGATGAACACTTTCTTAATTCGACTCTTTTTGTCTCTTCTCTTCCCATCCTGTCTCACTTCCTCACTAGTAGGAGACAGCGGAGGGATCATGAAGAATGAATAGACGATATCCCCTCTCTGTTCAATCGAGAACGACCTTGTTAGGTTAGCTCTCGGCTGGGAGCAGAAAATTGCGTAAACATGCGGTTAGCTGTTCGAGAATATGAGTACGTCTCGAACAAACTTCAAGCTAAGGTATTGCCAAGCAGCAAAAGATCTGTCGATGAAATGCCCAAGCGAGACGGAAGTGGTCGAAAGCTCGATCGGATCGAAAGGTCAATGCGGAAAAATGCGCCCCTCTATCCGCCTTATATCGTTCGATGGCAAAGAGAAAGCTATCAAATTCCCGTCAGCGCGGTACTTGTGAAGGGCAGCGAACTAAAGACCGAGCGGAGAATCCTATTACGAGAAGAACTACTGACTTTTTTGCGGGATCAGGCGGGCACAAAACTGAAAGAGTTCTTGATGAAAAGAGCAGATAAGGAAGTAGCAAACAGCTACCTGATCGAATCAGCTAAGGGAATATTGGTTGGTTCGATGAGGCACAAAACTGACAAAACGGGGGACAGAACCTCTCGGGTACCTGTGTAATAACCGGCTTATTGCTGGTCCCGGAAGATAGACAGGGCGCGTTGGCCGAAATTGCTCACTATATTACGGAAAATGTTTGAAAACTAACACATGTAGTTGAAAATGGTCCTGATTTCTAAAGTTGTATTGCGAGATGGCAGAAGTAATGCACAATACGGAAATCGGACTCAGGGCTTCCGGCCAGGAATAGTATACATTGCGCGATGAACCGCGGCCAGTGTATGGTTCGCTTCTCCTTCCTTGTCTTTCCCTTTCCACCCCAATCTTCGGATCGTTTGGCATGTCTGTGCCTGTGGAACAGGGGCAAAGTAGGGAGAAGAAGGGGAGGAGGAAATGACTCTTAGCGCAGAGTTACCCCAGGTAGATTGGTGGACTATGGCCAGACATTGCTCTAAATGGAGAGATTCGTTCAGAAAACAGTCTAAATCGCAGATTGTAAAGCCGGTTGGCCAGTCTGCTCTGATCCCCTAACCTCTGAACTCTCCATTGTTCCACTGATATGATACAAACAAGCTGATCAGTTGAACAGGATTATGGATGGATAAGGGGGGAACAACGTGGAACGGACAAGGGGAGAAAGTCTGCAACCCGTGGTGATAAAGGATAGAATACAAGAGGAGATAATGGAAAGGTTACTAGAGTCTTCGGGAGTGCACGGCAGTGGCTTGAAATCTATCACAATCCTCACGAAGTGTAATTATCCCGACTGGCAGGTAGCAAGGATATTAGAGAGCGGTTGGCAGGCGACTGCGTCTCTCAATCCTACGCGTTCGCTCGCTGGTTAGATGAGAAAGGGCGCAGGTTGAGTGAAGAGGATGTGCCACGGTTGAGCAATCAAGGCTCAGGCGAAGGAAAGGAAATGAGGTTCAGAGATTCTGTGGCACAATCGCCATTAGTTGTCACCTATTTCAAGAGTGTCAGTGAAGAAGGGAAAGCAAGAAAGTAAAGTGACCAGCACAGACCCGAAATACCGCCGACCAGCCCTTTTCGTTGCCCGGTTCCGTCGCAAATTGCAAACGACCCGTGAAGAGAGCAGAAGGGATACATGACTACTGGACGCAACGAGACTAGTAGTTGCTTGGAGGGACAGAGGTGGACAGAGGAGGGAAGGAGCAAGGGGTCGAGAGCTCAATTGGTGGGTTCGTATCGAGGAGATGGAAGTGCGGTCCTGGCACGGCGTTGCGTGTGGAAATTTTAACTGACTTGCGAGTGGTAAAATGACATATCGGGAAACGATGAAAGGTGTCTGGTACGTCTAGCGGTATAGGAAAGGATAAAACACACGAGATTTGGGGTTAATCAAAGAACGGGGATTTGCTGGTGGTATTGGTGTGAAGGCCGGAGGGTTCGTAACAGCGAAAGAACACTCACATGCGAGAAGAGAGATAATTAGCCGTGTAGTAGTAATAAGTGGGAGTGACCTACTTTGTTCGCTGTCGGGAAGATGTTTTCTAACAGCAAATTGCCGGGCTGTTAGTTTCGCACTTGCAGTTCGGGGAAGTAATTAGATTGATTCATTTTAGTTACGTACTGCTATATCCATCAAAGATAAATCCTCGAAATGTCTTTTGTAATGCGTCATATGAATATCGGTGAAACATTCTTTAGTGATCTGTCGGTATGCACACAATTGCACGAAAGGCTAAATGGTGATGTATTTTATGCCCTCGCAATATCAGCTCCCCCAGCGGTATTCCATCGTTAACCATCTCAGAGAGTCGGTGATTCGACTCTCGTTCCCTCAATCTTTGCGAAAATTCATTCTAACTTTTGTTTACTTGGAAAAAATGAATCCTCTTTAGTTTTTTTCTTCTGAATGTCAACCATGTCAACTGCTCCACTGCATTTCTCGAACTATTTCAACTTGATCAAGGAGGATGAATCAACACTGAAGTGAGTATTTTTAAATGATTTCGCTTTTCTTCTTCCCTTCTTTCCAGATCCGAACCTCCACATGCCGGAGGCCCTTTCGGCGTCGTAAGAGCTTACGGGGGACAACTGGTCCCTCAGGTAGAGATGGTTTGCCAAGAAATGACAATGACAATGACAAGTTTTGCATAATTTCTTACTGAGTTTGTCCTCGTGTTCAATACACACAGAAATAAGAGGCGGAACATTTATATCACTGCATTCTATGTTTTGCGACAGAAACTGCACAGTTCACACTGATTTCCGCACAATTTGGGCGTCATGGATCTCTGAGTGGAAAAGTCCTCAAGTAAACAATCAATCGCTCTCCTTATCGCCTTCCTCGATGGCGTCTTCTTCTCGCCAGAGCAATGACGCATTTCATTCGCAATGACTCCCGAATTTATGATGTTCTCCAACTACTTAAACTTGATCAAAGTTGATGAAATGGCTATCAGGCAAGTACTCTATTTTCTTCGCATGGTTCTTCTTATTTTTAAGCCTTTATTCAGAGCTGTTCCACCACATGGTTCCATCTTCAGCATTGAGCGAGTGTTCGGAGGATTGCTAGTATCTCAGGTAAGTTCATTCCCAAGCAATAACACAATTGCTTTGTAGGCCGTGAATGCATTCATGACTCTGTATTCCGAAAGTTGCCCACACACTGTAAACTATAAATTTATCGCGCCAGGTACGTTCTCCTATTCACACTTGAAATAATTCTCGGTTCAGTAAATGCGAACATCCCTCTGTACTTCAAGATATTTCCTTTCGATGGCTGTGCAATTGCCAGTGTCCACGTTTATCAGAACGACAAACACGTTGGAATGGCGCAAGTGCAGGTGATAAGGCATTTGATTTGACCAAATATGGACACTACATCTTTCAGTTCGCAAACAATCCGGCGTTCCTGGACTCGTCTTCCATTTCCTGTCCTTATCACGGGTCTCCTATCGATTACTGGAATAGAAAGATTTCGAAGATCACTGCAAATATAATGAAGGCGAGTATCACTGCGTTTTTCGAAATTATTTTTTAGGACAATTTTTGTTTAGCACATGAAGACCCTTCCTCTCGAACTGCGCCCAGTCGAATCTCCACTATGCCCTCTAGGCGAGAGAGATCGTGTAAGCTACTGGATGAGGATCAATCCGGATTTTCAAAGTATCTTTGCGTTAAATATCGGTTCTTTGTCTGATGAAGTTTTTTCCAGATGCTGTAAAGCCCACTTATGACCTAGTTTTCTTGCTATTTATATCAGACTTCGCCACTCTTCAAATTGCCGAAGAGATTTATTTGAGGTCGAAAAAGAAGGTATCTAAGTTCAACTTACTTATTGACAACAGAAGTCACAATTTTACAGTAATCATTGGCCGCCTCCCTTCATCACACAGTGTGGATTCATGAAGCTAACCTGGATGTGAGTATCACCCAAAATTCTAAAAATCTACTACCTCATACGCGTATTGTCTATTTAGCACAGGGATCAGGAGAGAATGCATGAGCCTGGGAACTAGATTTTTCAAACCCATTTGAAATCGACCATATTATGGTGGATACTTACCCTGGGGACAAGGATTCGAACTATCCGGTCCACGAGTCCCACAGCCGGCTTTTAGGGAATTTCCGGTTCTGGACCCGGCTATATTGTATCTAACAGCCCAGTTGAGCTAGAAACTTGTTCTACGGCTCAAAATGCGCAGAAAAATATGACAAACAATAATCTTTTTAGAAATTGAATTTTCGATATTTTTCGAAAAAGTTATGGTTGAAAAACCATTTTTCGCTTCAAAAATTAAATCCTAGCTCTCCAACGAGTGGCGAATTTACGGAATTTTATTTCATAATTTGGGAGAGTTACTTCCTACTAGTGTAAGAAAAATATAAAACGGGACAATCAAGGGGGGTTTTCGTGAGCTATAATTCCCCAAAGGTCGAAAAATGAGGGTTTTTGAGGGTTTTATAAAATTTATCACATACTGAAGATGCAATTTCTGGCGCATACCATTCTAATAGTATTTCCTCATCCTCGTGCAAAGAAATTTCACCATAGGAGGCGATTTAGAGAAAGTCATTTTTGGTCCAAAACCATGAACCCGGGGTCATGGTCCAAAATTGACCTCGAAAGTCATGATGGAGGAACTACATATACTATGTGCCAATGTATAGTACAGTGCCCCAGTAGTTTACCGTAACCCATATCACCGTATTCCGG
>LS491599.1:135421-162893 GCA_900490845.1 Pristionchus japonicus
GCATTTTGAGCCGTAGAACACGTTTCTAGCTCAACTGGGTCGTTAGATACAATATAGCCGGGTCCAGAACCGGAAATTCCCTAAAAGCCGGCTGTGGGACTCGTGGACCGGATAGTTCGAATCCTTGTCCCCAGGGTAAGTATCCACCATAATATGGTCGAATTCAATTGGGTTTGAAAAATCTAGTTCCGGGAGGGGCTGTTTTTGATACATTCTCTCCTGATACTTGTGTTAGGCAGAGTATGCGTACATGAGTCATCACCATTCCAGCCTCTCGGCTGGTATCTCGCCGTAACCGAGTGCGAAGTGATATCAGTCGGACGAGCCCGACTCGAATCCCACATATTCAATGAATCGAGGAAGTGTGTGATGACAGTGATACAAGAAGGATACATGCAGAGATATCATGGAGAGAAGACCAAGCTTTAGCAACATTGTAATAATATTTCGTATTTTTCTCGCACTTCGCATAAATGCAGTCCATATTCACAATGGCAATGGCGAATTTACCTCGGGAACACTCTTATCACTGAATGCTCTGTTTATGCGAAAGGAACTGCACAGTAAACACTGATTCCTGCACTATTTGGGTTCTAGAGATCGCTGGGAGGAGAACGTCGACAAAAACAATCAATTCCTATTCCTACCACTCTTTCTTTTGCGTCTAGTAGCGCTGCAATTTCGTTTGCAATGCAAAGCGAATTGACCGCTTTATCGAACTATTTCAACTTGGTGAAAGTTGATGATTCGACCATAAGGTGAGGCATTTCATAGATTTTACTCCGATACATCTTTCTCTCAACTTCGAATCGAATTCCAGATCCGACCCTCCACATAGTGCTGCTTACATTGAAGATATAACTTTCGGAGGATTGATTGTTTCTCAAGTGAGCGATGATTCGGAATGGGGATGTCAAAATGATGAATGGCTGTCCACATTTCACATACTCTCTCGCCTGCCTGATCGGTTAGAGAGTGTGGAAAATGAGGAGAGTCATTCTTCATTCTCACTAGTTCGGACAACGATGACGTTTCATTTGCAGGCGGTGAATGCATTCATTATGGTGAACCCTTTCCTCGTTCCGCACACTGTAAACTACAAATTTATAGCGCCTGGTAAGTCTTCACTTGTTCAATGCTCTCTTAGTTCAACTTGCAGTGAAGCCAACTTTCCCAATTCATTACAAGCTTAGCTCTTACGACGATTGCCACATTTTCCGAGTCTTCGTTTATCAAAACGAACGCATAGTTGGAGTGTCGCACATTCAAGTAATTTTCGTATTTGTTGGTCATAATCATGAGTTTATGCAGTTTGCCACTGAACCAGAGCTGCTCGATTCATCACAATTTCCGTGCCCATCATATGGTCCTCCCAGCGATTATGCAAACCATTTATCCAGTGAGATTTCGGAGGTCACTAGAGCGATCTTGCAGGCAACGATTCATTCTTCGATTGAGAAAATACAAACAGATTCAGAGCATGAGCAACGATCCTCTGGAGACGAGACCAATTGAATCTCCTCTGTGCCCTATGAGCGAAAAACCACGCATCAGTTATTGGATGAGGATCAAACCGGAAGTTCGAGGTATGAAAAAATAGCCAGAAACCGCCAGTAATACAATCAATTCAGATTCTGTCAAGCCCAGCGATGGCCTGCCTGTTCTACTTTTCATATCAGACTTTGCATCTCTGCAAGTGGCTGAGGAAATTCTATTGAAATCGAGAATAAGGGTAAGTGTTCTTTGTTGAGTTTAGCCTTATCAGCGTTTCTCAGATATCATTGGCTGCCTCTCTACATCATTCAGTGTGGATTCATGAAGCACAGTTAGATGTATGCTCAATCTTGTTTCATCTTTGAAATTTCGTTTTAATTCATATTAGGTGTAGCATGTTTTCATTTCGAAAAAAACTTCGACTCAGATTGTAAAGCCTATCATTCAGCCTCTCGGCTGGTATCTACCCGTGATCGAATGCGAAGTCATCTCCTATGGCAGAGTGCGAATCGAATCGCACATATTCAACGAAACAAGAAAGTGCGTGATGACAGTAGTTCAGGAGGGATACTTGCAGAGAAAGGAGGAGAAGATGAAACTTTGAATCACATCAGTAATGTTCGTGCGATACTGTTCGCTTGTATTCTTCACTGTTTTATCAATCGATGTTAGATACGATAAATTCGATAAACCTTACGATAAATTCGCGTATTATGCAGTTTTTTTTTGTACATCTGTGTTTCTACTAAATTAACGAGAGAATTTATTAATCGTGAGTGCTATGAAATCTGCAGTGCTCCGATCATGGAAGAACAAGCGGTTTGAAGCATCCCACTTTCACTCCTGCTGGAAGCGCAGCCTTGTTTGACCCATCCATCGAGGACCATTGCCATTCCTTAGCTCCAGTCTCTGCGTTGGTACTGCAAAAGCGAACTTAGCCGCGTCCAGGGGTATTCAGCGATGAGTTATTGCGTTTCAACCGTCTGTTAACTAACACGCTGCGACGAATTCGAACCTATCTATGTATTTGATGTTCGAAAATATTTCGAGAGAAAAATTGTGCATTAGAACTAGGAAAAAGGAAATAATCGTAGGCTCACCCGCAGAAGAGCTTCCTATCCGAGGCAGCGATTTCCGTCGAACCTTGGGTGTATCCGAGATTATCTTCATCGTAATAGCACGTATATTGCTGCCTGTAATGAAGTCATCAGCATCGAGAAACTCGATTTTCGGAAGCATTTTATAGACGATACTACACGGATAACGGTACCTGAATCGATCAAACTTCAGCGTGAAGAAATCGTGTGGGATACTCGGGCAACCGGTCTCCGAGACCAATGTGTTAACATTATTGCAATAGAAGCCAGTGACTCGAATGCCAGAAACCGAGGTGCCCTAAACAAGGATTGTGCATCAATCAGGGAAGAATTGTAACCTCTATCTCCCATCCATCTTTATGGCACTTCACGCTGTGAGTGTCGAATTGGTTCGCTCCAATGGAGTGCTCATTTCCGGAATTGTCCACGTAAAAGATCGTGTAGAGGTAGTAACCCTGGAACAATAATGATTATCTAGATTTCTTTTAGATTTTCTCACAATTATTCAGTGGATAGGAAAGAAAAGAATGATACTTTTTGGCACTCAAGAATGTTTCCCTTTCGCTGGGCGCCAAGAGCCCAGGGCTCCGTGCACGCAGCATGCTTCGAGCCAACATCTACGCAGGACAACGCTGCAATGGTAGGTCTCACTCTCGGCGAAAAATCTTTCTAAAGATTTCAATCATAAAATAACTGACCACTTATTTTATAATCAACGGTATGCCAAGTGGAGAGAACGCCAAGTGACGACATGTACTGAACGTAGGCTGTAATATTTAATCATGTATACATTTACAAGTACAATCATCAAATACAATGTAAATGTTGGCAAAACCGTACTGCTGTTGCATTCCAAATGCGGTACAAGCAAAGAAAATCCCTCGTTCGGATCTAAAAATCAGATAGTACTACAAACAGTTATTTAATTATGCACTTACCGTTCCAATAAGTCATATCCATGTAAATCACCGCGTCGAAACAGGACCATCTGGAGTATATCTCATTCTCAAGAATTGAACAGTAAAGAAATTCAAAGTATTCATTCTACTGACATTCTACGTGAGTGTACAATCTCTAATTTATTTTCTGATACTGAAGGTCCCGTTTTCGATGGCGAATTCTTCAAGTTGGAAGACGTTCCAGTAGTCTTACCTAGACAACCCATCAGAAGTTTGACCCCCGTAGATCAACGGGTTGGTTCCGGCCGGGAACAAGTCCATTCCAGTAGCTACACAGGTAACTGAGGATCCGGTGGGAATCTAATAAATAAATGAGAATTTAATGTAAAATTCATGAGACGCTACCTCAACACCGAGCATGCCGGGATTCAGAAGCCATTCTCCATCGTCCCTGTAAAGTCTTGTCTATCAGATTTGACATTCCGTTTCATTCCGACAATCAATACTTTTAAGACGATACGCACAGACAGATCAGCTCCCATCCATCGAACGACATGCCATCAGGTCTTGTCACCCACAGCTTTTCCGCAGCTCCATTCCAGCATTCGTACTTTTTACTGTGCGAACAGATTTTATTTAGCTTGTTTGATAAGAAAATTGGTGAAAACATTGACTTACAGCGATGTGAGAACCCGTACGCTTCCCCTGGCAATGTTGAGAGCTGGACAGGCGCCGATACTCGGTTGGGCGTTGATGCACCAGAATCCGGCCAGTCTAACTCCGCTGACGCCAGTTCCATGGAATTCTCGCATGATTACCATGTCTTCCGATCAGAAGCTACTCCACAATCGCTTCGAACTCCAGATGGGAGCGAACATACGTTTCAATCAAAATATATCCTATTTTATGCTCGACCAACCGTGATGTTCCATCCATTGCTACCGCATGTCGCGGTACTTAGCTGAATACTCTGATCCTGATTGCCTACGTATTTCAGAACATTCGATTGGTCGTAATAGGAAATTTCACGAGGAAAAGCACCCTGAAATGAGAGTTCTCAGGTTTGAAAACTTTTTAATTATATAACGGGTATGATGATGATGATGATGATGATGAAATTAATTAAAGAGTCTACCTTTTCGCACATGACAGTTCCGTCTTGGAACCAAGCATTTTTGGTCCAGGGAATGGAGCAGTTCTAGAATAATCGCAATGTTGAGGAGATGAGTACCGCTCAATCGATTCCATAAACCTTATTGAATGTTCCGTAGTCGCGACAAGAAATTTCCTCGATCGATCCGATTTCCTGTTGCACTCCATTAGAGGATGAAAAGCGGCATTTTTCTGAATAGGTGTAGTTTAGTTTCAGCGAAACAGAGAAAGGCTTACCCGCATTGCACTCCACATACTTGGCATGGACGATGTAGGCTGAAGGAAACATTAAAGACATTTGTTAATAGGACTAAACTTACTTCCATACTCCGGTATTTTCCCCTTAATAATTCTGTTATTGCTGCATTCGTATCGGGAATTTGAAATATCCGGTAAACACATGGCGATGTTAGTTGAACCTCTGATATCCATCTACCATGCCAAGGTACTTCAGCCCGTCTCGAGAGGGAATACGCGTTGGGAATGGAGCTATGAATTAAATTTTGAAAATTGAAAACGAAAAAAAATGCGTTCTGCAATGGACGTACGTTCTGCAATGGAAGTGTACGTTCTGCAATGGCACCGCATTGCACGATTACTGAGGATGATTGGAAGTCCTGAAAATGATTTTTCAATATGCTAGAAGTATTTCGATGGCAGCTCAAGCACAGGCAGTAATGACAATCTTTTGGTTTAATCACATACTTTAAATGGCACTCCGCTGTACCACAGTCCGTCATTGCAAAAGAGTTGATCGAACGCACTGAGAGCATTTCCGATCTGAATGCATTATTGATCTTTTAGAAAATGAAAAAAATGAATACTTTGACGTATATCTGCTCATCACACTCCAGTTCGTGCTGTAGCATGTCGCGGCACCATGAGTTTGGAGCGGGCTGGAAATGAAGCAATTACACGAGAAAAAACACGCAAGCTCAACGATGACTATCGCAGTGTTATTATGCAATGCGAAATGAGAGATCGAGAAATTTTTGCAAAATAATATACCTGATTCAGTGCCGCTCCGGCATCCATGAATGAGCAGGAGCATCCAGCAGGAAGAGATGGATCATCTTTAGCACACTCGAATCGTGGACCGCGGGGCTGTGATAATAAAAGTCTAGAGAAATTCCACCAAACCCGGACAAAATCATTGCATTTTAGGAATGAAGTGCACTGTACTCGAACTCACCAGCGCATACATACTTCCCGAGCACGAGCCGCCATACCAGTCGCCGTTCAGGCATACGGCCCGATCAACAGTAACCATGGAATCCTGAAAATCGTCGATGTCAAACACCGAGCAACCATATTTGTAGTCCTACCTCAACGACAACACCGATCGGTCCATTCAGACAAGTAACAGTGGTCACTCCATCCGCCGAGCACACTTCCTTTGTTGTTCCGGCGACAGCACTGTATGGAGACGGAGAACAGGCACCTGAGAAGTTCCGCACTATTTGCCTGAGTTTTTTCGTCGAAATGACAGTAGACACAAGCACGTACAGTAACTCAAACTGGTTACTTACCATTAGCCCGAGAAGTGACGAGAGCCAGGTAGAGAAGGAGAGATCGCATCGAGAAGTGATGTTACCATGACGGGTCGTTCGTTTAAATAGCAACGGTAGAGCGATTATGCTGATGAAACTGAACGCTTTTTCAGCACTTTGAGAGAAATTTTGCGCAGATTTCCTTCTCTGTTCTTGTTTTCTCCGCAAAATTATCATAAGTACGGCAAACCGGAGAGAAATGGGAGGAAACTATACTAACTTCGCCAATTCATCGAAATTCTAAAGTATCATCGCTTTTCCATCTCACGATACTCGACTTTCTCGACATAGACACACCATTTTGATGACTCGGCTTGCATACGCCATTGGTTTTGTAATGCTCTATCCTCGGATAGTAGACTCCCCAGATTCACGATTATCTCTGATGTTTCCCTCCATAGGACCTTCGCAATAGTCAGTCGCTTGTGTCAAAAAGCTCATGCTTTCATAAAGTGAAAACAGTGATCGTGAATCAATCGCACGTGCGATATCGAAATACTATTTTCGTCCCCCCCATATAGCTTCCGGTGATATAAAATTATATATTGCATATTTCCCTGTCGAAACAGCGTGAACATCATATTTTATTCATGAAAGAAAGATAAATAACTATCTTCGGTCGATCACACAGCATTGAATGTGAACTGAAATCTGTCATTGTGTGCTGATTCACAGTCTCTCTTACCATCGCTCCTCTCACATTAACACCACCCTGCGGCTGCCAGGAGACTCTCATGAAGTTCGAGGATGACGTCGTGTAGTACTTGTCGTTGATTTCGCCGGTTAAGCTGTTAAATTGATTCTAACGGCCGTCGATTGAGAGAAAAAACTGACTTGGCGACGACATTTCCACCTAGAGTTGCATCTTCCATAACGAGACGATCACAGCAACTGTTCGCTTCCAGGAGCATGACCTGTGAAGGTGATTGAGGGTTGATGGATGAAATCGCAGAGCAATTTGGACATTCACCCCAGGTTCAATCTTTGATTTGACAAGATTGGAGGAAAGTGAGATTAGCAGGGAGATACTACTCTATGGACAAAAGCTGTCAACATATCCATGAAAAATCACGAACCTCCACTCGAACTTTCCTGCCAGAGGCAACAGTCAGGAAATAGTCGCAAGGAGTAGATGCGTCGTAGGGATAACCGGGTGTGTAGATCTAATATGCAAACGTTATGTTGATGTTACAGGAGAGATTCGCTGACCACTTGTCCCTCCTTCCAAGGACCGGAAGTGCACTCATGTCTTGGATCCGCTGAAAACGTTGATGTTGAATGGACTACTGGGTAAACTAACCTTTTTTCGCACAAGCAACTGCAAGTCTGGAAGAACACTGGACATTCATCCACTCTCCTGAAGCGGAGAAAGTGTCCATTGCAAGACAGTCGCCTTGTCCGTCGGCAGGAAAACCTTAACATCAAGATCATTTTTGCGAAAATAAGATAGCGAGAAATTGGTTCAGAATTTGGCTACCTGGGAAGAAATTCTCATAGTCCCATTTCGATCCATCAATCCAGCTATATTTAGAGCTTCCAGATTTGGAAGCACCAAGGTAAAGTCCGTTCACGGCTCCTTGAGAAACAGCCGAACGACGAATGAATGAGTTCTCCTACAATATTCCAGATGTCTCGGAAAATTTAGGTTAAAAAACCTGAAGATTGTGAATCGATGCTACAGTTGCTCCAAGGTTGCGACACGTGGTCTGCGCATCTTGCCAATTTTGCGTATTTGTGCGAATCTAAAAATGGAAGAAATTTGAAAAAGGTCGATTTCCAAAAGTTTGTAGAGCCAACTTGATAACAGATTCCATCCTCAGTATCGTCGCTAAAACTGTCGCAGCCATCTCCGGTTGGCTGATGTAGTTGAGTCGTGCAGTAAATAGGAATTGACTGCTTGTCTGGGGAATATGCTGCAATAATATAACTTAAATAAGTAGCATGCCAACGTTTATTTTTTGCAGAATTGATTTTATTTAAGCATTATATACAAACCATTGTGCCAATATCCGTCAGGATGCATATCCCAGCCCCAGCCGGTAACACATTCTTGATCTAATTCTGAAATTTGACTTTTTAACAGGCTGTGAAATCTGAGTTTTACCCGGCATGTATCCAGTTGATGGTCTGTAGTCCAAAGCCGATCCATCTGCCCATTCCCATCGCTTTGAATTAGTGTTGCAAACAATTCCTGAACAAATCAAGCGTAGGAAATGCTAACTCCATTTTTGCTTAGTTCTACTCCATGCTCTTCTACTAGTTCGAAGTAACTTCTTTTTTAAACCAAACTGAAGTAACAGTACTTAATTTCATCGTTCTTCAGCTAGAGTTGATCATTATCTTCACCTAAGAATAAGTTGTCTGGTGCAGCACCTCGAGTTCTCCAGTACGTTTGATGCTGCGAAACGAGACATGTAAAACCAGTTTTACTTGAAACTGGACTCACTTCATCATTGTGAATGATAACTGGCAACCCTTGTATCTCTTTGCATTTGTTGCTCGCATTGATTCCAGTGTCGTTGTAAGAGGAGCTTATCGTGGAATATTTTCCTCGACACTCTCCATCGCGAACGAGCTCAAACCCAGACGGGCACGAGCAGTGTACGGTTTCTGCTTCAATTATAATGATAATTAATCTTACGGAAATATATCAGCTCCGTGAAAACGCTAGTTTCTAAAAGGAGAAAATTGAAAACTAACGCAGTATCGTCAAGAAAAGGAGAAGTCTTCTCATTTTGAAGAACGATCGCAGAAAGATTTAGGGAGGAAATATTCCGCTTATAAGCCTCACCTCATCCTTATCATTAATTACGTGATTGTATGTTGCGTTTAGCTGTGATGGCACTACGATAGAGAAGGCAATAAAGTGTGTTGGTTTGACTGATAAGCGAAATAGCGCCAGCGACCACAAGCCACATCGAAATATGAAGGTATTTCATGACGGAATATTCGATTTCGAAATTTCATTTCGAATATACGAAATTTCGAAAACGAAAGTCGCAAAAATCCAGCAACAATTCAGGATCTTTATCAAAGAAAGCAATTATAAAGCGACTGCTCTAGGATCTCATCAACAGTTCATGTTTCTGGAAGGGGGTCGTTTTCCTACACTTTTACAGAAAACCTGTGGTAAGCAATCGGAGCAGTCGAAGTATATCACCCCGCACATCGCACTTTAGCTCGTTCGATACCCCTCACAGAATCGCTAACAAAAATGATCATAGAAAAGATCCGGAAATCACAAAAGTGTGCATTCATTTCTCTTAAAATCAGGCTGAGATTGCTTTCGATTAAGCCGATTGCAGAAGAGAGGCGTAAACTGTTGATAAGGCGTAGCGAGCACATGACAGTGGCTCGTGCTTGCAACCACCTCGAATATGATGACGTTTCATGACGGAAATCCTTGATTTCGAAATTATTTTCAAAACTTCATTCGCAGAAACGCTTTAACAATTTTATACCAAACGGCATAATTTCTGTGTAAACTGAACTCTAGGCTCAACAGTTCTTGTGTCCAGCAGAGCACGGTGCAGACTCGCATACATAGATAACTCCGCCCATCGCGCAGTTGGCTGCCGTCCTGCAATTTATCGTCATACTTCCCTTGTCAAAGAATGTTTCTCGATATCCCGCGTCATCACTCACACACCAAAGCGACACTAGCTCACCCAGAATTCAAGACTATTATAGTTTATTTAGAGGGAAAATCACTCGGAGCTGACTCACCACGGCGTGTTGAATCCACTCCCCTGCTGAGCGTACGCACACATCAGCTTGCCTCCGTTCGTGTTGGGCTGTCCATGGACGACATCCCAGTCGGAGTAGGGGTCAGTCGACTGGAAACGGTTTGATGGTTACGGAAAGTTCAGTAAGCCCTCACTGTGGAACCTTTCTGTACAGAAGCTGCGCTGATTTTTGAAATTTTCTGATCTTCGAATCTAGCCTTGTCATCCCAGATCCACTGCTTGCCGTCGTTCTGTAGGCCGAGCCAGAACTTCTTTTTAGGTCCGAAGATGGAAACAACTGAACGAAGTGAAATGACTCTTCCCATTTCACACACTCTCTCGCCGCTCTGACCGACGAGAGAACTCGTGGAATGCGGGGAGTAACTCTTGCTTTCCACGCTCTACTCCCTCACCGCTGTTGACGAAGAACTCCTTCTGGGCGTCGTGAATGGAGACGAGGGCACCGTTCTCTTTCTGGCATGTCTCGCGCGCTTTCTGTTGCGGAATCCCGTTGTTGACCGGGTGAAAACAACCGCCTGGACATTTTCTTTGGTTCTTCGATTTGAAAGCTCATTTTTTTCAGTTTTTGAAGTCATTTCAAATTCTGAAAACGTACGATTCGCCCTCGTACGAGGACTCTTGTCGTCGTCGTTGAAAGGATGAGCGTCGGATGAGCAGAAGCAATTCGCTGGAATTGAACATCAATGTTCATTTTCATGTTCACTTTCGCACATTTTCAACATCATTTTAGGATTCTCATTTCGCAATGACTGACAAACATAGCGAGAGAGCATGGGACAGTGAAGATCGTTCAATTTTAGCACAGCTCTGGTCTGTTTCCATTTCAGCACCTGGCACAGCAATCCTTCCCCTGCTTCAGTAGCTGAGAAGTATGCTTACTTTTACCTTCTTCGAGGGATTCGCCTCACCTTCACAGAAGACTCCCAGACTGTTGATGTAGTTCTCGGAGAGGTCAGTGAAGAAGAAATTATCGGACGCGAGTTTCTGCAGTCCCGGATCGGCTACTTCTCCTTCCAGGATGTAGTCTGCAATGTTCTTTCTTTTCTTTCTCGCACCGTCTCAACTGTTATGAATGAACACAATGACAATGAACAGATTCCGGTCGTTAAGACAGAACTATGCCAGTTACGCTGCGAAGATGAGCTTGAATGAGATATTCTTAAAATAAAGATCTACATCTGAACGGACGAACCATTCACGATGATGATTCCGCCACCGGTCTTGAAATCATCCACGCCGTTCATGTTAGCGCCCCTGAATCAGAAATATGAGACCAACACAACTACGATTGCACCCACGGAGCACCCACAGAGTTGGTTAGATAGTAGATGAGCTGCTGTGCGTTTTCTCTATAGGAGAGTATCTTAGACCCATCAGCAAACATTTTGAGAGCAGCTTGGAAGGCTCTGAGAATAAATTGTTCTTTGTGTTTTTAAAGCCCTCGCAATAATGAAACTCACGCTCCAACATCGATCTTATCAATCTTATGCTGCTGCACAATATCGAGGTCGTCAGTGGAGCTCATGTTCAGGTTGTAGATGACCTAGGAACATTGGAATTAACGATTCCTTTTTCTTTTTATAATTACAAGGTCTGACAGTGACCAATGAACACTTCACTGATGAATTCTTGAACGGTAATTCGAATCTTGCTCACCTCAACCGAATCAGATACTGCGATCACACCGATCCTCGAGTAGAACTCAGCAGCAGTGTCCGTGCTCATAAGGCCCACAAAGGAAGTGATGACCGATTTCGCCTTGATGAAATATTGTAAACGATGATTTCTGTGTACTATACCTCCTCCAAACTACTGCCCATCGACTTGGAAGT
Organism: Pristionchus japonicus; assembly: GCA_900490845.1. Lineage (NCBI taxonomy): Eukaryota > Metazoa > Nematoda > Chromadorea > Rhabditida > Neodiplogasteridae > Pristionchus > Pristionchus japonicus. The sequence continues at coordinate 147,192 of LS491599.1, forward strand.
ATCGAGGATGATGACAACATCAACCCAGATATCGAGAGGATCCCAGTTGTCGAACCATCCATCGACGATTCCGCACTTGCAGTAGTTATCTGTGCATTTCACATCATAAAGAGAGAACTTCTGCACTTTAGCTCCTCTCTATGGACCGCTCTGAGTGAGGAGTGGATGAGAATGATACGGATATAAAACTATTTTCGAAAGTATAAAAGCACACAAGTGCGCCTGCTAACCAGTGACTGTAACAGGCGCTTCGGGAGTTCTGGTAGACTGAACTGGTTGCTGAGTTGTCTCCACTCCAGGTATGCATGCGATCTGGCCATCTGCTACTCCGCAAAGCGTGGATGGCGGGCATGAATAAGGCTGAATAATTGATTCGTCTACATTACAATTACATTTACTTATTCAATTCTCAGATGGTGGACTTGTTGAATGATGATTGTCTTGTTCCACACACTGGTATGTTCTACACATACTCTAAAGTAAACTCACCGTGCTCATGTGCTCTCCATTCTGGCAATAGTTGGTCTGTGAGCAATCATCAGACAACCAGTGATGATTGGCTAAAAGTTTGTTGAAATTATTTTTTGATTTTGAAATAAATCGAGAAGTACCCGGATGCGTGTTTCCGTCAGCGTCGGTGCAGCCACACTCTTCAACCGGAATGCAAGCGACCTGAACAGATTCCATTCAATTTTATAGAGACTTCATTAGTAGTGAAGAAAAGCATGTAGGATGTTAAACACTCACAATACTAAGATCGGTAGTATCAAGCACGTATCCAGGATCGCACGCGCATCCATCAACACAGGCTGAAAATACAGTATCTAGTAGGATTGCCGGTTCGATTCTGGTATTACGCTCCCTCTACAGTTTCTTGCTTTTTTTCTATCGCCGTTACAGCGCCAGCGAGCGGAAATGCAACGAGGTTGCGGTATGGGAAGAGAGACAGAAACAGATGGAGCGAATATATTCTTACGTCCATCGCAAACTTCCGGAGCTACATGATTATAGCAAGTTGAGGGACAGGCAGATACGCATTCGTTGTACTGAAAAAGATTAGGCTTGAAGGAATCGACAAAAAGGACGTACCGAAGAGTGTGTAGGGCAGCTCAATGGGCAGCCAGTGGTTTGACGCCAGTCGTGAAGGTCGACGCCTTAAATGGGCTGTTAATGAATTTCCCATACGCTAGAATAACCTCCAATGGTGCGCTGGCAGTTGCGAGCAAAGTCTGCGAGTGAAGCGCAACGGCGCTAAATGTTCAATTATTGAAAAAAAGGTTTGGTGGCATTAGTTTTCCCCAACAGAAAAAAAGAGAGAAAACGTACATTCGCGTTCAGACAAACATCGTACACACACGAATCGTACGCGTACTCAATCGCGTCTGTGCCGAGAGGAGAGCACTGCGAGAATGGACTCTGTAAACCTGTTTTTCTTCCATATTTCAATTCGGAGCCGAACCGTTCCGTATAGTGTGTTGAAGATCTCGATGCAATCCGCGTGCGATTCAGAGCTGTCTCTCTAAAATTAAGAAATGTTGGTGATCTGGGGTTTTCAATCATTTGTCAGTCTCTCATTTCGCATCTAATGTCCAACGATGGCCGAAAACAGTTACTGATAGGTCTATTGTCTAGTTCCTTATCGCTCTTGCATCCTTATCATACTCAAGATACTCACACAAATTCGGCTGTAGTTCGTCATCGTCTTTCCATCAATGCAAGTCTCCGAATCAGATTGAGGATAGTCATCCGTGCGCCACGAATCGGCAAACTCGTAAGCCTGCAAAAAAAATTATAATTGAAATTTGAGTTTTTGAATCAATTTCAGAAAACAAACATCTTTTTGAGATGGTCTGCAGCCCTTGCTGACAAGTGTTCCGTCCCTGAAACGAATTTTCTCACATTTTTGAACACATACAATTCACCCACGGTTTCACCAGATCGTTGTTGCAGCTTCCGTCAAAATTGCCTGCCAACCCGCAGAGGGTATTGGTTCCTCGGAACTCCGGCACGTCAGGCACCACCAAGCACAACTGTGAATTGGTGAGGGAATATCACAAGACTAAGTGGTGAATGCTGTAACGCAAATTACCTGTCCGAAATGGAAGTCTACTTCCACAGACTGAGAATTCTTGATAACGACGTCATCATTTCTTAAAGGCTGATTTGTGATTATTGTATTAGCAGATTTATAGTTTGTAGTATTTGTAGTCATTTGTAGTGATTTTTCGTTTCCCCGATAAAAATTCCATACCTGAGAGTCACGGAAAACTGCGCACCAGATTTCGTGGGATAGTAGAATGGCACGTATACCTGAAATTAAATTTCTGCAGCAGCGAAGATAGGATAACCTGACCTGAACATCATCGACAAATACGTTGAGGTTCGAATCGACGAAGATCGTTTGTCAGCGAAAACGACTTGTGCTGAGGCAACGTACGAGACTCTGAGACATAGCTACTCAGTTGGAGAAAATCCAGCTGTCAGAGTGACGAGAGAGAGTGTGTGAAATGAGGAGAGTCTACTCTTGCTTCCAGCTCTTCACTTACGACTCGCCGCGGTGTACTGGCTGCTCGTTCTTGGCGGAAACAGAGAAGAATGAGTAGCCGTCGATCGCGCCCTTGCAGGGAACGGAGAAGGTGTAGGGACAGGTTGCTGAAGATGTTGATGCGACTTTAGATCGGATGAGAACAAAAGATGACTTATTGGATTAGCACCTAATGAGGGCGGAAGAACAACTGCAATGTAAGAGAACTATCATGCAAATCCAGCTCATTCAGTAGATTATCGTCCGAATAGAAAACCTAACAGTGATCGAAAGCCCTACAAGTTTCGCATAATCAATCATTCTCACACTGATAGTCGTAGTGGACGCTGTCGAATGTGCTGTAGTGCGGATCTCCGTTTATGCAGATCTTGCGCGTTTGCTGCGTGCAGCCAGTAGTAGCGTTGCCTGAAATTCATGCATGTTCCCTAAAATGTATGTCCATTTCCTGAAATTCATGCTTTATCCTGAATTCAGGCCTCTATGTACGAAAAGATAAAAATTGCAGTGTTTTTCTGCAAATGACAAGACTTCCACCTGAATATCCTTCCTGACAGGCGCAATTGATCTGATTGTTGCTGATGAAGCAGTTCGCGTTCGCTCCACAACTGTCGCTTGCGCAGGCCAACTCCTGCAGCATCAGAGGCGAGTTGCGAATGCCATTTCTGAGCCTGAAACCGGAAAATATGAGCTAAAATTTCCCAAAAAGTTGGCAATTGTTAGCACTACTTACAGACTGCCGCCACTCACGAGCGGAAACAATGCGAGCAGTAGGAGCATGCTGCAACGGACAAATCGTTTACGGACAAATTAGGGTTTAAAATTCTATTAGAAAGCGGAAAAGAGTTCGAAGATATCGACATCGCCATCGAATCGGCAACCCTTGGACAAAGCATGAAAATCAGGCGGATCGAGATGAAATGATTTTCTCCAGTACCTCAATGCGACGGGGAATCGAAAGATGAATCCAGATAAGCCGGTGCGCGCAACCTTCCTTCAATTTTTCTTATCTACTTCTTCTTGTCATCCTCCTGGAAAAGGGAGGGCGCGTTTTAGCGACACTGAGTCAGACTGTCCTTCGCCATTTTCTTTTAACACTGTTGAAATCTTTAAAGTCGTAGCACAGTGGCCAAGCTGAGAATACATGAAGGACAGTTGTGCGTGCGGGAAAGTTGGATTCAAATTTCGAAATATCTTTGAGAACAGTGCTAGTTCGACCTCAACGATTTGATTTGAATGTAGTTTGTGCAGTTTGGCACTACAACGAACAAATAGTGAGAGGTGACTTCTTCGAAAAATCAACAGCACACCTCTCACCTACGGAATCACTGATCTCAGATCACACGCCAGAGATAATCTCTGATATAATCTCGGTTCAGAGTGGAAATATCAAAAAAATGATGTGAATATCGAATGTAAGCGTTTTCAATACGTTTCAAAAAAATTGTTTTCAAAACTCATGCTTCAAAGCTCTAGAGACGATCTCACAATGAGTTCACAGGTATGGGAAGAGCAAGTGGAAAGTGCACTCTTTCGAAAGTGCTTTTAAATCCCGATTTTATGTGTTTTTAGTGATTTACGACCAACATGCCAATACGGCGCCCCAGAGCAAAAAAATCCTTTGTGAAACTTTTGAGAATAAACCCAACCCATAAACCCAAAACATTAGTTTGAAGCCAATTCATACATTGCCATAACGTTTATCCGAGAAGGCACACACATTTACAATGATTACACTCCACGGAACGTCATCTGGAATAGGCCTCTGATTCTGAGGCCTCTGATTTTGAACACGAGCATCTCACCATCATTCCTTGAACATTCACTCCTCCATTAGGCTGCCACGAAACTCTCATGAGATTGGATGGACTAGTGTTGTAAACAGTCTCGGAAATTTCACCGGTCAAGCTAAAATGAGCACCATTAGATTAGGAAAATAAGCATATCCTACTTAGCAATGACGTTTCCGGCAATGTAATTGTCGAAAAGAATGAGATGGTCACAGCAAGAATTCGCCTCGAGGAAGAGGACCTAATAATGATATTCTGAGTTTCGAAATGGAAAAATAGGTACCTCCACTTGAACTCTCTTTCCAGCGTCTACTGTAAGAATGAAATCGCATGGCGTAGAAGCGTCGTATGGGAACCCGGGTGAGTAAATCTGCATATTTCGGATTTTTTTAAAAATCGTCACTACTTACAATCTGGCCTTCGGTATAGACTCCCGAAGTGCATGCTGGTGCAGTGTAATTCTCTGCAAATTATAATCCTTACAATATTCTCATATTTCAGACAACAACCTTTTCGCATGCACGCAACAGAGAGCGTGGATGAGCAATCAGTATTAACCCAATAGCCTGAGGTTCCCTCAGTGTCCATTGCGAGACAATCCCCGAGTCCATTGATTGGGAATCCTGTAAATCTTATTCGATGTTTTTTGCTCATGGCTCAAACCTGGATTGAAATTGTCGAAGTCCCAATCCGAACCATCTGTCCACGCAAATTGATTTCCCTTTCCAGAAATCGTTGCACCAAGAAAAACTCCTTTCACGTGCCCATTCGAAACCGCGAGTCGACGAATGAAAGAGTTTTCCTGGTTAGCGGATGCATTGTTTTGTTATTTTAGGTCCAATTACTAACCCTTTGATTGTGGATTGATGCGAGGTCGGCTCCGAAACTACGGCAAATCTTCTTTGCTTCTTGCCAGTTCTCAGTGACAGAAGCGATCTTGAATAAAAGTGGAAACATGGATTTTGATGAAAGGCGCCATCTGGAACCAAATAAGGTTTTTACCTGATAACATACTCCGTCATCATTGTCATCTTCGAAGCTCTCACAGCCATCAGGCGTAGGAATGGGTTGTTTCAACTGAGTTGTGCAGAAAACATATGTGAGGGATTTGGTATCATCAGAGCCTGAAAATTCGATAATTCAAGCACAGTCGGGTTACGTCATTTGTAAACGATCACAGTTCAGTGTAAAAAAAAACTCAACATAGTTCCAGTATCCATCAGTCCAAACGCTCCAGCTACAACCATCATTGCAATTCGCATCCAAAGCTTAATTATTGCAAATTATATCTAGATCGATACGGCAAACACACCAGTATGGTACGTTGGGGGTTTGAAATCGACAGCAGAACCATCAGTCCACTGCCAGTGCAGCGAAGTTGAATTACACACCAATCCTCGGAAATGAGTCAGGATTTATATTTTAAAAATATTTTACCCAATGGTAAAGTGTTTCCAGGCTTCACTGTGTTTACTTTCCAATCGGTCCAGTATGATTGTTCCTCAATCTTGCTATAGAAATAATATTCTCGCAATAACTAACTTGGTCATTATGGATAATCGGGGGTTGTCCATCGATTTCATTGCACTTCGTTTTTGCAACGTTTGTTGCGTCTTTGAAGGGTAGATTTTCAATCATAGAGTAAAGCCCAGTGCATTGCCCATTTCGGATAAGATCGAAATCTTTAGGACAGGAACTGTGCGCAATCTCTGCAAACATAACAAATGCGTTCGATATTCAAGTTCAATTAAGAAAGAACACAGCATACACTTCTTTTGCAGGTATTCGCAATTTCAACAAACACATAACTTACCCAGGAAGGAAATGAGGAGAAGAGGTCTCAGCATCGCTCGACAACAAAACCGAAGAGTGGCGAATGCAACCCGCTTGCCTCTTTATAATCCGAGATAATCGCGGCGAAAGCGGATTGTTGTCGCACAAGCATGACCAAACAATGGCAAACAAGGCGATGCATAACGTTATGGTAATGCTTTCAGTGACCGTATGTCGCATCACAAACTATTTATCAACATGCGGAAGCGTCTGAATAAATAGGGAACAATCATCTTATCGCCACGGTAATGTTTTTGTTTGCCAATGCAGTGAATATTGTGAAGACATGGAATATAACTTTTTTATTCGTTGCTAACAATCGTCTCAAACAGCGCGGAAGACCATCTGAAACAGATCTCACTTTATTTCCAAAATACTTTTCATCTCACCGCCAATCCCAGCACGTTCACGCCTCCGTTCGGCTGCCAGGCGACTTTCATGATGTTCGAGGTTGTGGTAGTGTAGTTCACATTGTACACTTCACCGGTGAGACTGAATTCGAATATTTCTGTGATATTCTGTTCAAAAACTGCTGTTTATCGCCCTTCGTTGAGATAAATGTGTGAAACTACACTTGTCCGGGAAAGTAGAGATTTACCTCACAAGCACATCCCCGCCCAAGTACCCATCATAGATAGTCACAGAGTCGCAGCACGAATTCGCTTCGAGAAGCAGTATCTGTAGAGGTGTGATTCATTTTGCCATTTCGAAATATGATCTAACCTCAACTTGCACTTTCTTGCCCGCATCCACCTTGAAGAAGAACTCGCACGGAGTAGATGAGCTGTATGGGAAACCGGGCGACGTTATCTGCCATTTATCATTGATCATCTGTTTCTCACGAACACATACAAGAGTATGCTCCTTCCACGTCTCCGAGCTGCAAACGGGAGCGGTTCTGTCTGAAATTTATCATTTTTAGGAAATATAATGCGCTAAAGTAAGGAAAAATGGCACATACGTCCTCGAACGCACGCTGCCGGAAGTTTCGTCGCGCAGTCAATGTTCACCCATTGTCCGGTGGTCGTCGATGTATCCATCGAGAGGCAATCGCCGAAATCGTCCTTGGGGAAGCCTGAGATTAAGTCAGCTTTAGCTGTTCGTTTACCAATCTAGAAGTGTTTAGAAATTTGGATTCGCACCATTATAGAAGTTGCTGAAGTCCCAGGCCGATCCATCGACCCATAGAAAATCTTCCGCCTTCTCTCCTGTACCGCCGCTTGTCGCGCCAATGAACAATCCGTGAATTTCACCCTTGGAAACGGCTAGGCGACGGATGAATGCATTTTCCTGAAAAGTTATTCATTCTCCGTGAAATGTCTGAATTTTTCACCTGATCATTATGAATCGACGCCAGATTCGATCCCAGTTTTCTGCAAATTAGCTGGGCATCGTTGAAGCTTTCCGCTGTGTCGCCGACCTGAATAATGTAGACTACGCTACGAGGTCTCTGACCCCTAGCAGTTATTACGAAAGCAAGGCGCGGCATGTTTTGTCAATCAACCCACCAACCTGATAGCAAACTCCGTCCTCCGCATCATCTTCGAAACCATCACACCCGTCAGCTGCTGGGACTGGAAGGGGAGGGAGTTGGGTAGTGCAGTAGACATATAGTGAAAACTAGATTGCAATTAGAAGGAAACAGTACTAAAGAAACGCGTTTCTATGGTTCGATCTATTATTGAGCTGCTTCTGCAGGTATTTTTTAAAAAATCAACATTTTGGGAAAGAAAAGTTCTTACATTCCCTCCACATGCCATCCTTGCCCTGCATCCACACACAGCCCGAGCCGCACTCTTCGTCCAGCGCTGAGAATGACCTAATCAGTGTAACTTCCCTGTTTTTTGGCCCGGGCTACAACCGCTCTGAGTGCGCGCAAGGTGACGAATGAGAATGGTAGGGATAGAATACTCGCAGAGAAAACAGAGAAATGGCGAACCTTTTGACTTTGAATACTCGTTTGGTTGGCGAAAAATGCTCACTAGGAAGGTACGAAGGCGGATGATAATCCACTGGCGATCCGTCAGCCCACATCCATAGCCTCGAGGAGTTGCAGACAAGGCCTGGAAGTCAGCGAATATCTCAGAATTGGAGTAATCCGAATACCAAGAACGAGCTCGTAAGCGCCAGTCGCGCGGCTTTTCCAGTAGGCCTGTTCCTGAAAGTTTGATTACTTTTCTGAGGACTTTGTTCTTCCCGAAAGTGAAAGTCCTGAAAGTTTAATTACTTTTCTAAGGAATTTTTTCTGAGGAAAATTAACGAATTTGTGAATAAATGCCTGTAAGGTATCGCGTACCACTAGGATCAGGAGTTCATTGGTACGCAACAAACATTCAAAAATGTCGTTCTTACTTCATCATCGTGAATAATGATCGGTAGTCCTTTGATCTCGCTGCACTTATTTGAAGCGATGTTCTCTGCTACGTCATCCGGCACTGTTACTGTCGTGTAGAAACCACGGCACTGACCATCCTTCACTAGGTCGAAGCCGGGTGGACAGAATGCCAGGGCAGCATCTGAATTGAGTGTTCTTACATTGAAACTCAAGAATCACAACTTACATAATGAGAAAACAAAGACAAGAAGGCTGTTCATTTCTTCTTACGAAGAGGAAAGTGTCAAGGAAACGTTTCGTATTATGAGCAAACCGCACCTTACGTGCCAATTTATCAGGATGTTTGTGCTGGACTACAAATTCGTATGTGTTTGCCATGCCATTATGAGAACAGGCAGCAGTATAATGAGAGTGATTTCGTATCCCGACATCACTGATTATTTTCTTTGCAAAGAGGTGTTAATTAGTTCGTAAAAAGGTTTGCTGAGCGAGTGAGAATTGCAGCGATCGAAGACATCAGTGACCATTGAACAAGTGAACAAGTAAACACGTGTTGATGGAATAAATTAACATTAGAAACACCAGGTTTCGCTTTAAATCAGACTCTTCGCTCTCTGCATAATCTCAACAATAATTTCCGTCCAGTGCGATTGGAACTTAGACGTGGTCATGTTCAGATATTGGAGCGTTACGGAAAATCGAACATCTCTCTAATTTAATTGGGGTTTGTTAGGATCTCATGTGAATAGAAATTTTTCCATCGCTCGTTTGTGAATTGCTTCTCATTTCATGTTTTTAATAATCCTTTCGATTTACAATGAACGCAGTAATGCAGTAGATGATTTCCTCACACACCTCGGAAAGTGATCTGCAATATCACATTTCAAAGGGAGACGTGCAATCATTGGCTCACCATCGCTCCTCTCACATTCACTCCTCCATTCGGCACCCACGAAACTCTCATGAAATTCGATGAGCTCGTAGTGAACTTCTTGTCGTTGATTTCTCCGGTTAGACTGCAAATGCTCTTCGTACCACGAACTTTACCCGTTCTTACTTTGCAATTATTATTCCTCCAAAGTAATTTTCATAAATTATCAAGCGATCGCAGCAAGAATTCGCTTCGAGTAGGAGGATCTGAAGATAGTTTACTCCGCACGACATGAAATGAAATGTAATAACCTCCACTTCAACCTTCTTTTCAGCATCAACCGAGAGAATGAATTCGCATGGAGTTGATGCATCGAAGGGAAAACCAGGTGAGTAAATCTGCATAAAGAATAAATCTGCATAGTCTTTTTTCTACAGATGAATACTTAAAAAATGATGATGATGATGATTAACAGAAAAGACTCACAATTTGTCCTTCCTGCCAGGGTCCAGATGCGCAAGCTGGTGGTGAATAATGTTCTGTACAAGACACAAGACCGTATGTGGTGTTGGAGATGAAACTCACGCTGCCTCATGCACGCTACAGCCATTTGCGAAGAGCAATCAACATTCACCCACTGCCCAGAAGTGTCTTCCGTGTCCATAATGAGACAGTCGCCGAGGCCATTCATGGGAAACCCTGAGAAAGTCTTGATCTAAATCTCTTAAAAACAAGCAGAAACCTGTAAAACAGTTGTTGTAATCCCATTCTGATCCATCGATCCATCCAAAATCATTTCCTTTTCCCGTCTTTATGGCTCCCAAGAACATTCCGTTCACGGCTCCCTTAGAAACCGCCAAACGCCGCACGAAAGAGTTCTCCTGAGAACAATGAATGAAGAGGGTTGAAAACAATAATTGAGATCGAACTTGTGAATTATGAATAGAAGCTACAGTGCCACCGAAACTTCCACAGATTATTTGAGCTTCCTGCCAATTTTCCGCAGTAGCGCCGACCTTGAAAACGCTCGTTCTTTATTGCTTTTATCCTTTCACACGAACCTGATAACACACTCCATCATCACTATCATCTTCGAAACTATCACAGCCATCCGGCGAGGGATTGGGCTGCATAAGTTGAGTGGCGCAAAAAAACCATATACTCCCTCTGTTGATCGTGTACATTGCCTGCAACATAACGGAATTACATTGCGATGCTGCGATTTACCTACTGAAGTACCAAAATCCGTCGTGATCCATTGCCCAGCCGCCACCAACGCTACAAGCCTGATCGAGAACTGAAATTCCGATATTATATGCCGCAACAATCATCTCCTCACCTGGATTGTACTGTCCCGATTGTGGCTTGAAATCGATCGCAGACCCGTCGGACCACACCCATTTCTTTGATGTTGAGTCGCAAATCAAACCTAGAATTTTTCCAAGTCTGTGAAATGAGTTAGGCCAAACCGAGAACCGGCCAAGCTCCAGTGTCAAGTCTCCTCCAGTATGCCTGATCCTAAAAATAGGTTCTAAAGCATGAATCGGTGAAAAGAATAACTTCTTCATTGTGAATGATCATTGGCTGCCCATCAATTTCTTTGCATTTTGAAATTGCGATATTCTCAACTTCATTCCAGTAGGCCGCCTGTATGTAGGCGTATTCTCCTCTGCATTCGCCGTTGCGAAAAAGGTCGAATCCAGTCGGACAAGAGCAATGGGCAAATTCTGAACGACAAAAAAGCAAATGATTTGACCGAGCTACGAAAACTTACGCAAAATCGAGAGAAAAGTAATAAATTCTATCATGAAGAAATGTGAGCGAGGAACAATAATCGATAGAGAGGATCAAGCCGCACCTCGTTTCTCAACACAAGCAACAAATATCACAATAGATAAGGTTCAAAGAGGTGCCGACCGCTATACGACTTTTGTCAAATACTGTTGAGAACAAAATCAAGAACAACAAGAAGCGAGACCAAAGCAGTTGAAATGTTTATCGATTAATGATTTTTCTTGTACTGGTAGACTTACACACTGCGGAACGCCATCTGAAAATGAGTTATTTTGTTTTTTTATACGAATCTCTTGGTTTTCACCGCCAGTCCCATCACATTGTACCCTCCTTTCGGCATCCACGAAACTCGCATAAAATTGGTTTGTGTGGTCGTATATGTCTCGTTACTGAGAACTCCGGTAAGACTGAACATGAAATGTATACGTTAACTTTGTAATGTGTTCACTTTGCGATAATACTGCCTCCGATATATCCGTCATATAGGACTAGATTGTCACAACACGGATTAGCTTCTAAATGGAGAATCTGGAATATGACTGGTTGTCCACAATTATTGATTGTCGCAAGTACTAATGTAAAGATACCTCTAGTTCAACCTTCTCTCCTTCTTCAGCCATCAGGAAGAATTCGCAAGGCGTGGATGCATTATAAGGGAATCCGGGCGAAGTGATCTGAACAGCTTTTAATTACATAAGTGAACCTATCGTCAAACGCACAAGTGTCTCTTCTTCCCATGGTCCCGCGGAACAAGTGAAATTTGATTGCAGATTCGATCTCTCTATAATAGAAATTTAGAAAATATCACGAGTCAATACGAACGGTCGCGAATGCAAGCTACGGGGAGCTTGGCTGAGCAATTGAAATTCATCCACAACCCAGCTGTCGTGGAAGTATCCATCGCCACACAATCACCAAAACCGGGCAAGGGAAACCCTGCAATAGTTGCAATCAATTCTGTGAATCAAAAGCACGAGAACTTCGTGATTTTCCCCGTTATAGAAGAACAAATCACTTTCATGCCACAAAAGTACCTGGATAAAAGTTTTGGTAGTCCCAGTCCGTTCCATCAATCCAGCCAAAATGATTCTCTTTGCCCGAGATTGTTGCCCCGAGGAATAGTCCCACTACAGCATTGTACGTAGCTGAAAGCCGACGAAGGAAATTGTTCTCCTAAACGTAGGAAATCAATGTTTAATTTAATAATTTCGAAACCTGCTGATTATGAATGGATGCCAGGTTAGCACCCAATTTCTTGCAGATAAGCTGAGCATCCTGCCACGTTTCAGCCGTCCCGCCAACCTATGTGACATTGATTATTGAGTATCTATTTTCACCCCACAATAGCTGTCACGACTCAGCTGTGTAATCACACCAAGTGCGGGACGTGATAACAATATTCATTCGACAGACAAGAGGCCTAAAATGCATAACCAACTTCGTAGCACACTCCATCTTCGCTGTCGTCTTGAAAGTATTCACAGCCATCTTCGGAGTAGATTGGCTGCGGAAGCTGCGTCGTGCAGTAAACGTTGAAGGACTCATTGTCGGCGTCGCACCCTGGTAGTAAAAGAGCATGCGGATTAGTTTTCACTAACAGTACAGATTGAGTCCAAAACCAAGGCAACAATGAGTACTTTGATTCTCACAATAAGCAATAAAATTGAAACTTACATTTGGCCCAATTTCCCGAGCTGCTGGATATAAACCAGACACATCCAGTACCGCAATTACTATTCAAATCTGAAGAAAAAAATTGGTTAAATAGCATTTCTGTCTGAAACAGATTTCAATTTGCAAATAGGGTTTCGTTTTTAGGCTAATTTATCATTGTTTAAACATTGTCGTTGAACAACGCTCACATGAATCATACGATGATGGTTTGTAGTCTATGTCCGACCCGTCAGACCACTGCCATTTCAGAGACGTTGCATTGCACACTATTCCTGAAAGGGATATTTTAACCATGGATCGAGTTCATGAAATAAGGTCAACTGTTGCGGATCATTACCTAGAATGAGACGAGTAGACGCTTTAGGTGCCCAGTACGATTGTTGCTAAAGCATAACGAATTTGAAATTTCAATGCTGATTTGGTGAATATTGCTTACCTCTGCGTAGTGAATGATTATCGGTTGTGCTCGAAATTCTCTGCACTTCGAAATCGCCGTGTCTACAGCTTCATTATCCTTGACGGTGAGCGACGTCGGACTCAACTGCATGCATTGTCCGCCCGCAACGAGTGTGAAGCCATCGGGACACGAGCAGTGAACGATCGCTGAGGTGATTGTGAAAGTTCAGCGCGATTCGATTACTAGAGTGCGCATGACTTCAGTAATGAGGCATCTTGATTTCGAAATGCGTTGACTTTTTTTAAAAGTCAACTAATATCCCTATTTTCGGTCAGATGAGCTTATTAGAAGTATAATACAAAAGGACTCACGAACTATGAAGGACAAGAGAAGGAGCCAATTCATTTCCGAACGCACACGCGGGAAGAGAAGAGAGCTTTCAAGTTGTAAGCCAGTCTTATCAAGAGCTCCGCTCACTCACTTCGGTATGAAAGCTTTCGTGTTTAAGCCATAAACTGCGCTGTTTCTTATCACTGCGTTTCCGCTGTTGTCAATGATGGGTAATAATCAGCTTAGCAAACAATACCGCATCAAAACGTTATGATATCGCTTCGGCAACTAATCCGTTGTTATTGTAACACAATCGAGGTGATCTTTATCATAGAGTCACAAGCATTGATAATATTGTTGAGTGATGGGACAAGTGTGATCGGATGCTGTCAGTTCACAATTAACATACTCAACAATTGCGAATCTGTTTCGAGCAAGATTCTCAATGATCAAGCCAGCAAAATGGGGTCAGAACTAGCCATAAACAGCACGGAACGTCATCTGAAGTATAAAATTTGTCGTTAATAGTTCCTTCAGTTCTTCACACACCATCACACCTCTCACGTTAACTCCTCCGTTCGGCTGCCATGACACCCTCATCGAATTTGAAGAACTAGTCGTGTAAAACTTGTTGCTTACTTCTCCGGTCAGGCTACAAAATTGTATCGTTCAAACTTTTTATTAAATGGCATACTTAGCGATGACATTCGATCCGACGTAGCTCTCATGTACTATTAGACGATCACAACAAGAGTTCGCTTTGAGTACAATAATCTAAAATAAGTCATTTGATTAGGTTCACGGATACGGAATAACCTCCAATTCAACTCTCCACCCAACGTCTACTGTGAGGATGAAATCGCACGGTGTTGAGGCATCGAATGGATAGCCTGGCGAGTAAGCCTGAAATTAATATTTGCTCGAGTACTGCTGATTGGAACTTGCGATTTCTCCTTCTTTCCAGGCTCCGGTGTAGCAACCCTTCGAGATGTAATTGTCTGAAAAAATATTGAATTTTTAGAAATAGTTAATGAAACTAACGCTGTCTCGTGTATGCAACTGAGAGTTTTGATGAGCAATCCAGGTTGGCCCACTGTCCGGAAGAGTCGCCGGTATCCAAAGCGAGACAATCTCCAAGACCACTGATAGGGAAACCTTGAAATCGTATTTTTTTATTTGTTTGTAATTAAAAATACTACCTGGATAAAAGTTGTCGTAATCCCATTTCGAACCGTCAATCCATCCAAATTGATTTCCCTTTCCAGCAATACTGGCGCCAATGTACATTCCATTCACTGCACCATTAGAAATAGCCAAACGGCGAAGGAACGAGTTTTCCTTTGAATAAAGTTACAACTAGTGTCCTGTCGGATCATTATATGAGACCCTATCTGAGAAGACTCACCTCGACCCGTACAGTGAATCTCAGAAAAATCTGAAAAAAATCACATAGGTGGCTCTTATGAAGTAGAGCTCAAAAATCGGCATTAGACTTCCGTATCACTTGAACCTAATTTACGGTCGCCCTCCCGGCTCTGACCGGTCCTGTATGCAAACTTCGAAATGGATGATCAAAACATCCAGTTGAGTGGTAAAATTGCTGAATTAGGTTAAAACAAGAAATTTGACACAAAATTGCAAAAAAAAATTTGGCGGGAAAATCAAGTATTCCCGCCAAAATTTTTACTTTGAAGCGCCCTGAAAAAAATTCTCATTATTCGTTCCTTGGAACCAAGCTCAATCGATTCCTCGTAGAAAACAACCCTTTGACGATTTTTTTTTTCAGATTTTTTATCGTTCCCCGAGTTGGTCATTTTAAGAGACACCCCCGGGTCATGGGTCGAAAAAGTCATGATGGCGAAATCGACTATTATGGCCATGAATATTCTCGGTGAGGCACAGTGACGCTTATTGCGTTGTCACTTGCAAAGATTCACCAATATGAATACCGAAATCTCAAGAAATCCGAATTCAGAATCTGGGTCATGGACCTTCCCACAAGCAATTCGTCGACGGGCCTTACGGGAGTGGTCCAGTTTTATGATTTTCAGATACCCACGCCAGTGGGCTACAACGCACACCTAGGATACCCTTGCATCCCGTTTCAAATAGATCCGACTTTGCTCAAAAAACCAA